>CM021103.1:339239816-339684551 GCA_007115665.2 Sequoiadendron giganteum | reverse complement strand
AAATTAGAACTAGCATGATAAAATAAATGTCAATATCACTAGAAATCTACAAGGAGTTTCTCAGATGTAGGGTGATATGAAATTTCCTAGATCAATTTAAGCTTCAAAGTGACTTGGGATCACCAATCTTCATTGCACTCTCTTACACCACGAAAATTAAAAAAAAAACCCAAAAAATAATGGAACTTACAACTATTGTAAGATGTACATACTCAGTTTCTTATAAAGGCTACTTTACATTGCAAGAAGCATGCATGCGTACGTTATTCAATTGTCATGGCGAGAAGCATAATTTTGTTTTCAATCTTCAAACATTATCTAAGAAAGCTTGCTGAGAGTTTTTTTAAATACCTTGAATTACCTCTTAAATAAGGTCGGGCTAATATTAATCCTGCTACTGACTTGAGCAATATCCTTGACTTATGTTAGCAAAAATGTTTGCAATTTCCATAAGATCTGTTATGACAAAGATCATATCATAATTCCCACATTTTCCCTACTAAGGATGCAAATGAACACAGATTGAAACTTAAGCACATAGGTTCAATTTAGTTCTAGTTGTGTCATTCAAGATTGAATCAATCAAACATCTAACCCAATGGCTTTTGCTAAAATCAAAAGAAAGGGATAATAAGAATTTGAGCCAACCTACTATGCTCAATGTTAAACCTTTCTTTTTGTTATTACCTTGACAAATAAAAAAGGAGATTGTAGCAAACATAAATACAACCAAAGATGTAAATATTATTTTGTAACAAATTTTTGGATACATGATTCAAAATGTAAGACCCTCCAAAACACCCATCATAAGTGGAATTTAAAAAATAAATAGTTTTATCATGCTATTATTATGTGTGTTACAGAAAAGTCTTCTAATTGGCTGGCTTAGATAAAGTCAAATTGCCCAAAAGGGATATTCCAATTATTACATTATCATAAGGGATAAAAAAATTCAAATTTTTAGATATAGCCAAATCAATTATTATAAATTCCATGAAAGAGAAAGTGCTGCATCATTTGTTGGTTTTTAAGATCGTGGAAAGAATAATATTGCATATAATCAAACTAAATGCCTCGTGAACAAATTTTTTCCCTTTGTTGATGAATAATTAAAATAAATGCTTAAGAATGTAAGCTACATAAATATTCCTAATAAATTCAGGAAACATACTACCCAAAATCTATTCAAGGACAATCAAAACAGATGCATTTAAAATAAGACGTGTTTGTGTCCAACATTATAAATTAACAATAATTGCAATGTTTCCTTTGCTATAAATCTGAAAAAAATTAATCATTGTATAGAATAATGATCAAAGTTATACATTCACTAGGACTATCAAAGTATCTTGAAGTTGAACTCCTATCAAGCTACAATAGCTTTTCATCTCACAGGTTTAGTCTTTCCTTTCTTTCTTGAGGCATTAACACTATAAGTAACTTCCTCATCTTCAAAAGGTTTAGTCTTTCCTTTCTTTCCCGAGGCCTTGACATTAGTAACTATTCCATCTTCAAAATGTTTATTTTTCACTATTTTTGTTGAGCCCTTGACACTATTCATGACTTCCTTGTCTTCAACATTTTTGGTCTTTCCTTTCTTGGCTGAGTCTTTTACACTATTAATAGATTTGCTTTTCTTTTTATGCCTTGAAGTTGGGGTAGAAAAATTGTGTTGCATTGAATCAATTACATCTCCTACTTTTTCAAGGCTCTATTACCACTGGGGACATAAATTATTTTTTTCTTGAAAATATATGACATGCCTAGAAATTAAGTTTGCCCAAATTTCAAACGAATGACAAATAAATGTTAATTTTTTGCTATCTCATAAGCACTGGTGCTTATTATCAAGCTTTCCAAGAAGAAATGCAAATTACATGTATTTCCTGTAGCATAAGAGGTGGCATTGGCACTACTACTAATACAACATTAGATGTGTTGTAAAACTTGTTTACTTCATTTTTTGGGAAGAATCTGAAAATCAAATAAAAAAATACTTTATGTATTTTAAAGAATAAAAAGGTGTGTAAGCTTTTCTATGAGTACTATTACTTAAATTTAATTGACCTAGCTAAGTGCTTGTGACCAAATTTACTGTAGTTCAATCCTCTTTACATCTATGCCATAGAGCAATATAAGGGACATATATAAATACAAAAAAAATGGAACTATCTTGCAACACCAATATTGTAAACCAAAAGACACAACAAATAAGATTTTTTTTTGTTTTTATAGGAACTCCATTGCATAACATATCAAAAATGATAATAAAAGAATTTAAAATAATAAGGAACAAATAAATTACATATTTGGAGCATATGGATAGACTAACAATGTTTGATATGAACAATGCAGATAGGAAGGTACCCATTTGATGAAAAACCGCAACAAGACTTCCAACAACCAGTCGGAAACAAAGATGAAAATCTCCATAGAAAATGTAGAGAAATCACAAAGAAAATAAGAAAGGGATAGTTAAATATTTATAGGTCTCATAGGTGGGTGAGAGTTGATGGAGAAAAATATATATGAAATATCAATGTAAAGGTGGTAAAGATAGCATTGATATTTAGAAGATCACATACAAAGGCGACAAGGCACATTAATCTCCACTAAATTCAATCTAAGCCATCTTACTTTTGTAGTCAAATATCTTTAAGTAAAAGAACTAGAGGACACCCTTTTTGGAATGAACAAAAATATCTATCGCCCTTCAAATCATTAACTTCATTTTAATTAGGTGTAACAAATATACGTTAGATTCACTACACATAATTGTTTGAGTGGAGACAACATGGTTGTCTCTAAAGCTTTATCTAGACAACATTACAAACTTACCTTATTTAAACATTATAAACAAATTTTGTATTTGCAAACATTTAATTGGATGTAGAGATATCTAAACATGATGTGTGTTATTTCTAAAAGAGTATACTAACTCATCGACATGGATTGGAAAAATCATGTCAAAGCCTTACAGTAATGATTAAATTAACATTAACAAGATATCTAAACATGACGTGTGTTATTTCTAAAAGAGTATATTGTTTGGGATCCAAGAAGGTAGTAGGAAGGAGATCCATAGAGATAAAAGTCTTACAACAACATTAACCCTAAATTTATGTATTAAAATACAACTCAAAAGGTTACGATTTGTATGCAATCTATTGAATGCCACCATACATTATAAACAATTTTTGTATGTAGTATGGAAGTTTTTACAAACAGTATAAAAACTACCAAAACTATTTTAAAATGCAAATCCTCTAGTCTTGCATAGAAGTTCATTCCTAGCTATCGGGGGACACCCTATCGTACCTCCTCCAACCATAATGCAATAAAAAATCCTTGCAACTACCTTTTGAGCATATGTTGTCATTAGTGGATATGGGTATTCTGCAAACATCAAGCACAAACCATTGCATATTGATGTTACATAATATTAAACATCAAGAAACAATTATATATGAATCTCTCTCACAATGTTTAAAAATTTGTATCGACCCACATTGGATATTGTTTCTTTTGAACAAAATTGATGGTAATGATTGATAAACACCAACATGCATGAAATTAGTTGGAATACTATCTCCATATCGATTAACCAATCTAATTCCTCTTATAGATTTGAAGTTGATATATATATTTTATGAAGTGTTGTGTTTGATGTAGTTTTTATGCATTTTTGAACTCATCTGGTGACTTCAAGTCCAATGATAACGTTCCTTTCACCACCCAGGATTCTGGCCTAAGCCTTAAAGAAGACTGACAATGGAAATCTGAGATTTTATAACTCAAAGGAGGATAGAGGCATTTGGAAGACCTTTTCAATAATACTCCCCACTAAATTATAGTACAAGATTATGTTCAAACAATAAGAAAAGGTACAGAGTTAGCTATTTTTGATCGCACACTCACTTGCAGTTTGATCATGCACCCACTTGTGGTACAATAAAAGTCATGTCAGTTCAAAGCATGTACTCATGAGTACGTATTATTAAAGGTGTGCCAATAAATAGTTATTTCATAATAAACACCAAATCGTTGCCATAGCCACCATAAAATACAAGTTGCATTTCGATATGATGAAAGCGTTCAATCCAATGACTAATATCGACAAGAAAATTAACAGCTATAATCAAACACAGGTTTATTACCAACAAGAAAATTAATAGCTATGATCACTTTGATCGTCTTGCAATTTCTATTGGAAAGAGTGATCTGTTGATTAGTAATTTTAGGTTGGTCATCTTTACATTGGATATGCCTTTGGCATAATTCTAAATCCATTTTATCTTCTTATGAGCTCAAAATGATAATTTTCCATTATTAATTGAGTTGTCTTCTCCACTTTCTCGAGTTGACTCGACAATTAGTTTAATCAACTCTTTGTCTTCAATCTTATCCTCATCCATATATTTTATTTTTATAGAAACTCTATAAATACCTTTTTCCTCTCATCATTCATAATCTTAAGTCTTTATACAAGTTTATTATGTCAAAATTGTTGAAATGCACAAGACAACTAAGAGGGGGGTTGAATCAGTTGTATCAAATCACTTTACTTCTAACCTTAATCAATTCCACTTTAACCCAGTCTATTATTAAGTGTAAACATGAAATGGAAATAACAAAAAGCAAACACTAGAGACACCAGATTTATGTGGAAAACCCAATGAGGGAAAAACCACAGTGAGGATTAGCTCACAATATAGTAGTAATGCAATATCAAATACAAAGGCTCACTGCCAACAAAGGACTCACTATCCAGAAGGAGGCTCACTGCCTAAAGAAAAATAAAATATAAATGAAGATTCACCACAAGGGTTCCACACATTCACAACTTGATTAGAAGATTCTAGACACCATCAACTCATTGCTTTCAAGAATCTAACACATTAAAGTATTGTTGCCTCAATTTGCTCTTGCACACTCTTCTTTTCGTACACTTCACTTGCTTGCTCAATTTGTGGATGGATGGATATCAAATTCGCAATAACTTGATTTTCTTTTATACCATATTCAACCCTAGAAACATTCTCCAAGGTCGGCTATATAATTTCAAATTACAAATTCAAATTAGGTCAGCTACTCAACGTTCACACGGTGGATAAGAATGCAAGAGGACCAATTACATATTTAGTTTAGGACCCAAACAACATCTTTGATCAATCACACGCTTCCTCAATTCGATGCAAAAACTTAATGTAACGTGTAGACACTAGGTCAGCCAAACCTAATGAAAACACCAATGATCTTTGAAGCACGTGCATCTCTAGCAAGATGATCACATGTGGATCACTCAACACGCTTCACCATAAATTTTACCATCTCTGAGAATACTTCAGGTAAATCCACAACAACTATAACAAACTTCATTCACAAAAAAACTCTTCAACAATCCAATCAGACCAACCAACAACACACAGGAGCTCTGGAGCAGGTCTTCCGAAGCACCAAATCACAAGCATGTTTGTCATAACACATAAACCATAAAAAATAATCATTTCTCAGATCTGAAAGATCTAAAACCAAAAACCAGAAGATTGTGGAGCCAAAACATTTCTCCTGATCCACAAACAAATAGTTCTACAAAACCAATTCACATATCGGTGAACATATCTTTCATTCTCCATCAAACTAGAAGTTAAAACTTGGGATATATTATCCATTGAAGCTCATGAACATAACAACAAATCCGCATAGGCATAGGATCAACATAGAAGAAATGAAGAGCACAATACCAGAGCACACTTAAAACACACACTTCAACACTGCTTTCATTATTTCTCAATTTTTCTCAAAAGAACTTGGCAAAAACACAACTACAACTTCATAAATATAGCTCCATGTACTCTACGCACTTCTACAGTATCTAAACTATACAGGTAAATGACAACATTAATGACAACACCACCAAACACATCCATACTTGCAACAATCTCCCCCTTTTTCATTGATGACAACACCTGATGTGAAAAACCATCAAAGACAACATAACATACACAACCTTCAGAGACGACAACTTGCACAAGCATAAATTTTTCACATGACTTTCTCTTCCCCTTTGACATCAATGGTAAAGGAAATTTTGCATAAAAACTTTTGCCACATAAAGCTCTGTTCACTCCCCCTTAAGAGTGCACCCACATCACATACTGCAACAATGCACTTCTCTACTCCCCCTGAGGAGTAGACCTCATTCATCAATCCAGATCAAAGAGTTTATGAATCCACTAGACTAATGAACCTCCATGTGCATTTAGTTCAAAGAAGGAGGGGCAGTAGCCCCTAACTTCCCTCTGAGATACTCAAAGGTATCATTCGGAAGGGCCTTAGTGAATATGTCAAAAATTTATTCCTTGGTAAGTACATATTCAAGTCTAACTTCATTCTGCAATACCTTCTCCCTCAAGAAGTGATACTTGATAGATATGTGATTTTTCCTATAATGCATCATTGGATTCTTCGAAATGTTAATAACACTTGTATTGTCACAAAATATAGATATATGTTCATCACTCACCACACCTATGTCCTTCAAAGTTTGCTTCATCCAAAGTACCTATGTATAGTAGGATGTTGCTACAATATACTCTACTTCTGCAGTGGATAAAGAAACTAAATCTTGTTTCTTACTCAACCATGAAACTAATCTTCCTCCAGGGAAGAATGCGCCACCTCTTGTACTCTTCCAGTCATCTACACAGCCAACCCAATCTGCATCAGTGTAGGCATTTAATGTGAAATCATTATCCTTTAGATACCATAGCCCAAAATATAGAGTTCTCTTAAGATATCTGAATATCCTTTTTACAGCTGTAACATGTGCTTCCTTAGGTTCTGCTTGAAATCTTGCAACTAAACATACTACATGCATGATATCTGGTCTAGTAGTAGTAAGATACAATAGTCTACCAATCATAGATTTGTACATGCTCTAATCAACTTTAGCAGATTCATCATCCTTACTCAGCTTACATCTGGTTACCATAGGGGTATAGATCGGTATGGATTCACCCATTCCAAACTTCTTCAATAATTTCTTAACATACTTAGATTGTGAAATGAATATCCCTTTGTCAGTTTGATTTACTTGAAGTCCAAGGAAAAAATTCAACTCACCAATCATAGACATTTCAAATTCTTTTTGCATCTCTTCTGCAAATTTCTTACACATAACCTTCATTTCCACCAAAGATAATGTCATCAACATATACCACAACTATCAACATTTTGTTTTTCTCAACCTTGAAACTGTAAAGATTGTTATTTGCAAACCCTTTACCGAATCCTTGCTTTGTCAAGTATCTATCTAACCTTGCATACCAAGCTCTGGGAGCTTGTTTAAGTCCATATAGTGCCTTCTTTAACTTGCAAACCATGTCCGGTTTGTCTGATAGCTGAAAACCTTCTGGTTGCTCCATATATACTTCTTCCAGTTCTCCATTTAGAAATGCGGACATGACATCCATCTGATACACTTTGAAGTCTTTATAAGCTAAAAATACCAAGAACATCCGAATGGCCTCCATTCTTGCTACTGGTGCAAAATTTTCTTTGAAATCTATTCCTTCAAGCTGTGAATATCTTTTACATACAAGTCTTGCTTTATTCCTTACCACTTCACCATCTTCATTTAGCTTGTTTCTGAATACCCATTTTGAACCAATTACATTCTTATTTGAAGGTCTAAGGACTAGTTCCCATGTCTCATTCTTCTCTACTTGCTGCAATTCCTCTTTCATTGCTTTAACCTAGCTTTTATCATTACATGCTTCACTTACAGTCTTAGGTTCTATCTTAGAAAGTAAACACAAGTTTACCTTAACCACTTTCCTTCTTGTCTTCACACCTTCACTTATGTCTCCAATTATCTGTTCCTCTGAATGATTCTCTGTACATATTTAGGAGTTTTAGGTGCAAGTTCTAGAATCTCCTCTTCATCACTTTGTTCTTTCTCTTCCTTCTCTTCTTCTTGTAATTTCCCATAGATATGATCATCAAGTTCAAATTCACTTATTTCTATTGGTCTATAAATAGCTTCATCATATTTCACATTAGCACTTTCAATTATTTTCCTTAGTATTTTATTAAAGAATCTATATGCCTTGTTGTTGTTTGAATATCCAAGGAAAATTCCTTCATCACATCTAGCATCAAACTTTCCAAGATTTTCATCATCTCTTTTAATGTAACATCTGCTTCTAATAGTAGGAGTCTTACCAATCCATAACTCATAAGGAGTCTTAGTGTTGTTGCCTCTGATCTGAACTATGTTAAGAATGTAAACAAAAGTGTGGATTGGTTCTCTCCAATACACATTTGGAATATTTTCTTCTTTCATCATAGTTCTGGAAGCCTCTTGAACAGTCTGGTTCTTCCTTTCCACAACTCCATTCTGTTGAGGGGTTCTAGGAGTAGAATAATGTCTTTTTATGCCATGTTCTTCAAAAAATGCATTAAACTCACCAAAAGTAAATTCTCCACCTCTATCAAACCTTAAACATTTAATTTTCAGGTTTGCCTCATTCTCTGCTCTTGCCTTGAATACCTCGAATCTATCAAGAGCCTGAAATTTCTCTCTAAGAAAAGTAACCCATGTCATCCTAGAGTAATCATCAATCAAGAGCATAAAGTACCTGTCACCATTAAGGCTTCATGTTCTTGTAGGGCCATAGAGGTCTGTATGAATTAATTCCAGCATTCTGGTATATGATTGTTCCTTTCCTTTAAAACTGCTTCTTGTTTGTTTCCCCAACTAACAACTTCTGTAAATTAAATTTGAAGGCTTTGTGATTCTAGGCAGATCTTAGAAAACTTCCCTAGAACCAATCCTAATCAGATTGTCGAAGTTCACATGTCCCATCCTCTAGTGCCAAAGCCAACTTTCATTAATCTGAGAAACAAAACACTGACCATCACCACCTTTAAGCTGATAGATATTTCCATGAGTTCTTCTTCTAGCTACTACCACACTTCCAGATCCTTTTCTGATCTCAGAGGTGTTATCCTGAAACACAAGCTTAAAACCTTTGCTACATATTTGATTAACACTTAAGATATTATTCCTTAAACCCTTAACATAATAGACATCGTCAGTACTATGTTTGCCATCAAAACTAATTGTTCCTTTACCAACAATCTTAGCACTAGAGTCATCTCCAAACGTAACTATTCCTCCATCATATTTTTCAAGTTTAGTGAACTTACTCTTATTTTCAGTCATATGATTTGAACATCCACTGTTAATTACCCAAAAGTCTTCATCTCATCTTGCATGAAAAGCAGTCACCAGAGTACTTTTTATCTCATCCTTCTTGCTCTCTGGACCAAACTCCTTTGTACATCTTCCATGGTTAGCAAATACAACTTTATTTTCAAGGGCTAGAAATAAACATTCATATTTATCTTCCTCAAAGTTAGATTCGTCATCAGAAATTCCTGCATCTTCTTTGACATAATACAATTTCTTGAACTTCCTATCCTTCTTGTCTTTGTGATTATTATTATTATCCTTGTTCTTCTTGTGTGAATCTCTATTAGGACATCTTGATGCATAATGACCAATATTTCCACAAGTGAAACACTTAAAGGGAAACTTACCTTTGTATTTACCAGTACCTTTCTTCAATCTCCTTGTGAAGATTGCTTCCAATTTTTTCTGAATCATCATCATCTGAGTCATCTCCTATCTTCATTGCTTTAAAGGTTGTTCCAGTCTTCTCCTTATCTCTTGAAAATTTTCTCATCTCAAATGTAGTCAAGACACCAAATAGGTGCTCCTTAGTAAACATCTTTGTATCATATGTTTCTTCAATAGCAGAGACTTTATCATTGTAATTCTCTGATAGGATCATCAAGATCTTCTCAATTATATCTTCATCTGACATGATACCACCTTGATTCTTGATTTTAGTTGCTACAAGTTCAACTAACTGATAGTAGCTCGCAATATCTTCTCCTTCCATTCTTAGGTTCTCAAATTTTTGCTTAGCAGTCAGTTTCCTTGACAACTTTACTCTATCATTTCCTACATAAATGTGTTTCAAAATTTTCCATACTTCAAGAGCAGTGCCTAGAGAAATAACTTTTTTCCTTTCTATTTTAGATAGAGCACTGAAGATAGCATACATTACCTTTTCATTCTCCTCATAAGCTGCAATCTCATTAGCAGAGGAAGGACTAGCGGCTGGTACCACATACTTTGTTTCCACAGCCTTTCAGGCTTTGAAACCAAATAACCTCTCATATGTTCTTTCCAGTCAGTGTAATTAGCTCCATCAAAGATAGGGATCTGTAACTTGTGCGCCATTTGATCTACCTCAAGTGGTTAATATTTTCACTGAGGAACCAGAGCTCTGATACCAATTATTGAAATACACAAGACAACTAAGAGGGGGGGTGAATCAGTTGTATCAAATCACTTCTAACTTTAATCAATTCCACTTTAACCTAGTTTGTTATTAAGTGTAAACACCAGATTTACGTGGAAAACCCAATGAGGGAAAAACCACGGTGAGGATTAGCTCACAATATAGTAGTAATGCAATACCAAATACAAAGGCTCACCACCAGAGGGCTCACTACCTAGATACAAAGGATCACTACCAACAAAAGACTCGTTGTCCAGAACGAGGCTCACTGCCTACAAAAAAAGAAAAGATAAATGAAGATCCACCACAAGGGTTCCACACATTCACAACTTGATCAAAAGATTATAAACACCATCAGTTCATTGCTTTCAGGAATCTAACACATTAAAGCACTGTTGCCTCAATTCTCTCTTGCACACTATGCTTTTCATACACTTCACTTGCTTGCTCGATTTGTGGATGGATGAATATCGAATTTGCAACAACTTGATTTGCTTTTATACCATCTCAACCCTATAAACATTCTCCAAGGTCGGTTATGCAATTTCAGTTTACAAATTCAAATTAGGTCAGCTACTCAATATTCCCATGGTGGATAAGAATGCGAGAGGACCAATTACATATTTAGTTTAGGACCCAAACAACATCTTTGATCAATCACACGCTTCCTCAATTCAATGCAAAAACTTAATGTAACGTGTAGACACTAGGTCGGCCAAACCTAATGAAAAACACCAATGATCTTTGAAGTACGTGCATCTCCAACAATATGATCACACATGGATCACTCAACATGATTCACCAAATATTTTACCATCTCTGAGAATACTTCAGGTAAATCTGCAACAACTATAACAAACTTCATTCATAGAAAACTCTTCAACAGTCCAACCGAACCAACCAACAACACACAGGAGCTTTGGAGTAGGTCTTCTGGAGCGCCAAATCACAAGCATGTTTGTCAGAATACAGAAACCATAAAAAAGAATCATTTATCAAATCTGAAACCCAAAACCAAAAGATTACGGAGCCAAAACATTTCTCCCAATCCACAAACAAATAGTTCTGCTAGACTAGTTCACATACCGGTGAACATATCTTTCATTCTCCATCAAACTAGAAGCTAAAACTTGGGATATATTATCTATTGAATCTCATGAACATAACTACAAATCCACACAAGTATAGGATCAACACAAAAGAAATGAAGAGCACAATACCTTAGCACACTCTGTTGGTTGTTTTTACTGTAACCAGATTTATCTTCTATTTTACCTATAGAATCGCCAATTCTAATCAAAGGCAGCTCGAAGGACTTGGACCAACTGACGAGGATTTTAACAATAAACCTCCTACACTTCGGGCTCTGCAAAACCCAGGAGGGTGGTCCCTTCAATGTGTTTATAATCTTTGCACTGAACTTATAAATAATCATTAACAATTAACAAATAGTCTCATTTAATAGCTCAACAAAATTGAATTGGCTTTTCATCAATAGTATCAACTACTTGGAGCATGAGATGGTTACAACAATACTTCATTACTTAAGATAGTCATTTGATTTGCAATTTTGTAGCAATCTCTAAGCAAAGACAAGCAAACACAGAACCTCATAAACAAATAAAATTTAGACCAATGCCATATACCATTGGGGAGTCAAATTTACAAACATTTAAGATTCCATGACAGATTCAAACACATAACATGTAAGATCTCGAACAATATTGCATTACAACATCACCAATCTATATCCTAACTCAATACTTCTTACTGAATCCCTTTATAAACATATCCATCTATAACTCCATTTAAGCATTTTAATTAATTCTTTGAATTAAAGCCAAAATGAGAACCATACACACCACAATAGTGAGATGAACGCCATAACCCTTGATTATATTATTCAAAATTATGATATGTTTATACAAAGGAGAGACATGAGCTCAAAATATATCATTATAACTCAAATGGTAGTACTGTTATGAAGCATCAAACCTTCATAAATCCAAAACCTGCTACACTATGACCCAAAACCTAAATTGCATTTACATTGAAATAACAGGTTTACTATCTGCTCTGCAACTATGCCTAGACTCGACCTGAAAATATCTAACTTGCTAACCCCTATTTCTGGCCTTAAAATCCTTCTTATAGGGAATGAAGGAGCAAACAAGCATCGGGCCATAAAATACACGTCATCGATCAATTGGACCGCTCTGTGACACTTCAAAAATGTGATTACAATTGCCAAGTCTTGGAGCATCTTCTTGTTGATTCCACTCATTAGGGAATAACCGTTGCATTGGTCAAACCTCAAAACCTGCGCCAAAAACTGCCATGGAGACAAAAACCATAATTAGTTATAACCATAACCGCTGAGCTGTTAGTTGCCGGTAGTAGACACCATTTTACTCCTCTTCGGTTAAGTACTTGTCCACCCATTTCTGATACTCTTCATCCGTTGGCTAGTCAAAATTCACCACCTCATTCACCTTAGTATTGTAAGGTGTGTATTTCACTGCAACTTGATTGGCTTCTCTTTCAAAAGACTCTAAGAATGTGCTGGTGTTATTTATTTTATCCATGCTACTCACCAACAAATCATAGTTTGAATCATTACAAATCAATTTGATTTGTGCATTAATAACTTCTTCTACCCTATCCTGCCACTTTTGTAATGTTTTAACATTTCCTTGTGCATCAGCGATTTCTAGAAAAAAATGTATCACTCCAGTCATCAAAGCTCTTTACTAGCTCCCTAATTCTTCTACTCAAATCATCAGGTAGGGCCTGGAATCCCTTCAATGATTTTACAAAGATTTGAGTGGGCCTTAATGACTGGGGTTTGTTGTCTGCATCAAATCTAGAAGCCTTATACATAACATCTAGATCGTTGGCCCTAGGGATCCACTTCTTAGCCGAAGGCAAAACTACTTCTCGATCCCTATTAATATTTTTTATTCCATCCAAAAATAAAGAATATAAAGAATGTATAGATGGTAATCTACCATCCACCTTCTCGTTTAAATGCCTCAAAACTATGTCCACCACCTCATTTTGTTTGGTAGTTGCACCATCCTAACTTTCCTTTACGACAACTTGTAATTTTGTGATCTTATTTAACATTTTGCTTCTTGGTGGGATCCACATAATACTCAACTCCTTCTTCAATTGGCCCTGGCGTAGGATTGAGAACAGGTGTCTGGATGGGAGATCCCAGAGTAGAAACAATTGGAGTAGTAGGGGGGACTGATCCTGAAGTAGGAGGTAATGCTCTGACACCAGGAGCACTGGAGGATTCTCCTACCTGCCCATATTTCAACCTATCTACTTCAAATTGCAGCTCAACATTCCTTTACTGCATCCTCCTATATTCTCCAATTATTATGTTGTACTTCTCCATCAGACTCTTCTCTCTCAACTGTCTTTTGGGCCAAGTTGGCCACGTTTATTGTCAGACTTGTAGCTTCTGTTGAAGTTTCAGAAGCTCTCTTGATAATTAGCCCTCCCCTTAGGTTTGGACTAATATTAGTTACATTTGGTTTTCTTCCTTGAGGTGCTAATGCCCATATGGCCAGAGTTTCGTACTCCTCACTGAAGGAAGAATCTTGCAAAGTTTCCTTAACCTCTTCTTCACTGTTTTGCATAGGATGCTTGGACTGTAGGATAGCATTGAATGCTATAGCATCGGCTATGTCCCACTTAGGAAAAATTAGGACACTAGCCTGAGTCACAAGTCTTCTTCCCTCCTTGGGAGTGATGTTTTTGAATTCCTCCATCAATTTAGCCTTGACCTCATCATCATTCTCCTGCTCAGACCTATCAGGTCTTGATTCTCTCCTCTTGCACTTATCCTGGTATTCCTCCAGTTTCATCCTCCAAATTAATTGCAAGAACACAAGAGTCTTCACAAAGGCATCGTCATCCAAGAATGCCTTACAGGCCTCCATCCTGGCATCTTGTACACACTGCCCCTTGATATCCATATCAGATAACACCAATTGTGTTGATTTAGGAGGGGAAGGGATACCAACCTGCATGTCTTGATCAGTCACAATTATTTCATCCATCAGAGCCTCTTGTGTTTCCTCAATCCTTTGCCTCTTAGGGCTTGGCTCTGATGGTAGCACTGCAGGATCACCTCTTGGTGATGAATCTAGATCCATAATCCTTATCCCTCCGGGTGCTCTGATCCTTAGGGCTGGCTATGATGATGCTTTCACTATTTGTTTTCCATTCTTATCCCCCTTATCCTCCTCATTGCTATCATTCCTCTTTGTCTTGTATAGAGGTTTGTCAACTGGGGGCTGATAAGTTGGCCTTGTTTCCTCAGGCCTCACCTCTAGTCTCTGGATTCCGAAATCCATTTCCAAATTGACCTTCTTGGTCATCAAGGTGCCCATGATCTCTTTAAAATTATCCAACAAGAAAGCAATTCTCTTGTGGAATGGAGTAAACTCCCTTAATGGATCATATTTTGGATCCATTTTATGCAGCATGGCCAACAACTTCTCATAGGCAATCCATTTCTCTTTATTCAATTCCTACCTATTTAAATCAAACTCATTTCTGATTAGGTCTTTAGGAAAGTTGAATTCATGTATAAATCTGCTACCTTTAATTCGTTGCTTGAACAAGGAAAAGAATCCCTCAGGGTCATGCTGCCTCCTAGATCCACTCTTCAAATGATAATCATCCAAAAACCTTCCGAAGTGGACCCATCCTCCCTTGGAAAAGACAAAATCTGAAACAACAATATAATCAGGGAACAAAGTCCCTTTTCCTCTTCCTGTCAAGTTGTCCTCATGAATGCAACCTAGTTGCAACATGACCTCAGCGAACCCCATTTTTGATGGTACATTTTAAGGGAGAATATGTGGGGCTCCCTGGAAACCATACACCCTTAGGACAGTGCTTACGAGGTACAAGATGATGTCACCCCAATTATGGCAGACCTTTAAATCAAGCTTCCTCACCTTTGGTTGGAGGAAGTCATGCAAATCTTCGGGAACTCTTGGCACATTTACCACCAACCGAGCCCTGAGTCTAGAGGTAAAACAGTTATCAAATTGCACAAAACTGGCACCTCCCTTGTTGTAAGACAGGTCTGCACTCCACACTTGTATTGGTAATCTCTCCCCATTCACCTCTTGCCTCAACTCCATCTTCTCTGAGAAGAATTCGACATTCCTGTACAAGAACATATGCATTAACAGGGAGTACCAAAAGAAAGGAGTGCCAACATCCCCCACAAGCAACTTCAACAAACCCTCATGTATCTTTTTTGCAAGAAAATATGCATAGTCATACACCATGGAGAAGTTGGGATGCTGAATTTGAGCCCCCATAAACATATATGCAAAGGGCATCACTGTATTTGGGTTGAATCCCAAAATTTGGCACAATGAGTAAAATGTTGCCAAAAAGTGGTTGGCAAAACAACTTAGCCTAAAAGGCTCCTGGTCATTTGGGCTGATATGAATCATTGAACTGCCTGCCCTGGCCAGGTGAGGAGGAAGTAACTTTAATCTAAAAAGAGGCTTTGACCTCGCATATTCCTGCTTCATCTCCTCCTAAATCAATTTGACCAAGAATGAGCTAGACTCACTCAAATCAAAAACCTGTTGAATTTCAATTGCACTTATGCTTAGCAGAATCCCACCATCATTATCTCTAATTACCCTTGTAACTGGGTCATAACGTGTTGCCACTGCTCTGAGTAGGTCCACATTAGGGTTACACATTCGACACTACTAGTTTCCCCATGCCCTATCTCTAACCATTTGAGAAGGGATGGGGTAGGTTTCGCTGTCCATACCACAGCCTAAACATTTCCAGACCTGTCATTGGAACCCTAACATCTGCAATATTATAGTTCTTGCATACCAGTCCTTCACCTAGGGTTTTTCCATTCATTAAAACCAAACCCCTCCTTCTGTCATTTGTCGATAATGGGAGTTGATCTAGAAAGTCATCATACAAATTCCTCTGTAAATAATCAACATGGCCAGAGTGCTACTTCGGTGGTGCCATCTCAGACAATAAGGGCTTCTTTAAAATTTAAATTCTTGAAGGAGCTAGGGCTACCCAGAACATGAAATTACAACACAACTGTGCAATTTCCAATAATTCAAACAAACCAGCAACCCTATGACAATAATCCATAAACCCCTTGACCAACACAATACAATCCTTCACAAAAACATAGTCAAAACAACCCAGTAGAATTGAAAATAACTCACCGGATTTCACGCCTTTCAGAGAACCAAACTTCACTTTGATCGCTCGAAAAACTTTATCTCTGGCTCTGAACTGC
This sequence comes from Sequoiadendron giganteum, assembly GCA_007115665.2. NCBI lineage: Eukaryota > Viridiplantae > Streptophyta > Pinopsida > Cupressales > Cupressaceae > Sequoiadendron > Sequoiadendron giganteum. The sequence goes on along the minus strand of CM021103.1, from coordinate 339,667,859 downwards.
TCCGAAAACACTTGAATGCTTTTGTGGTGAAGATAGAATGAAAGCAGATGCTTTATGTTGATTGAATTGAGCAAGTAGATGTCTCGTCCTCCATTAAAGCTCATTTGCATGTCGCGCCAACAACTCCAATCGCATTTGATGCAAATTTAAATTCCAGCTGTCGATCTTTTGTTTTTGTCAGATCATCGAACGACCATCTTCAAAAAGGCTGATGTAACCTCCATCTCAGCACCGAGGGCCCACCACAAAATGTGACGCCAAAGGAGTACACATGGCGCCCACCCGTGATATCGCAATCACTAAACATCCTGCATCTTTGGATCACGCAATGGCGGGCAACTGTTGATTCCCATCATTGACGACCGTGTTCGTTCACATCCATCGACAACACCAAACATAACTATCGAGCAAATTTTCATCAAGATTATAACACCACCATCGATCTCGAGCACGTGCATCTCATAGCTATTTTAGTAACTCACTTTATAATGTATTAAAACCCGACATAAATATTAAACACTTTATTAATCTTTTTTCGGCATCGACAGCTGAGACACGTGGCGCTCGCCCGTGATATCGTGATCAGCTGAAACCCAATGGTGATGTCATAGTGAGATTGCGGGGAATGGTCAGGATCAACCATAAGAAGATCGATGGTCATTAAAAACACTCCCTGCAAAATAAAACAATTATTAAAAGGGGAGAAGGGGACATCGCCTAGGCCGACGATAAACGATGGCTTAAAGTTGTTCTTAAAACACGGGGCACAGGCCGACCTAGACTTAGGACATAATAAAGTCAGGCGAAATATTTAACATTATTTATTAAAAGGGGCCCGACCTAGACGAGTCAATGGGACATAAGTTGTTTTAAAACCTCTCTCAAAAAGGTAATGCTGAAATAGATCCAACCCAAGGTTTAAGATAGAACATTAGGATTTCATGAAGGCAAAAATTAAAACCCCAACCATAGGTTTCTCCAGAATAGCATGACAAACCAGTAATGTGGCAAAATAATAATGGAACTCAAAGGACAAAATTTGAGGCTCCATCACACTCAACACACACTTCAACACTACTTTCATTATTTCTTAAATTTTCTCAAAAGCACTTGGCAAAAACACAACTAAAACTTCATAAATATAGCTCCATGTACTCTAAGCACTTTTGCAATATCCCAACTATACAAGTACCATCTGCAATCAACCTGAACTGTGTTGACTTCAATAACAATATTAATGACAACACCACCAAAAACATCCATACTTGCAACAAAAATTTGCTATCAAAATCCATAATGTAATGTTGCTAAGTTGTATTCACATCTGTTAATGAGTAAATCACTACAAGAAGCTCGATCTTGAGGTTTGTAGTGAAGTTGATAAATAGAACTTGATATTTTTCATGTTAGTTTATTTGTGTGTTCAAGTTTTTATTTTTATATTTTTCAATTTCATGCTTATAATACTTTATTAAAAAGTGAATCAAATTTCTCTTCTATACATAAACATATATTTTCTAAATATCCCTTTTAAGTCTAGTTTTTTGAGTTACTACTTCTAATGTTATTGCAATAAGCTCATTCATATTATGCTATCAATAGTTGTCAAGAAGGTGTAGGTATCAAAAGTCATATATTAAGTATCAAGCTATTGGTAAGGTATTTGTAAAGATTTGAAAAGGCTATAGAAAAACATATTTAATGGTGTTAGGGGCCTCTAATGGCTTGACACCTCTTGAAGGGCTACATATGGGTGGGGAAAAATGTGGCCATACACATGCTTGATATCTCAACTCATTACCATAGTTGTAGGCAACTAAGTGTGTCAACCTCATGAACGTCATGACTTTTCTTGTCCTTGCCATGAAAAACTCTACCTCATGTACAACTTGGTAGATGTCAAGATCTTGATTCCTCTAACCTCCATAAATTGTAGAGCTTGAATCCTCCATTAATGGATGCCTTCAAAGTGAAGCTCGTGGACACTATATGCGACCTTGTTATTCTTTCTCAACAACATAGGATCATACCTCATGGTGAGAGTTTGAAGCTCGTGAAAACCATACGTGACCTTGTTATTCTTTTTCAACAACATAACGATCATACCTCATAGTGAAAGAGACTTTGTAAATGCATAGTTGAACAAGAGAGCTTGACGTCTAAGATATATATAACTAAGCTTGGACACCTTTCAAAAATCATATGATCAATATCCAATGATAGAAATTAATCGACAATTGTTCTCTTTACCAAGTGTCAAACCTTGCATATATGTTAATAAAGTGAACACAAATACATTTGTAACATAAATTCATAGGCGATAGATATCTAATATTTGATTGCATTTCTTGATAGATACAAAGGGTGCTATCTAATATTTGATCACATTTCTTAACAACTCACATTCTTGACAAGTACAATTTATTTTCTAATAGACTAAAACTTATTTCACAATACAAGACAACTTTCCAAATGAAAACTTGCACAAATATAATCTATTAACCAACTATTAAAAGCTAAATTAAAAAAATTCTAAAATAATTTAACCTAACAAAATATTAGATTAGACATTGAATTAACAAGAGCCACATTGTGTGAGGTTCTTGATGTTGTAGTGAGTGTAGCAAATTTTGTTGTTTCTAATAAATGGAGTGACATTAGAAACATCATTTGAGGAGACAAAATAATTTTAAAGCTAATTTTATTGAGGCGAAAATTTATTTTCATATTAATTTACCTTGTCACATAGAAAATGACTAATTTAATAAATTCTATGCATTGGATTAGACATGTACTTTACAAAAATAAAATTTATACTTGACTATTCCCAACATGAACCAATAGAAAGAAAGATAAATGACATGTTTACAATTATTTAAAATAGAGAATTAAATATAGACTATGTAATTGTTACTCAATTTTTTTAATTCTATTTGCTCATTGACTAAACTAATAAAATATTGAATGCATCAGATGCTTTAGTATGTCTTAGTATCTCACTTGACAATAATTAAAAATAGATTAATTATTCATTACCCTTTATGAAATATTACTAAATTAAAATTAGTTCAAATATAATAAATAAAACTTATATTTATCGATCTACAACCCTTTAAATAGAAACAATGTCATTATCAAATAGAACAATAAGTAAAATAAAAAAATGACATGAAAATACATTTACACTATTAACATTTTTATAGTCATAATGAAAAAAATTAAAAGATTCCATAACTTACGTCACACTAATAATACTATTCACCAACTATCATCCACTATAATGATAAATTAATTTTGATATTTTAAAACAAATTTGAGAAAAGATATACATTAGAATATTAGGTCAAATATTTTAAATTCTAACCTTTCATTGATTTTTTTGGTACCAACTAATATAAATATTTTATTGTAGGCAAGAGATTACGAGGTTGGAAAGCCTGTCACGCCAACATTACCTATCACCTATCAAGCAATATTTTTTTAGAGATAATCTGCAAAAATATATATTTTTTATTACAATCAGATATTATGAATATGAATATCAATCTCTAATTAATGAACATTATTCCACCATATATTAAAATCATACATAATAAATATCCATCTCTACAAGGTAATGTGAGAGGTTAGCAAGGGTCCACATCGAGCGTTGTATAAAGCAGGCAGATGGACGTCAGAGCCGTTCCCGTAAAGCTTAATACACCAGCAATATTTTATTTATACAAATTATCTAACGAAGCACATTCCACGAAGCTTCCTCCTATTCTAGTTTTGAATAGCTTCAAGATAACAGGAGCATGAGGCGTGACATTAATAACTACAAACAATAAAAGAGACAATAACGACAGACAACAATAAAAGGGACAATAACAATAGGATGGAAAACTTTACGGACCCTTTGCAAGTACAAGTACGAGCACGAACACAAACATCCCGTCAAATCTCAAATTCTAATCAGATCTCTGCACCGATGTTCACAACTCCTCCCTAAAAAGGTAGTCCATTAGATTTAGATCGGTTTATCTACTCCCCGCGCCAATGCTTCAACGCTTTCAGGTACCACTACAGTTGTTCAAAACTTTCATACATTATTACAAACGTTTCTGGTTTTAATCAAATTATTTTGTGCGTTTTGCTCTGCCGTCTTCTTTCGGTCTCTGTAGACCATCGTTTCCCCTGATCTGCAACATCGGGTTTTATCTCATGAATCTTTGAGTAATACTGTTGAGGGCCAAGCGCGAGATTGATGGTCGGCTGTGATAAGAGTAAACGTGAAAAGGTAGCAAGGCTTCTAATGTTTTATACTTGGAAAACACTTGTTTGGAGGTACTTTCACTTGATAGAACACAAGGAAAAAATTATTCAGGAGATAGAGGTACAATGAATTAGTATTTTCAATTTAACTTGAGAGTGGCTTTAAGGGCGGAAGGGCTGAACTTCAGCAGCTGTTTACATTTTGTTCCAGCATGATACTTTGTTTTTCCTGAGTTTGGGGTTTGATTCCACAAATTTTTAACACTCTTAACATTATTAATATACACTATAGCAATATTTCATAAACAAGAAACGGGTGAAATATTTTTAGATTTTATCAGTAATAGAAACCCTTGGGAAGATCTTTTATATTAAGGACATCAACTTTCGACGGTCCAATATTAACTGTGTAAATGAACCCTTTATATGCTTACTGTAATTTCTCAATTTTTATTCCTCATGATTTAACTTAATTTGACACTAGGGATTCGGTATATATTTGAGGGCATTGATTTTATCTGCAAAATAGTTAACACTATTCGAAATAGAAAAGATAATTTGATATGAATTTTTGCATCTCGACATAAAATCAAGTTGAACCTAACTCTCCATTTTTAGTGGCCACTGCAACTTTGGGGATGACAAATATGCTTCCAATGTCAGCAATATCATAATAAAATCTAACGCAGTTGTGCTGGTTCTAGCTCTTCCTGAAAGCCAAATATATTCTTAGGAAACTATGGTAGCACCTTTCAACTGTCTTATTGAACTTATTATTGACAGTTGCAAGCATTGTATACTGTATAAGCATGCAAAAAAGTTATGGTTGAAATAAATCATAGGAGAGACTCAAATTACAAAACGTTATAATGTACCTTAGGCACACGGAATAGGACATTAACTAACCATCTCTGTGATTTGGGATATTTGGTTGTATGTTTTTATTGCCATAGGATAAATGTTGCTGAAATTAGCGTGACACAGTGGGAAGTGTTATTTTGCTCATTGTCCAATATCAATTATAGGCTGCATTTTTATTTACACGCATTTTTACCGAGCTGGTAAATTTTTGACAACTATTATGGATTTTGGCAGAGAGTGTGCCAATAATTGGAATGGGATGTTTGCTACAATTTCCGAAGAAATGGATGTCACCAATTCAACGCAGAGAAATTTAGTTCAGATTGAAGTAAGCCTTAGAATTTCGTTAAATTTAACAAGGAGCAAAGAGTTAGAAATTTTGTTCTAGGAACTTGTGAATTTGTTTACTTAATGGATTTCGTCAATGGTGATAAATGTTACAGGTGCTTAATTTGATACTTGTTGTGGTCAATAATTCTTGAATTATTTTTTGGCTGTTCCTTTTTGTCTCTTGAATTAATTAAATTTGTTGATGTGGCATTTGTAATGGTGTCCAGTTTTAAGTTTTATTTTTGTTTTAAGTGTTTCCTTGTTGGCAGCGAAGTTTCTGTTTGATGTTATTGATTATGCAGCTTTTTTCGGTGCTGGCTATGCAGATGAGAATGGGGTTGCCACATTATGAATGTGAAAACGAACATGAGGATGAAATACCCATCAACCCTTCAAATGCTGATAGCAAAGAGTATGAATCTAAGTCTGCTGTTAATAGACAATTGGGAGATGTAATACAGACATGGACAATTGAAAGATTAAAAAATCGAATATGGAGGAGCATATGTATTGTGATAATGCAAAACAAACTTAATCTGCTGCTTCCTTTTGGTCCTGCTGCAGCTATATTGGCTCATTCATGGGAAGATAAACGTGTAAGTGAGCACTGGTATTAGTCTTTTGATCTTTTGCTTGTTAATGGTTAAAACCTAAAACATAAAAAGAACTGCTGTGGTTTTTATTCTGCATATTCTTTTAAAACTGTGAATTGAATGAGGAAGCTTTGCACAGATGGTTTACACCAGGAAAACAACTATTGCACATTCTCTCTAAATAAAAAAACATCTTTTTTAACCGATCTATGCAATGGAAAGCATATGCAAATCCAAGCATTTTACTCTGTTGCCTGTTGTAAGTTGCCTGGACTCTAATCTGAGGATAATCTATTCTACAGGGATGGATTTTCTTTTTCAGTCTGTTGGGCATAACACCTTTGGCTGAACGATTAGGTTTTGCTACAGAGTAAGAGACATTGATGGATACCCTTGAGAAGTGCTTTCATACATCTATTTGTTATTTACATTTATGATGGCAATTGCTGATATGCTTTCCTTTGGTTCTCATGTGCAGGCAGCTAGCATTCTTTACTGGTCCCACAGGTAAAAGCATTTTTTATTTATTGCTCAAGCTGCATCTAGAAATTTTCTACACGTTCATTTTTCCAGTCGTGTTTCCATACAATTTAATCAGTAGGGAGTGAATATGTGCTACAGGTCTTTGCTATTCAAAGCTAACCCTGTTTAGCCAGTAATTGACTCAGTTTGTTTGATAAAATATTTTCTTCATCTCCATTGCAGAAGTGCAAAGTAATAATATATTAGACTGTGTTTGGGTTAGAGGTAGCTTATTTTATGTTCTTAACCTCACTGATTGTAATTGTTTTTCTAAATCCTTGCTAATTTCTTTTTCTTTACTTTTATTCCATGGCCTGCTTCTGTCATGCCTATCCTCCAAGCCAAAGTTAATCGAATTCTCGGGAACAAATCGTCTGGCCCAATTTTTTGCAGAAGTTCTTCTGGCATAATTTTAGTTGCATACCAACCAAAGTTTTCAAGATTGATTAAAAGATGGATTTCCTATAGCAAGGATGAGAGTTTATGGGATCCGTGCTTTGGTGAATTGATGAAAGGACTCTCCTACTATGTATTATGATTAATAGAAATGAAAGTTCATACATAAAGGTCATGTTGCCACATAGCAATAGAAGAAAACATCGTTTTGACAACATAATCTGTTCTAGCACTTCTTATACCAAATATATCCTCCTCCTTTTCCTCTATTGCAATCAACATCTCCTCAACTGCTAACCTCGCTTCACACTTGCAAATTAGCTTTATTTTGTGAAGGAACTAAAGGAAGAACAGGGCGAGGTTGGAAGTTCAAGTCTGAAGAATGGTGGAGGATTGACAATCAGTCAAATGAATGCAAGGGTGCAAATTGACTGGCTTACTTCCCAACTACTTAGGGTCAACACTCAACTTATCTTAGATGAGTACTCCACTTATCCCTATCCGATCGAGAGAGAAAGAGATCCGATCAAGAGAGAAAGAGAGAGGTTGAAAAAAAATGTTTTTCAAAAAGAAATTGTGTTTGTTTGCACTAGCCAGGTTTCAATTTTTTTAGGTGTGCTCTAGTATGCCCTAGGCATGTCTTGGATGATTCAGGCACCCCTAAGAACGACTTATATTTATGTGGATTGTTTTGCCAATATCTAGGATGGACCCATGGGGAACCTGACCCTAGACCCATTTGGGCTGGGTATGGGTGCCAGGATGGACATATCTGGCTACTTAGCCGGTAAGCCCTGTGTGAAAATTGCAATTAATACAGTTGATCCAGAGTAGACAAGAAGTGGGTATCCAACAATACTTAGAAACAATGCTTTGGAACTGCAATGGTACAAAAATATACATGCTCTTAGATAAGAAAAAGTAGGCTACAATTACAACTTTGACAGTGAGAAGATAAAATGAAATTTTGATGCTAAAATTATGAAGGTTTGACCTAGTAGAAATAGTTGAAGTTCACATGCTTTACGAACTTCAATTGTTATTTAAATTAGAAAGAAAGTTGATGAGGCCAAGACCTGTGTATTGTTCTGGATGTCTAAGGTACCTTGAGTGTATTGGGGAAATTGGATTATAGGTTCAGGTTTGAAGAGCTTAAGCAGCTTTTATGTTGTTGTCAATACACCAACTGTTTATGCGGGGTAACAGAGACTCCATTTAGACAACTTGTGCATTGATTAGAATCTGTTGGTTGTTTACATTTAGTAGGATTACCTAGTCTAAGGGAACATTTTATGGACATCGTGAATGAAGGATTCTAAGAGCGTTGGGGATTTGAAGGAATGAACATAATTTGAATGAACATGAGGAGTTAATGCCAAGCTAATCATGAAAACCCAATATAATTAACTAAGCATAAGGAATTAAAAAAAATCAATGGAATATGGATGTGAAAAGGAAAAAGGTAAGGGTGAAGGTTAATGATTCTTAATATTGTGCACCTTCTTAAAAAGGAAATAGGGAAAGGTGAAGGTCAAAGGCTTAACGTATTCTTTATATTGATATTTTCTTTCTTTGGGAGTGCTTAACTTATTCCCAAGGTTACCCCAAGTTTCCGGGCAGGGGACGGCGGGACGAGTCCTCAAGTTTCCGATTTTTGAGGCCAAAATTAGGGACGGTAGGGGACGGCTATATAAAAATATAGGGAAATTTTAAATATTCATATGATATCATGGATAAGGCATGCATAATACACATTATAGAACACTAACATATAACATTTGTGTCCAACATTATGCCAATACTCAATACGCATTCAAAATTAACATACACGAATCATGAAACAACCTCCAAGTTATAATTTATAAACTTATATCAAAATGCCCAAAGGCTACATTGCTGCCATATAGTTTTCAAGTTTGCTATGAAAATCAAAATACAATGTCAGTAATGAATACACTGAATAAACAAAGTCAAAGAGCACTGCTGCCCCTAATCATCCCTCATAACCGCATCAAAATCAGAGTCATCCTCTGAGTCACTGCCACTGTGATGCTCCTCCTCAACCAACGGAACCCCAACCAAACCCTCAACTGTCTCCTCCTCATCTACCTGGGCCACATCCTCGGGATCAATATCCCACCGTAGAGCTGGAGTCTGTCGATACTCTGGAGTCTGCCGATCCTGAAGCCGAAGAGCACTATGAACGGCCACTAGCTTCTCCGCTCGTCTAGAGGTAAGTCTATTCCTCTTGAGGAGTGGATAAAGCTATACGTGGACCAATTCCTCTCTGCAGTAGAGGAACTAGCAACCTGTGCAAGAAGGCGAGTAGCAAGTGTCTTCAACTGCGGTGTATCCCTCCCATGATAGGTCCACCATCCAATAGGGTTTGATTGAGCTAATATAGCTCTATCCAACCTCGCTTGTGGTTTACTCAAGTTTGGGCCCGAAAGATTTGCAAAGTCTAGGAATTGTGACCGAACTAGTGAAGCCTGCTCTGCTGGATAAATCTTTTCAATGGCCGTGTGAACCCATCTAAAACCTCACTATCATCACATGGAGGCACCCTACCAGGCCTTGGTGCATACCATTTTGGATTTAGAGCAAAGGCAGCCATGTGAAGCGGGGTGTTCATTATATTCCACCTTCGAGTCACAATGGGCCCAATGTGTTGCTCATATAAATCCAAAGTGGGGTCCTTTGCCGAAATAACTTGCTTGATCTTCCCAAGCATACTATCAAATGTCTCATAAATCTCTCCAAGACTAGGAGAGTCTGTATCAGCATATCTGATGACATCTACAATAGGGGAGATGAAGGAGCAAATATATCTGCAAAATGCAAACAAAAAGTTCAAAATAATTAGTTGACAAGTTAATTGACATGTTAGAAACTTCAAAAATTGGAACATTGGACAATAAAATTAAAATATTAAAATCAGAAATTTAATATGAAAATCAGCCATCTAATGTCTTACCTCACATTGGCCCACCAATCGTCATCGAGGATCTTTTGTTTGACATTCTTTCCATCCGTAGAACTTGCATTAGGCCATCTAGCCCACTCTGCATTGACCATCATTGCTTGTAGAGGCTCATACACCTCTACCATCCTCTCTAACAAGATGAAGTATGTGGCATATCTACATTCAATGTTCATTCATTGATTCATTAAAAATTAAAAATTTAAAACAAAATCAGATTATGAATACAAATTGAAAGTGAAACAAAATGAAGTGAGTGGCATACCTTGTCTCAACAGGTTTGAGAAATTCTTTCTTTGAAAATGTTCTGAAGAGAGCAAGTAAGGTGTGGTGATTGCAAATAAACATTTGAATATCTCTAGCTTCTGCCACTATTTTCTTCACCCAATCCAACTTCCCTATGTCTTTCAATGCATGAACACAACATGGGGTCCAAAATATGTGCCTGTATTGACCCTCCACCATCAACCCAGCCGATTTGCACACACGTGCAAAATCGGTGATCACTTGCACCACATTTGCAGCCCCAACCTCCTCTATAGCATCTCTCAAAATGGAAAATTGAAATTCTGCATCCTTACGTTTCCCCGAACAATCTATGGCTCTAAGAAAATAAGAACCAACAGGGCATGTGACTATGACATTGATGAGTGGCCGACGTCTACAATCAGTCCACCCATCCATCACTATAGAGCACCCTGTCCTCATCCACGTTTGCCTCATGTCCTCCATTAACACATTAACTTTGGAGTACTCTTTGTCTAGGAGGGTGGTGCGTAGCTTATGATCTCCAGGGGGTATGAATGAAGGACCAACTGTGGTTATTTCTCTCACCATTTGTTTAAAATAAGAGGAACGGGCCACATGAAATGGAATGGCATGTGCAAAAAAGAATGTGGCAATGGCGGATTCAGTACTCTCTCGTGCTTGGTTATTCAACAGGGACTCAACTGAGGTTGCCTTTTCACTACCACTACCACTCATCTTCCTCTTTGCTCTTAAGAGAACTCCACTACTACCAACCGTGGAAGGACTAGGAGTAGGCATGGATGATTGTGCACTTGGGAAAGAAGGAGACCCACCTTGAACCCCACCATCACACTCTATTTGAATTTGTTGGCATTCTAAAAATAGGGCATCTGTCAATGAAGGACACATTCTAACTCCATGGCCCACCTCACCCAAAAAATGAGACCTAATGCTTGTGTAGCTGCCCCTAAAGTCTTTTTCACAAATATGGCAAAACCAAACCCTACTCCCCCCTGAATTTTTTTGTCTTTCACCCACGGGTGTAACATATCGAAGGAATGGTTTTTTTGGGTTTAATGGGTGTCTTGCATAGTCTTCCATAGTTTTGGTATTGGTTGATGAAGGATGGCATTGGATTGGGGTTCTTTCACTTCTTTGCTCTCTAGTTCTACTACCACCCCCACCACTTTGCCTTCTAATTTGCATTTCAACTTCACTATCACTTCCATTCTCACTGCTGCTCATGTTTTTTGTTTTTAGAATGCAAGTTTAAACTGAAAATGCAAAAAAAAAAAAAAATCAGACAATGTATGCTTCATATTTTGCAAAAAAATGAAAAAAAAAAAATAGAGAAAGAAAATGCATACCTCTTTAGTGGATTTGCACTCCCTTCAACACTATTTCAACCTCCTCTTCTCCTTCAAGCTGCTGCTCCTTCTCCTTCAATGGCTGCAACTTCTTTTGCTCTCAAACCCTTGGCTGCTCAAACAAACAAAATGCACATAATGAGGTTAGAGACGCCCTTTTCCTTTCATAAGAGAGTCAAAATAAATGGGGCCCACACATGCCACGTATGCTTGGCCGAAATTTTTTAAAATTGTGATTCTTTTTTTGAAGTTATAAGTGTCTAAAGCGTGGGGGACGGCCGGCCGTCCCCTAGGCGGTCGAGGGACGGCTCAGCCGTCCCTCTTCTAGTCAACGCCGTCCCCCCGTCCCCGACACGTTTCCTGAGTTTTTTGAAAAAAGAGGGACGGTCCCCTGCCGTCCCCTTGCCGTCCCTTGGTACCCGGTACGTCCCGAAAACGGGTACGGGGCATTTTGGGGGGGGACGCGTCCCCGGGTTTCCCTGCTTATTCCCCTAATAAGGGATCTTGTAGACAGGCCCAATGGTGAGAGATTATGATATATCTAATGCAGTGTGTCCAAAAGCATGTGCTGTGGATATATGATTAATTCAGTGTTCCATGGGGATGCGTCCCCCCCAAAAAAAAATCCCGTGTTTTCGAGATGGGGACGTCTCGAAGACATGGGGACTTGGGGGGATGTCCCCCCACTGCCTTGCCACTAGCATCGCCGTCTCCAAAATGCTACTGAGACGTGGGGGACGCCAGGACGTCCTTGAGGTGTCCAAGGGACTCCAAGGAGTCTCTTGATTGTCTTGGGGACGCGGAGTATGCTCCGGCCAGACAACCAAAAGGCTTTTTTTTTTGAATCAAAATTTTCTTTCAACTCTGTGTCCAAGGCTAAACCCTAATGGCCTATGGGCTCCACCCAAACCCCACAAACTCTATAAAACTGCCTCCTATCCTCATTTCAATTCACAAAAACAAATCAACAAGAAGCTAATAGTGTGAGTGTGAGAGTGAGAGTTGCAAGTGTAAGGTGAAAGAGTGATAATGAAGAGCATGAGGGTTGAGGAGGAGCAAGAAGAATAGAAAGAAGAGGAGTGACACCAAGTTAATGTTCATTTCAAAATTCAAATTGCCAAAGTTTCATTTGTAATTCTTATAATTATACATCTTTTTATGACTATTTTTTCAAGTATTATATATATTTCAGCACCGCCCCCCCCGTCGTCTCCAAACTTAGGCCCTTGGTCCCCTTGTCCACACATCCCTTGCGTCCCCCCTTCAAGAAACTCCGTGGAACTATGGATTAATTACATATGAATACTTTTTGGACTTGGAAAAATTACCTGACTCAGTTAAATATGATAACTTTGGAGTAAAATTTGTTTTGGTGAAAACAAATTTGACTGTTAAAAATTCCTAATTGGCTAATTATAGTCTGATTGATCATTTTCATTGTGATTGCTTGAATAGATAGTTAAACAATTACCTGCCGATGATCACTACATGGAAGTTGAAACTAATATTTGTCATTTAACAGTTTTGTCAAATGCTTAAACCCCATGTATCAGAAGCAGGGGCACAATTGCAGGTTGGTGCACCATGCAATATTTTGCCATAATTTAGCACATGGGGTTTTATCAATATTTGCACACATTTACGTAGAAATAAGCTACAATATATCTAGAGAAACTTAAGAAAATTGCTTGACAATTACTTAGAGGCTTTCTAGAACAATCAAACTTACTCAACTATAGCGGTTTTATATTTAACAATTATTTTCTATTGTAGAGCCACTAGATCTAGTTCTTTTAGTTTACCAACCAGTCAAAGATTCGGTAGATGTAGAAAATCACCTATCGATCATGCAACTGGACTTAAGTCACTTGTTACAAGGAATGGGAATGGTTCTAGAAACACTTAGGAAAGTAGGAAATCGAGTGTAATTTATTGTTAAATCTTCATGGTTACTAATATCTTAGTTTTCAGAATAAAATCAACTTTACATCAAATAACCAAAGGCAATATTGTGAAATGTGAAGTCAAGTACCTAAGGTATATTATTTTTAGAGTAAATGTTGATCATCAGGAAAAATGAGCAATTCTAGATTGGTTTTGGTCAAAAATAGGATCTCATGAAGATGCACTGCTTCTTGAATTTTGGAACATACGTGTATTCAAATCTGTTGGAAACACATTGTGAGAATTCATCAGTGTTTTCAGGCAACAGAGCTTCAATCCCTGTTGGTTGATGCCTACCTCTGCATTAGGTTAAACTTTACAATTCCCTTGCAAAAAATTGTGAAATTGTGGATAGAGACCTGTTATTGAAGACATGAAGTTGATGGTGAAAATCTACTCTTTAGATGCTACATTGCCGGGAAGAAATTGCCTTCAGAGTAAACCTTAGAAGAATCCAATTTTAGAAGACAAAGATATCATTCTGACCGAATGCCCAAGAAAGTGTCAAAATCATAATAGCATTACCTGCAAAGTCAATGAATTTAATTGTGGACTGGAAAATTTGATAGATTTATCTGGCTACAATGTCATTCGAGTTGTCTTGCATATGTCTCGTGCAAAGAGGTACCTTTGTGCAAGTTTGTAGATCTTAGTCTTAGATAATATCTTTGCTTCAAGTTGAGGATTGGGTGCCATCCATTCTATGAGTGTGTAGAGCCCATACAAAACCTCTTCATCGACCTCAAAATCTGGATGAAATTGGAATATCGGATCTAAGAAATAGGCAGCTGCATGTACGGGCTTGTTGTCATGCCCTTCGATTGCAGCTTGCACATAAATTGGATATAATTGCTGACTAAGGAGATTGCAGCCTTTACAGAAATTAAGGGTAATCGCTGACCAAGGAGACTTCAAATGGTTCAATAGAATTAACTAATGAAAATATTAAATGCAGCGATTCCATATTAATAATTAAAAGAGTTTTGAGGGCAGTACTTGGGAATAAATTAAAACAACATTAAGTTTAAACAAAAAGTCATAACCTTTGGAAAGGAGATCTCTATTCCAAAGGATGCATCATTTCATGAAGATATGAAGATATAAAGGGGAGTTCATTTTCTTGGGAGGAGGCATCAATGAAGTGGACGATAAAGTGAATGAAATTGGAAAGAGGAAAATAAGAAATTGAAACATAAGATATCTGTTGGAGATAAGTATTGTTTCAAAATATTATTGGGAAGTAAGTTGAGAATGTAAATTAAGGATAACTATATATATCTATCATAATTGCAGAATGATATTTTATTACCAATTAATATAGTAGATTCCTTTAGCAATCTATTTTGAATTTATGAAAGTGTTTTGCAAATAGGGAGGCTGTTCGACCTTTCGAGTTCATGAGAGATGAAGTACTAGCCTTTCCTTCATCAAGTATGCCACCCTCGAGATTGAGCACTCGTGGGCTGGGAGGTGGATGAGTGCTCTCGGGCTTGTTAAGGAAAGCAGTCTTCATGCATCTTATCAAGCATGCCACCATCGAGATAGAGTGCTCATGGGCTAGGAGGTGTATGAGTGCTCTTGGGCTTGTTAAGGAAGACAATCTTCATGCATCATATCGAGCACACCACCCTTGAGATGGAGTGCTTGTGCGTTGGGAGGCGAATGAGTGCTCTTGGGCTTGATCAAGGAGGATAGAGCACCTCCAAGGTGGATTGAGGGATGGAGTGGACCTAAGATCCTGCCATGTTTGTTGGCCAGGAGGTAGATGAGTGCTCCTAGGCTTGAGGGTCTTCTCAAGTACGCCACGCCGAGATGGATGGACAAGGATCCACCCATGCTCTCACAATACAAGGACAATCATCATTGAGATTGCGGTTCACAAGTACTTCAAGTGAATTCCTAATATTTTTGGCTATAAGAATATGCTTTGGAATAACCATTAATGATGTTAAGATATTTTGAATCCAAATGTTAATGATGCTATGAACTATAGATCTAACTATTATGATGTTGCTCTCAATATTATAATATTTTATGTGTTACTCTGAATATAACTATAAAGTTTATACTTGTTATTACTAATTTCATTTTTTAGTGATTATTATTGTTTTGCAGGCCTAAATTTAGGAATATCCCAAAAAGGGGACATTACACTTGTGAAGCTAAAGGTGCCATTTTTGATCAGTGATGTCCCATATGGGATAATACTTATCCTCAATCCTGTCATAAATGGATCTAATGGCCTTCTTGGTCCATCCATGCCTTCATATATATAGCCCATTGCAGGTTTCTCCTCATCAACAACTCGAAAGAGAACAACTAAAGGCTCTATGCATTGCAATTATTATTAAACATTAATATAAATAAGTGTAAACAAAAATAAACAAATAAAATGGAAGTATGAACAAAAATATAATGGAAATATCAAATATGATCTAACCTCTACTTTTTCCTTCGTCAGAATTCATAAACTATGCCCATAAAAAATTCAATCAATTATGTCAACCCTTGCATTGGTCGTAGCATATGATGATGTAGACAAAGAAATCAAATTTAGGAAGTAAAATCACCCAAGGAAGAAACAAAAAAATTTAGGCACTTTCTATTTTTTCAATTTGTCCAACTGGCGGTCTTGATGTTGCAACCTTTCTTCTTCCTTATCCAATCTTGTTCATTAATCATGCCATTCATATCAGCCACCTTTCAGGTCAAACTAGAGCCCTTTATCTCATCATTAGGGTCTTTGAATTGTGTCCAACAAACAGTGATGGCATCTATTATATTTTGCTAATAAGGATACCTAAAACAAATAAAATAAACAAAATAAGTTTTATAAAATTTAGAGTTTAAAATTTAAATTCTACAAGTACAAACCCCTAAATTCAAAAATTAAAGAGACAAAGAAATCAAATAATATATTTTAAAACAAAAATAATAATTAATTACTTGGCAATGTGAAATGGAATGGTACGAAAAACCAAAACTCTCCCAATTGCACTCCTTGCTTCATCATGTTTGTCCTTATTCCAACCCATGCTCTCAAGTGATAGTTGGGGACTTGGTGGTATAATATTTGAATCTAATTTATATCCATGAACTCTAGGCCCAACAATAGCACTACCACCATCACTACCATTGGCATTGCCACTCAAAAATCCAGGAAATGGAGGAATTGAATAAGTAGTCTCAAAAAACTGTTGCCATTTTTTCTCTTTGTTAATTTTTTAGTTCTTTTTGTTGCTCAAAGGTTATTAATTGGCTTTATGATTCATGTACAACTTCAAGAGGTGCACTTGGGCACACTTCAGCATCTTGGCATGGTATTTGTGCAAAGTGATATTTCAATTGGTTAATAACTCTCCCAAGAATTTATGTTTTGCAATGTACACTAGTTATCTCCCCTTTCTTTGCCCTAGGGATGACGTGTTCCCAATAAGGGTCCTTGCTAATTGGGGTTGACATTGGAACAATTTACAAATATAAGTATGTAGCAATAAAAATATAGAAAATAAATTAACATTTACAATTGCTAGTTAAATTAAGATAATAAAAATCAGAAATAAGTAAAAGTAGTTAGTGTTTGCAGCCATAAAATAGAAAAAAATAACAAAAACAGCTAGGTTTTGCTCATAAAAAGAATTAATGGTAGCTAGGGCTTCTTTTGTTCTATGAAGCTTTCAAAAAAGAGAAAAAAACAAATGTAGAAAAAAAAAAAAAAAGAAAACAAAAAAATATTTGAAATAAAAAATTACGTCTTCAAATTTGTTTGAGATGTATGGTGGGCTGCTCCAAATCAACAATGGACTCTTGTAAATGCTGGGTACAATCCTCTAGATGCACCCAGGGCTGCTACAAACTTGCCCAATTGGCATTCAATCAATGTTTTTTGCTCAACTTTTGTGCTGGTTTTTTCCTTAAATGGAAATTTAATTTTGGCTCGAACACTTTTTTCTTCTTCTCCTTGTGCTTGCAAATAGAATGTGTGTGTTTTTAGAGTGTAAAAGTTCATTACGCCGAAGGTGTGTCTTTATTTGAGTTTCACAAACTCATTTTGCCTGTGAACGGTTGAAAAGCCCCGACAGGCATTGCAATACAGTTAAACGAATCTCAGCCGTTCATCACTTTTCACCCATTTTTCGGCTGTTTTTAGCTGCTTTTTACTGCTTTCCCATTCTATACTGCTGTCAACATTTTGCTTCAATTTGGTTTTTGTTGCTGCTTCATTTTGCTTGATTCAGCCCTTTTCTATGATTTGTTATCCTTTTAAATACTTGGAAGGTACATTGGGAGCTGGTAGAGGTGTTTCAAAAAAATTAATAACTTTCCATTATTTATTTTGATTTAGGATGGATGCCTATGAGTAGCCTCTTATCAAGGGGGCTGTCTGGGAATGCCCTTTTGGATGGGGATGGCTGTAATTATTTTTTGAGGGGTAGGCAGCCTGACATGTACACTATTGCACCTCATGTCTTGGGGATTGTAAGGGAAATCCCTAGGAAATTCCCACGTCCTAGGGATATGTTGAATGCATTCCCTCCACTGTTCCCTATCCCAAAGGATGCATATCTTGACAAAATTGGTTGAATCTTCTTAGTGACTCATTATGTTTGGAAGATCTTGCAAAAAGCTGCAGAAATAAATATCAACAATAATGACATGTAGAAAGAAACCTGCAAATGTAAGAAAATTGAAAAATATGTAATCCCCAAAAAAGAAAAGCATTGAAAAATATGTAACGGTACTGTATGGTCTGCATTTTCATATATAAATACAATGCATTTCTATATATATGTAAACACAATGCTATTCCATACATACGTGGTTTAAGAAAGCCTTGCTTTAGGCATACGATATATTATTCTAACTCATAGACAACATTGGGTTCACAGCTGAATTTGTGTCCGATTTGAAAGTTTCATTTATGAGTAATTTTCGAGACATACATGAACATTGAAAATTTATGGCTGTAGCTGGTGAGTAGATGAAGGTATTGATGAGTGTATTTTGAAATCATAGAGAATAAATCTTTATTTCCCCAAGCAGAGTCAATTCCAATGCTTTCTCTCTTACTTGGAATCGTTGTGGAATTAAGTTGGCTTTGGAAACAATTAGTTGAATTTTCCAAAACCTTATTGAAATGGTGAATGTTTTGAATATCATGATTAATATTCATTTCCATTTCCTTCCTCTGCTAAAGCCAGCTGCTACCAACTTCATCGTGCTTGATTTTCTTATTGGTTGGGTAGAGCAGTTTTTAAATTTTAATTGAACCTATCTTATTGAAATTTTGCTCTTTCTAATATTTTTTGTTTTGATTGACTACATTATGTGTGGTTATCATTCCTGGATATGGATATAACATGACTTTCTTTTTGCAGTTGGAGGTCTCCTGAATGCTACATTTGGAAATGCCACAGAGATGATCATTTCAATTTATGCTCTTCAAAATGGAATGATTCGTGTAGTGCAACAGTCATTACTTGGCTCTATCTTGTCAAATATGCTGCTTGTGCTTGGTTGTGCCTTCCTCATGGGTGGCATTGTTCATCATAAGAAAGAGCAAAGGTTTAACAAGGTAAACAGAAGGCTATTGTAAAATGCTCAAGTTTCGTAGCTTTGGAACAGTTTTTGTTTATTTTTTACATGCAATGGATAAAGGTGATTTACTGTATGTTCTTTCTACAGGCTGCTGCTGTTGTCAACTCAGGATTGCTATTGATGGCAGTTATGGGCCTACTTTTCCCAGCTGTGCTACACTTTACACACACAGAACTACATTTTGGACGATCTGAATTAGCCCTTTCGAGATTTAGCAGCTGTATTATGCTTGTGGCATATGCATTTTACCTCATATTCCAGCTGAAGAGTCACAGAAATCTTTATGATCCCATAGATGAGGTTGGTTATTAATCTATTTTGAGTCACGAAAATCTTATGATCCCATAGATGAGGTTGGTTATTGATCTATTTTACATATTACTTGCTGTAGTTCAACTCTATATCTGTTTAAGTCTGATGGCAGTCTCAGGTTCTCTTTTAAATTTCATAAAATGGAACTCCACACAACCTCATATGCAATGTTAGGTATTAGTCTAGCATGAGAACAAACTCCTATATGCTGCTTTTCAGGAATGGATGATTTTGATGGCTTCAACTGGTTTGGCAAAGTTGGTCCAAAAATGAATGTGATATTTTTAATCTACAAATAGCTTCATTTAACACTTAAAATCCTAGATACCACATTTGGATTTTTTTAATCAAATCTGGTCAGATCTGAATTTTTTGGACCTGCTGGATTTGACATATTTGGTCTAGACTTTATAATTCCTACAGAAATTTTACCAATTTTGTTAAAAATTCCAGGTTTCTGAATTATTTTGACCTCCCAAATGAATCAAAATTTTCTAACCTGGTAACCATGCTTAAAACTGAAAAATATTTTGTGTGCAAGCTTAGAGTAGTGGGACTGTAACTCTTTTGTGTCACGTGTGTTTGTTTACCTGTAGTTTCTGTGTTGATTTAATTTCAAATGTGGCTGGCTATATATTAAAAAATAAAAAAAGAATAGAATGGTTCTCAGGATACTATATGATTAATTGAGAGCATTACTATGAGGCATGAGTCACATAAATCCATAAATGGAAACTAGATTTCTGTTGGTCTATGTATGTGGCATTAATGATATTGTGTAATGTCCCCTTGCAATCTGCAGCGTTATGTGAGTGTTCTGGTTTGTTCTGTCTGCAGTTAGGTAGGAACTAGGAAGTGAATGTTCTGTCAGCAGTTCGGTAGTGATTGGTCTGTCAACATAGGAGCAGCATGGTAAGAACTGTAGTTACTTTCAGTTAATGAGAACTGGAATAAGGAGGGTATGTGGTCAATTAGTTAGGACCTAAGTAGCCGAATCGCTCCATTTCCCCTACGATTCTGGATTTGAAATGTACCGGAATCGGAATCAGAATTGAATCGCTCTTGGTACACATAGGGTTTGATTTTTTTCCTGCAGAAATGATTCCATGAATGGTGCTTCGATTCCGACCGTTTTTAAACATGACGCGACAAATCTGGATCGATTCTGAGCGTCATTTTCCTCATCGTTTTTTCCCTCCGCTGCCAATGTCAGTGCGATTAGGGGCACGAAAGAAAGGGAGGGCAAAAAGAGAGAACAGTGCGCTGAATTGTTTCTGCATTTCGCGTCATGAAGGAAGAGTTTAGGGCGCGGCAGGCAGAGCAGAAGGCGTGACGGACAAAGAACACATTTTTTTTTTCTGCATTTTTTAACCTACGTTTCAATTCGAATATTTAAATATTTTAATTTATTGATTAAAACTAAAAAATTTAAATATTACATTTATAATATAAATTATATATTAATATATATAAATTAATTAATAATAAATCCATTAAATTGTATATTATATTTCAAATTTGAAATATATTTAAATCATATATATAAATAAATAATTTATATTAATTTCTTTATATGTATTAATATTAATGTACTTATTTATATCAAATTATGAGTATATAATTTAATAAATTTATTTATAATATAAATTATATAATAATATATAACCAGCCAAATAAATAAATAAATATATATATATATATATATATAAAAATTAAAATTAACAATAAATGACAAAATGTATTATATTATATATTAGTTATTACTATTAGAAATTTCAAATTATAAATTATAAATTTAGAAATAACATATTTATATTAAATTATATATTTCATTGTTCAATGTTCTATTAATTTCTAAAATAATAATTATAAATATATTAATAATTTAATTAATATAATTTAAATTAATTTTTATATTTCATTGTTTTATAATTTTATTAATTTTAGTAAAATATTACTTATACATGTAACATGCATTAATTATTATAATTAATTTATATGTTTCAAAATGTTATTAATTTCTAAATTTATATTATTAAGGAATATGTATATATTTATTGTTTTTATTTGTTTTTTGTATGGACGTACCCGTACCCATACCCAACCCCCAATTTTTTTTTGCTGTACCAACGTACCGTACCCACGTACCCTATTCCGATTCCGATTCCGATTCGGTAACTTAGGTTAGGACTGTAGTGGAATGAAATTAAGGTGGACGTATCACCAGGTAACTGTTGGGAACTGCTTTAATTTGAGGGATTGATTTTTGAGTTAACTGCCCAGTTTCAGGAGCTAGATTTGTCAATTAACTTGCCCAGATACTGCCAACATTTGAGGGATGTCATGCACCGGGCAGAGGAGAAGGGACACAAGAAATTTGAAAACAAAAATTATTAGTTTTCTTGGGCTGGATTTTGTGTTTCAGCAGCTATGGCTTGGAGATGAAACCTTCTAGGTACAAATATTAGGCTTCTTGAGGACGGAAACCCTTAGGCAGCAGGCCTGCATTCAGACTGACATTGGGAATATGAGTATAGTCGAGTTCTGCATGCGGGTGTGTTCGGTAAGCTGTATTAGTTTAATCAACTTCAATCTGCTTGTATACTGTTCTGGAGAAACATTAATAAAATAAAAAAATATTTGTCGACTATAATAGTTTTGGGTTATGCCTCTAGTTGCAATTGTTTTTCTGGGTTATTTTTATATATGTTATTAGTAGACATCATAGTGGATATCAGAGCTATGATCTGTGATGACCCCAACTCAAGATGCATGGGCTGTCCTTTCCTTGGATTGCCCAAGAGGAAGAGGATGTAGAGCATTATTGGGTAAGTGTGGAGTCTTTGGCTTTTATCCTATTCTATCCTTAAGTTGTGGGCACGTTTTTTTATGCATCTTACGTGATTCCTAGCCTAATATTCTATTCTTAAGTTGTGGGCATGTCTTGTTATGCAACTTAAGTGACTCTTAACCTAAAGACTAATTATTTCCCTTTTTTGAGTTTAATGACTTAAGAGGCATATACTTTAAGTGATTTTTATTAAACATGTGTAAAAAGGGTCAGGGGGGCATTGGAAAATAAGGAGCCTATTGGCTCATTTTGGAGGGTTTTATTTAGAGCATTGGATTGGGCTTGCAACGAATCTATGGCTAAGATTCAAATCTATGGCTAAGATTAGATCATTCTTTTGGGAGTTATTATATAACATTTTAGGGTTTTTTTGGAGCTCATTATGTTATCAATCTTTTCTCTATTGCTGCTGCAATCTTTGGCTTAAGGTTTGGAAACCTTTGAGTATCCCTGGTTTCAGAGAGACATACGGGCTCCCCCTAGTCAGAAGGGTGTGTTTTGGTGGAAGGGCTTTGGTTTGTGATGCCCTAGCACATCATTTCGGAGCTGCATTTTGTTACGAGGTTTGGAGGCCATTTTGTGAGGTGAGATTTGGAATATCAGGATCAGATTTGGATTATCTACAACAATGTATCTTCATGTTTATGAGCAGCACTGAAGCTAATCACAGAAAGAACAAGTGGGAAAGACCTAGTGTTGGTTTACTGGGGTTTTGGCAAGGCGACTAGGGTTTGAAGATATTTCTGAGGTATTTGTGCCTAAATCTGCATACTATTAATCATATTCATCTCAGAAATTTATGGAAAAATCAATGTAAGCTATTTCTGAAAGTTTTGGGCAGTTTTTAAGTGTGTTTTCTGTAACTTTTGATATTCAGAAATATTCAGAATTTCTATTAATTAGCAGGAAAATCAGAAATATATTCTAAGCATAGATCTGAGCTTGTTGAAGGGTTATCTATTTGCAAATAAAATTTCAGAATTTTCAATTGCATATTTTTGGAGATAATTGTTTTTTCCGTTATCCCTATTTAGGGATATCACATGATCCTGCTAGCTTGTGAATCATGGAGGGAATTTTAAGAATTCAGACAAAAGGAAAGAGGGCAGATCTTTCTCATGACACACCAATGGAAATTCAGAGGAGCCAATATAGAATGATTGAGGTACTGGAACACAAGTTGTAGCTTCAGAATAGTGTGCAAAATTCAAATCCGGCTAGAACATCATAGAGAGGAAAGCTTAATTGCAAATAATGGACCAACAATTACTTCCATTCCAAAGCCTATGAAACCCTTGTTCTTGCAAAAAGATGAATAGACTGCAGAGGAGATAGACGCAATGTTTGGGTGATATCAAAGTAAAGCACAAGATTTCAAAGCTACATGTTAATTACTTGGAGATACTTGGCAAGAAGCCTCAGAAGTGGAAATGCTAGAATAGTAGCCAAAAAGACAACAAAAAGGAGTTGAAGCAGAAGTAAACAAATTGAATACGCCTACTTTTGATGTAGTAGCAATGAATTCTCACTCTAGGAAAGGATTTTTCTGAATAGACATAATCAGAATAGACATAATCATAAATCAGCATTGCATGTTGAATGCAAAGTATCAATATTTGAAAGAGATATTTTTAGTGGTTTCTAGCAGTGTCCAAGAAACATTTGTTAAGATTTGAAACCTTGAGAAGATGGAGCCATTATCATGTGAGTTTGGGTATGAAGCCGATAATTGAAAACATGTAAGAAAATAATATATTGTTGAATATGAGCCTGAGTAGTTTGTAGAGAACTTCTTGGAGTTAACTATCTCATGCATCAAGGGTGCTGCCATGCATCAAGACATCATAAAGATGCTAGTGTCACCTTTTATCACAGTTGAGGAAGGAGCAAAAGTTTTTGAGCTTCAACTATCAGTAGTAGCAATTGGACTGAGCTTGCAACATTTGATTGGTAGGGTAAAGGGTAAATTTTTGGAAAATGACATAGAGCTCCTTTCTTTCAAGTCTAAGATAATTGGTTTTGTATAATGGTTTGGGATCTTGGTCCATTGGAGGAATCTACCTATAGAGGATGTACTTGGGAAAGACCAATGGTATTAGGATGTTCAACATTGCATTGTTTGTGGGCAAGCAATTTTGGGATGGATAGTTTTGTAATATCCCCTTTCAAACTCGCAACATTTTGTGAGTGTTTTGTCAATAGTTAAGTAGGAAGTGAATGTTCTGTTAACAGTTGTTTAGTGATTGGTTTTTCAGCATAGTAGTAGCATAGTTGGAACTATAGCTACTTTCATTTAGTTAGGGCTGGTGTAAGGAGGGCATGCGGTCAATTAGCTAGGATCATAGTGGACTGGAATTAAGGTGGACATGTGGCCAAGTTACTATTTGGAACTGCCGTAATTTGAGGGATTGATTTGTCAGTTAATTTTCTAATTTGAGTAGCTAGATTTGTCAATTAACTTGTCCAGTTACTGCCAACATTTGAGGGATGCCATGCCTTTGATCGAGGTGTGCTGGGAAAGGAGAGCATGAATTATACAATGTGTTGGAAAGAGGGGAAGGGATACCCTTTAGAAATATAAACCAAAAATCATTTGTTTTCTTGGGTGGGACGACTTTCAGCAGCTGTAGCTTAAAGATGAAACCCTTTAGGCACACAGATTAGGCTTCTTGAGGACAAAAACCCTTAAGCAGTAAACCTATGTTCAAATTGGCACCGAGAATACTAGAAATGTCTAGTTCTACATGTGAGTGTGTTTAGGAAGTTATATTAGTTTGATGAGCTTTAATATGCTTGTGTACAATTTTGAAGAAATATTAATAAAATACAAAAATATGTTGATTAGAATGGATTTGTGTTTGTCGTCTGGTCGCATTTGTTTTTTTGGGTCATTTTTAATATTTTATTAGTAGAAGTCATCACATATTGTGTTATGCCTTATTACTTTGGCTGCTTGACTTGTGTTATTGGTAAATAAATTCATTTGGGAGCCAATTTTTGTTAATTGCATTTTTGTGGAGGGGGGACTATTGTTATAATAATATTATTGTTGTTTAATAGTTAGGGATGTTAATTGAAGCCATCTAATTAGCCATTGTCGTTTTTTACATTTTTTCTCCATACATTGCCATGCCGAGAGTTACTCTTTACATTCACATGATTTTAATTTTGTTGAGTGAGTTTGAACAATGGAAATTGGATTTGGAAAAACAAAAAATGCTAGTGTTTATTTTTTACTAAAAAAATTGAAGACGATCAATATGATTGTTTAATATTGTTTGTTGCCAATTGTTATGTTGCCATAAACACTACTTGCAGAACAAAATTATATTTACGTCATAACCTAAGTTACCAGTTCGGGTTCGATAGTTCGGTTCATGGGTTTGGGCAAATTTTTTTTGGGGGTTGGGTTCGTTAATACAAAAACATATAAAAAACAGAAATATATACATATTTGCAGCAGTAATTACATTCAAAATACACCACCATATTAATAGTCAAATAACATAGCAAAAATACACCACCACTTTCATAGTCAAATAATGAAATATTAGTGAAACTCGAATGTCATGATATAGATTTAAGTTCAAACATAATAATGTCAAGTGTTTACAATCAGCCATTATTGATCATTGATCATTGATCAAATATCATATGGGTCATAAAAAATATCATCATCACCATCCATATTAGAAGATGCATGTAGTGGTGAATTAGAAGAACCACAAATAGCGTTAGTGGCACTTGCACAAGCACTACCACTAACACTCTCATGCTCACTAGCTGCCTCAGGCTCATAGTCATCATCAACATTAAGTGGAACAAATTGGCTTGTGGAAGCATCCAAGTCAAGACACTCTGGCTTGATATCCCACTTCCTTGTGTCTCCTTTGGAGGAACTTTGTTTGTGTGTAACGAGGTGCAAGTTTGAATGCACATACACCAAGTCCTCTGCCTTTTTTGAATGTAGTCTATTGTGCTTTATTGAGTGGATGAAGGAGTATTTGTTCCAATTCCTCTTAGATGAAGATGAACTAGCAACCCATTAAGACCAAATTAAATAGTTAAGAGTTACAAAATTTAACTAATTAAAATACAAATAAAAATTTAAAATTTAAAAGATAAAAGATTTTGACTATAAAACTTACTTGGGATAAAACTTTTAATGCAAGAGGTTGTAGGCATGTGTATTCTTGGGCAACTCTTGATGACACAGAAAGTAGTTCAGCACTATAGTATTTGGGACTCAATGCAAAAACAATATGCAATGGAGTGGTCATTTTGTTCCATCTCTATGCATTGCTGCAATGATTTGGTGAAGCTCTTTGAAGAACTTTTAGGATCTTCCTCTTTTGCATTGATGATGGTTTTCATCTTCTCAATCATTGAGTCGATGCCATCATATACTTCACCCAAACAAGGTCTATCCATGTCAGTATAACGGATCATGCTCAATATGGGCTCTGTGAAACTGAGGAGATACTCAACACGATCCCACCAACTGTCATCTAGGATCATTTGCTTAACCTTAGTTGCCCTTGCAGTCCTAGATTGCTTCCATATGGACCAATTAAGGTTGATGACCATATTAGAGAGTGCCTCACAAACCCTCACAAGTCATCTCAACACAATTGTGTTGTAGGCAAAACGGGTCTCAACAACCTGTTTTAAAATCAAAATAAAATAAAATTCAATTTTACAAAAAATAAATTTAAAATTAAAAATATTACTAAAGTGAAACATGTTTATTATTTAACTTACCTTCAAAAACTCCAATTTCGAGAAGGTTCTAAATATGCCTTGTAACATATGGTGGTTGGTGACGAACATTTGGATGTCTTTGGCCTTAGCATACACCTGTTTGATCCACTCAATTTTGTTTCCAATTTTTTGTAGCATTAGGTTGAGGGAGTGGACAACACAAGGTGTCCAAAAAATGTGTGAATACCTCTCCTCAACCAATAACCCAACAACCCTACAATTTTTTTCATTGTGTATTACAACTTGCATAACATTTCGAGGGCCCACTTCATCAATAGCTTAACAAAGGATGTTAGCAATAAATGCACCATCCTTCACCTCTCCTTCACAATCCACTGCTCTCAAAAACATTGCCCCTTTAGGGGACACTGCAATAACATTGATCAATGGGTGATTTTTTGCATCTTTCCATCCATCAAAAACGATGGTTACCCTTGTTTCGATCCACAAATCCTTTATGGGCTTCAAGGAGTCCTCTACATATTTCACCTCTTTATCTAATTACTAATAAGGTGCTATGCACCTTCTCAAAACCTAGGCCCTTGTACCCCTTTGGAGCCTCATTAATATATTTCACCAGTTTTTGGTGAGTGAACAATATTGAATGCTGATCCATTCGCATAGACACATCTCATTATGTCTTGATCGAGAATCTCTCTAACCTCATTTTGAAATGAAGTTTCCAACGGTCCCTTTGATCTCTTATGTGTAGAGGGCACAGTTTGCTCTTGAGGTATGGACATAAATGGATGGCTCTCTATAGGTGGAAATTGAGAAGGCGGTGTAGGGGGCTTCATCCCTTGAGATCCTTTCTTTATCAAAGGATGACTTGATTTACGACCTGTTGCATGGTTTGCTCTTTCTTGCTCTTCAATATATGCCAATACATGGGTTTTTGGAATGCCATTATTATTTGCACCTGGACAAGATTTGATGCCTAGTATGGGGATCTTGCACAAGTGCCCTTTCACTCGATTATATGAGCTCGAATATCTAACTTTGCAATGACTACAAATCCAAACATAACCTCCATCGCTGAAAAGTTGTTGAACATAGTTGGAAAACTCGGCATTTTCAAGTACTCGGCAAGCCCGAAAAACTCGGCTCGGCAAAAACTTGGCAAAAACTCGGAAAAAACTCGGCAAAAAACTCGGGAACTTAAAAAATTGCTTAAACTTCACTAAAAACTCATTTTTTTTGCAAAATTCAAAGATAAGATGCATCCAATGAGTCAATAAATGAGTACATATAAGAAACAAGCTATATTTGATTGATTTGAAAGAAATTGGATACAAAATGGCATCCTCATGTGGAATGCTCAATGTGCTGATATGATAATAGTCTGAAACAAAATGAAATAGCAATTTGTTTTTGTAAAACTGAAAGTAAATACTACATATGTCATAAACATTAATATATTTCAGTTTTTACAAATTCACATGAATCACATCTTCCTCTTCCCATGTCTAGATCTCAATATGGGACCGGAAGAGGGTGTCCGTGTAATCATAGGACTCCGCTCCTGCTGTGCCTGTGGCTCCTCAACCTCCATCCTAGATGTAGATCCTCCTGCAGCTGTTGGTGGTGGCACTGGCAATGACTCCTCCTCAGGATCATCCTCAAGGTCATCCAATGAGAATGTAAATCCACCCTCCTCCATTGCCTGTCGCTCTAAATCATAAATCTCATCCTCGGTAAACAATGGAGGTTGCTCCCCTCGCCCTGTCCAATCACTGTATGGATCTATCTCCTCCAAATCAATTGGATCATCATATGATATCTCCTCTACCTTTTTTATGCGCAATCGAAGATTATATTGCACATAGACAAGGTCATTGAGGCGTTTTTGAGCGAGTTTGTTCCTCTTCTTTGTGTGGATGGCCTCAAACAAACTCCAATTGCGCTCACAATTGGATGAACTACAAGGCTGGCTCAAAACACGGAGGGCAAAGTTTTGAAGATGTGGGGTTTTTCCACCCCAATGTGTCCACCAAACATCTACAAAAAAAAGAAGAAAAAGTTAGAAAATTGTAACTTGTAACTATCAAATTTTCATTTTTGTAACTTGTAAATTTCAAATTTTATACCTGGTGGCAGCCTAGATACTGCTCTCTTTGCCAAGTCTGAAGAGAAGAGTACACCCCTTTTTTCCCTGTAACTTTGCAATTCATTAACAATGCAGTCTGCCTCATCAGGCGTGGATGTCATCCGCTGAATGCAAGTAGTGAGGCCCTCCATAACCTCTCCAGTAGGATCTGTATAGGTGCCTGAATGGATGAAACGGGGGTTCAAGAAGTACCCTGTTGCATGGATAGGTTGGTGGAGTTGATTGTTCCACCTCCTGTCAATAATCTCCCAAATGGGATCAAACTTGAGGCTGTCCCCCTTATAATAATTTCTAATAGCCTCCTTGGCCCTATCCATGGCCTCATAAAGATAACCCATTGGGGTTTGATCCCCATCCACCAAACGGAGCACTCTAACCAAGGGCTCTGACACCTACAATATAAATTTAAAAATGCAAAAAACTATTAGAGTTACAATTTAGTAATTTACAAATTTACAATGAAGGACATTAACTTTAAGAAAATGTTCAATTTGAATTTAGATTCAAACTCAAAGTTTTGAAGTTACCTTCACAATCTCTGTTGCTTTTTGTGCAAAGAGGGGCTCGAAGACAATGCTTGCAACTCTTTCTCCTTCCGGCTTCTTTGAATAAGGTGAGTCTATCCATGCTTGACTCACAAACATTTGTTTCAAAGCCGTCAATGCGCCAAGAATGCTTTGCAACGTTAAGAAAACCGTTGCAAACCTTGTCACACCAGGTCTCACCAAGTCTCTCCCATTGGTGTGCTCCCTCATCAAGCTCAGAACCCAAGGGTGATTGTAGATGTATTTAGTGATCCTTCTTCCATCCTCTACAATCGGTGTGACCCAATGTAATTTTCCTATGTCCTCCAAAAGAAGGTCAAGGACATGGGCAGCACATGGTGTCCAAAAAATTGTCTGGTGTCTATCTTGGAGGATTCTTCCTGCTGCCACATATGCCGCTGCATTGTCAGTTATGATTTGCACGACATTTTTAAGCCCAACCTCCATGCACACTTGCTCCAACATTCTAGCCAAATTTTCTGCATTTTTTACTATGTTGGAGGCATCTACGGATTTCAAGAACACCACCTCATTTTTGCAAGAAACCAAAAAATTTATGATGGTACGGTTTTTTCCATCCGTCCACCCATCAGAAAGAATAGTGCAGCCATATTGTTGCCATTCTTCTTTTTGTTCTTGTATCACTGCCTTTGCTCTTTCAGTAGCATTAGAAAGCAACCTACAAGTACAAAGTGAAATTAAGTACACAATTTTAATTTGTAAACAAAAAAATAACTTAAATTAATCATAAATTAAACTTAAGAAACATAAAATTAAATTAAAGAACATAAACTAATTTCTAACCTTCCACTCAATTCTTTGCGCGAAGGCGCCTTGTAGCCTTTCCCTGCAACTGTCAATGCGGTCACCAAATTGTCCCAATAAGGTGAGCTTGCCACATTGAAAGGGATGTTGTTGAAGTACCAAAAATCGGCACAAGCAACATCTGCATGCTCACGCACCTCCTTATTCCACCCAGTTGCCTCTAAAGAAGGTTGTGCACCAGGTGTGTTTCTAGGCACAAAAAAATCACCAATGTGTGAACCTGTGGCTCTAGGTGTCTGTGTTGATCCTGCCACTGGTACTCTAGTAGAGGAAGATGAAGGCATGGTGGTGGTGGTGGGTTGCCTTCGCACACGTGGACCACGAAGAGAGCCCACTATGTTGGCTACTACATCATCATCATCTGACAGTGAGTGAAGGTTGTCTGCACTTGCAACACCTTGAGAAGAAGCTATGGCAGCTTGCATTGCTGCTTTTGCCTTCGCTTTTTGCATCTTTTTTTCTTCTGCAGCGGAAAGTATTGCATTCATTTGTCTTTTGATTTCCTCATTGGTGTTTATGCAAGCCTTAGCATCACGTCTAGGGATGCCTGCAAGGTGGTATTTGAGGCGATTGATGCCTCCACGGTAAATTTCTTTACATCTAATGCAATACACTGATCCAGGTTCTGGTCCTTCATATGCATATCTCCAAGCGGGATCTCTAGCTCCTTTTGGACGAGTGCCTACATATTCCCCACTCCCAGGCACAGATGGGGCTGAGGTAGGAGTAGAAGCGGATTCAGAAGCCATGATCAATTAACCTGTTACCTACACAGTACACACACAAAGTGAAATCAAAACTTGTTAGTTTTTTGATAGAAATTTTAAAAACAAGCTAAATTAGATTAAATCAAAATTGAAAATTTCAAAATAGATTCTAAACTAATCTAAGATTCTAAATAGTAAACTAATTTAAGATTCTAAAGTCTAAACTCTAAACATTTTCAATTTTTCATCAAAAAAAATGGATTAAAAAAAGAAAATAATAAACTAGGGTTACAAAAAAATGTAAAAATTAGAAAACTACTTTAAATTAGTAACAAATTAAGCTAATATATAAATTTAAACATGTTTTCAACAAACAAGAAGAATCAAAATTACAAAAAATAACTAGAATTTGAAGAAAATTTGAAAAAAATGAAAAAAACTGCAAAATATATTAAAAAATCATAAAAAAGTGTCACAAATTCTTGTTTTGTTGAATCTAAATCTTCTTTTAAACATATAAATGTATTTGAATTTGTTTTATAGTTCATTCATGATGTTTTTTAAACATACAATCAACAAAAAAGAAGAAAAAATGAAAAAAAAGAAAGAACAAGAAAAATTAGAAAACCTACCTGGAAATCCAATTTGCCTTCGAAATCTGATGAAAATCCCCTTCGAATCTCGTCCCCTCGATGCCAAATCACAGATAAATAGTGCAAAATGCTTTGGGCAAGTTTTTTCCTCTGCTAAAAGTGAAAACAAGTGAAAAAATGAAATGACAATGACATTTTGGCCGGCCGCGGACATAAGACACAGGCCGCGCGGGTTTTTTTTAAAAACTCGCCGAGTTTTTGCAAAAACTCGCGAGTTTTTCCG
Organism: Sequoiadendron giganteum; assembly: GCA_007115665.2. Lineage (NCBI taxonomy): Eukaryota > Viridiplantae > Streptophyta > Pinopsida > Cupressales > Cupressaceae > Sequoiadendron > Sequoiadendron giganteum. Next base: position 339,635,781 of record CM021103.1, on the reverse strand, counting down.
GCGAGTTTTTGCAAAAAGTACGGACTGTACCCTCTGCGAGTAAAACTCGTAAAAACTCGTTTCTGAAAAAAACTCGCGAGTTTTTCAAAAACTCGCGAGTTTTTGGCGAGTGAGCCAACTATGGTTGAACCATTTCAACATATTTCCAAAGGGGAGAGTTTGAGTTTGTTTTGAAACGAGATTGGTTCGAGGTGCTAGAACTAGCTGCCATTGTAATACCTAAGGCACAACACTTTCCATTTATTCAAAATTTCACAGTATCGAAACTAAATAACTTAATTAATTTCAAAAAATTAAACATGTGTTATAGATACCTAGAAGAATGAAAACAAAGCAAAAACTTAAAAACAAAACAAAAGAGTTCATTTGTAAAAAAAATTTGTAGAAAAAAAAACCAAAAAACTTCAAAAAACCTAGCTCTTTTGAAGAAATCTTTCTCTACGATCTTCTTGGCAACAAACAAACACTTGCAAGTGTTTAGGAATAGCACAAAAACCAACTACAAACGTTCAACAATCAATCTTCAACTCTATTTGTGCTTGTGCAAGCAAGAAAAGAAGTTCAACAATGGAGGTAAAAAGTTTTTTTTTTCATTCAAAAATTGATAAATGAGTATGTTTTTGCCTAATAGATGTTTTAGGAGGGGTATGAATTAGGGTTGGAGGCTTTTTTTAATGTCAAAGTAAAAAAAAGTCAAAAAAATATTAAAAAATTTCCCAAAGCATCATATTTCTATGGCTGGGCATGAAAAAGGCTAGGGTTCTAGCTAGGTTCTCCTCGTGTGTGTTAGGGCTAGACCCACAGGGAACTGGACCTAGACCTTGGACTTGGGTTGGACTGGACTATTATCACCTGTAGGGGGGCTAGGAACTAGTAACGTAGGTCCTAACCAATGAACAAAATACCTAAGTTACCGAATTGAATTAGGTACAAGTTTAGGTATGTGGGTATGGTATGTCAGTGAAGCAACACAATTTTAGGGGTTGGGTATGTCTGTACAAAAAACATATAAAATCATAAATATGCATATTTGCAGCTTAAAAACAAGAATTAAATTCAAAATACTACATATCATGCATGAATTAAGTTAATTTCTAAAATAGCTTGTCCAGTCCTATAATAATAATATACAAACTTTATATATAATAAATAGTTATTAGTATATAAATATTGTTAATGAAATATAGCTTCGATCAGAATATAAATATTGATTGCTGTATAGCATTATCTTGATTTATATATGATCGATATTTGACATATTTCTAGATTAAATAAAATAAGTAATATCGAATTTCTGAGTTTGCTTAAATTTGAAATAAATAAATAAATGTTTAAATAAAATCGGAACTCATATAATCTATGTCCGCCATGTATTTGGGGATGTATGCATTGAGATTGTTAAGCCGAGTGTTAGTCGGCTGTCTATGAGACCCGCGCGCCTGAAGGGACACATCCCTTGTGGAGACACGTCCTCTCAAGGGATGCATCCCTTAGAGGTGAGTCTCTAAAGATATTTAACATGGTTCCTTCATTGATATGCACACATCAAAATTATTAATGTTCTGCAATCAGCACATTCAGCATACAAAGTAAAATTTGGAAATGCGTTTTTGGACTTAGAATTCTCATACAGAATTTTGGACCTTAGTGTTTCCATAGATACTTAGGATCCTATCCAAGTAAGATTTAAGTAAGATTTGATTACATTTACATGGTATCAGAGCCACGTTGTGTGAATCCAAATCAAATCTAAAATTAGTTTGCTCTAGAAAAATTCGTATTTTTCAAAATCGAATTCACATCACATTCTTCATAATGTCAAGTGTGATCAGATTTGAAGATCGTCTTGCAGGAGCAGACAATTTCACATCATGGAAATTTAGAATCATGATGATCCTTAAAGAGAATAAGCTAGATTCACTTGTGAGAGAAAATAAGAAGGAACCAGAGGCTGAACCTGAGAAAACTCAATGGATTGAAAACAATGAAAAGGTCATGAAAATCCTAGTAGATGCAGCTAGGGATCATATAGTGCCCATCCTAGCAAAACATGAAACTGCATACCATATGTACAAATCTCTTGAGAGTACTTATGAGATCAACAACACTTGCAGGACTCTTGCATTAAAAAGGCAAATCAACAATGCCCAAATAAACAAAGGAGAGTCCATTAATGCATACTTCATGAGGATTATTGGACTGAGGGATCAATTATCCACAATTGGATATTAGATTGACAACAAAGAGTTAACCCTAATCGCACTAGGAGGCCTACCAAACTCATGGGAGTCATTTGTTCAAGGAGTGTGCAAGATCTAAACTTCCTAAGTTTGACAGGCTAAGAACTGACTGCTAAGTTACCGGATGCGTACCTAGAGGCCTCGAACCCGGTTCGGGTTCGAACCCGGTACGGGTTCGCCTGCGGGTACGCGCTGGGTACGCACCTGTGCGTACCCAGGGCGCATCCGGCTGTTTGGTGCGCGGACCCGAAGGTACCAGGCATGTACCCGGGCGTACCTCGAAGAACCCACGGCCCAGAACTTATAAAAACATTTTTTTTTTAATTATTATTATTAATATGAGGTGCGCCATGGAGTTTTGTATGGTTTCAAAAGCCTTAAATTGGTGCTAGCGGCGGGGGCACTGCCCCTCGACCCCGCCCTATACCGTGACAGGGAGCGCGCCAGGGGCGCTGCCCCCAGACCCCCGCGAGGGGCGCTGCCCCTCGACCCCACTGGGGGCGTTGCCCCTCAACCCCATTGGAGACATTGCCCTCAAACTCCCATTGAATTTAATTGGTACTCTCCAAGCCCAAGTTTCCATAGTTTTCCTACAAGTCTTCATCTATAATATCGCATTTAAGGCTTTTGAAACCATACAAAACTCCATGCCGCACCTCATTTTTATGGGAAAGAGGAAGATGTAAATTTGTAAAATATATTAATATAGTATTTACTTTCAGTTTTACAAAAACAATTTTCTATTTTCATTTTGTTTAAGAATATCAACATCAACGCATTCCACATGAGGATGCCATTTTGTACCCAATTTGCTTTCAAATCAGTCAAATACAACTATCAATTGACATTTAATATTTATCTTTGGCATTTGGCATTGATCAATGATCAAGTATCATACTATGAAATGATTTAGTTTTACAATTCTGTATATTTCTCTTTTTTTTTTGTATATATAATACATATATATATATATATATACACGTACCCATACGTACCCAAACCCCTAAAAAAAAATTTCACGTACCCACGTACCGGGTTCTCGTACCCGAACCCGTCCCCGAACCCGAACCGGTAACTTAGACTGACTGCCTTCAAGAAGAAATCAGACTCTCCACAAAAGAAATTAGACAAAAGAATATAGATGAAGACATTCATGTACTCAACTCCACGTCTAATAAAAGGAGTAAGAAAAACTCCTTCAAGAAAGGATCTTTTAAAAGAAAGAGAAATTCCAATAGAAAGGGATCTTATAAGAAGAAAGATATCTCGCAAGTACAATGCTTTGGATGTGATCAATATGGTCACTATGCAATGAAGTGCCCTGATAGGACTAAACAACATGCATCCTTTGCTAAAGTAGGGAAGCTAAATTCAGATAATGATTTTGAGAACTTTGTGTTCTATACAGCCTTATCTAGTCAAGTATCTAACAACACCCACAACTGGGTAATTGATAGTGGTTCCTCTAGACACATCACAGGGTTCAGAGAACACTTAGATACTATGATTGAAAGGTCTGATGAAGAAGTAACCATTGGGGATGATTCTGCACACCCTGTAAAAGGGGTTGGAACTTGCTCCATCAAACTGAAATCTGGCCTTTCTCTTCAACTCATTGGAGTCTTGTTTGTACCTGGAATTAAGAGGAACCTAATATCTATCTCTGCCCTTGAAGACAATGGATATAGAGTTACCTTCATAGATGGGAAAGTTCTAGTACGGCCTAAGAACTCAACAATCAAGAAAACCCAAACCATAGGTGTAAGACAAGGGTACCTCTACAAACTATGCATTGAAGTTAAACAAGCCCTTACTCTTGACACCTTTGATTCAAATGAGATTTGGCATAGAAGATTAGGACACCTTCATTTCCGTGCCCTACCTGCTGTGGAAAAACTTGTAATAGGCTTACTTAAGTTGAAACCATCTCATGAAGGAACTTGCAAAGGTTGTGCCTTAGGAAAGAATACAAAGGGGTCCTTTCCCAATAGTGTGAGCAAAACCCTAAATGTGTTAGAACTGGCTCACTTAGACTTAGGTGGACCCATGTCTGTACCCTCTAAAGCAGGATTTCTATACTATGTCATATTTGTAGATGACTTCTCTAGGAAAACCTAGATCTATTTCCTTATATGTAAAGAGTCAATAAAAATCCTCAAAAGGTTCAAAGAGTTTAAAGCCCTCTCTGAAAACTTCTCCGGGAAGAAAATAAAAACCTTAAGGACAGACAATGGGAAAGAATACACCTCTGAGATCTTTAAAGAATTTTGCATGAGTGTTAGAATTAAGAGGGAGTTCACAGTTCCCTACAACCCTCAACAAAATGGGGTTGCTGAAAGGAAAAACAGAATCATTGTAGAAGCTGCGAAGGCAATGTTACTGGACCAAAACATTGAAACTTCTTTCTGGGCAGAAGCCTCTAGGACTGCTGTCTATATCCAAAATAGATGCCCTCATTCTCATCTTGATAACAAAACTCCTGAAGAAGCCTTTACCGGCATAAGACCTAACATTAGTCACTTTAGGATTTTTGGGTGTCCTGTTTATATTCATGTACCCAAAGAGAAGAGATTCAAGCTAGAACCTTCTGGAAAGAAGGGAGTATTTGTGGGTTATAGTGAAACCTCCAAAGCCTACAGGATATTCATACTTAGGCAGAAACAAATTGAATTGAGCAGAGATGTCATCTTTGAAGAAGACATTGCATTCAAGAGGGCAAGAAGTTCTAGTGAGATAGAAACCTATTCCCCTACAGTACCTGAAGAGGAACCTGCTCCTGAGATTCAGAGGGAGCATTATGAGGAAATGCCAAATGAACTTCCTTCTAATGCAGATGAGAATACAAATGACAACGGCAGAAAGAGACCACTTTGGGCCAGAAAGATGATGAAGGAAGCCGAGGATCATACAACACCCAAAGGAACGTTCAGGGAGAGTAAAAGACCCAAACGGTTCTCTAGTTATGTTGCTTTAATGAACAACATCATAAACTCCGAACCTGCCACTGTTGCAAAAGCCTTCAGACATCAAGCTTGGAAGGATGCAATGACGGAGGAATATCAATCCATCCTAAAGAATGATGTACGGGACATAGTGCCTAGACCAAAAGAGAAATCTGTTGTCTCTTCTAAATGGCTCGTCAAAATCAAGCATGCTGCTGATGGCAGTATAGAAAAACATAAAGCACGTTTTGTGGCTAGAGGCTTTTCTCAAAAGGGAGGCATTGATTATGAAGAAACATTTGCACTTGTTGCCCGTTACACATTCGTGAGAGCAATATTAGCCATTGCAGCAGCTAAAGGCTGGAAGATCCATCAAATGGATGTGAAAACTGCCTTTCTAAATGGAACCATTGAAGAGGAAGTCTATTTGGAACAGCCTGAAGGTTTTGTGATACATAAACCTGACTCACATGTATGCAGACTAAAGAAAGCCCTCTATGGACTTAAACAGGCTCCCAGGGTCTGGTATGAAAGAATTGACAGCTATCTCTTGGGATTAGGATTTTCAAAGAATGATGCTGACTCCAATCTCTACTTCAAGGTAATCAAAGGTGATATGCTAATAATTATTTTATATGTTGATGACCTGCTGATAACAGGAGAAGATCACCTCATTGCTCAAGGGAAACAGGATCTAATTTCTGAATTTGACATGAAAGACTTGGGTATTCTACACTACTTCCTCGGTGTGGAAGTATGGCAAAAATCAGAGGGCATTATACTAAACCAAGGGAAGTATACTATTGATATTCTGAAAAGATTTGGTATGTTGGACTGTAGACGGATGTCTACACCTATGGAAACCAACCTTTACAAATTGAAAAAAGCAGCAGCAAAATCCAAATATGCAGATCCAACCCTTTACAGACAGATGATTGGATCTTTGATGTATCTGGTTAACACCAGACCTGATATTTGCTATGCAGTGAATGTTCTCAGCCAGTTCATGTCTGAGCCAAAGGAAATTCACTTAATGGCTGTGAAACATATTCTGAGATATCTTCAAGGCACTATTGGATATGTTCTTCTTTACAAGAATGATCAACTAGATCTACATGGGTACTCTGATTCAGATTGGGTTGGAAGTGTAACTGATCGAAAAAGCACATCAGGATGTTGCTTTAGTTTAGGATCAGCTATGATCTCCTGGATTTGCAGAAAACAATCTTCAGTTGTACAAAGCTCAACAAAAGCTGAATACATTGCAGCCTCAATGGGAGCAAGAGAAGCAGTTTGGCTTCGTAAATTGCTTGTGGGACTGTTTGGTGAGCCCTTGAATCCTACAATTATTCATTGTGATAATTAGAGTTGCATCAAACTCTCTGTGAATCCTGTCTTTCATGATAGATCTAAGCACATTGAGATCCCCTATCATTATGTAAGAGATATGGTGGAAAGGAAAGTGATTTAGTTGGAGTATATTAGTACAAATGATCAAACTGCAGACATTCTCACCAAGCCTCTCTCCCGAATCAAGGTAGAGCACTTCAGGAAGAAACTTGGTATGGTTGAAATGTAATTTGTTATTTATGTTTGAAATACAAATTGTTTATAAATTGTACTAATATATAAAGATGTTTAATGTGTAAACTTTTTTGTCATGTGTGTGACTCCATGACTTTATGGGCCTACTCCCCTTGTGTACATTATTGAAAGGTGACGATCTTTCTAATAATGAGCACTTGTATTTGACATTGTAAAGTGACGACCCTACAATGATAAACTATCATGATAGATATTATGTGACTTGATATCTGTGGACATGTCATGATAGTATCTCTTGGACACTTTGATTGATATCATGAGACTTGATATCATCTGTAGATCATGGTGATCCTTAAGAGATAATCATGGTGGATATTTATATCCGTGGATATGCCATGAATTATGGTAGACATCATGTGACTTGATGTCAGTGCACATACCATAATAAAGATGTGTTATGAAGAATGTCACGTGACTTGACAATATTGAGAAATCATACCATATCTTAGATATCACGTGTTAAGGTGATATCTCTACTTATTTAATTTGAAAATCTTCCCTAGCTAAGAGGGAGTGTTAATGAAATATAGCTTCGGTCAGAATATAAATATTGATTGCTGTATAGCATTATCTTGATTTATATATGATCAATATTTGACATATTTCTAGATTAAATACAATAAGTTCGAAATAAATAAATAAATGTTTAAATAAAATCGGAACTCATATAATCTATGTCCGCCATGTATTTGGGGATGTATGCATTGAGATTGTTAAGCCAAGTGTTAGTCGGCTGTCTATGAGACCCGCGCGCTCAAAGGGACACGTCCCTTGAGCGGACGTGTCTCCACTCTCAAGGGACGCATCCCTTAGAGGTGAGTCTCTAAAGATATTTAACATGGTTCCTTCATTGATATGCACACATTGAAATTATTAATGTTCTGCAATCAGCACATTCAACATACAAAGTAAAATCTGGAAATGCGTTTTTGGACTTAGAATTCTCATACAGAATTTCGGACCTTAGTGTTTCCATAGATACTTAGGATCCTATCCAAGTAAGATTTGATTACATTTACAAATATATTTATATTACATATTGTTTATCATATAATAAAAAATAATATGAATATCAAATATTGCTTGTCATATAATAAACAATACTATAATAATAATATCATATATTTATATTATTTATCATTTATATTAATATCCTTCATATAACCATTATTGATAAGTATAATAATTATTCGATATCCTTTAACATAAATATTAATATCTTTCATATAACTTAGATATACCATATTAAAATAATATTGTTATATTTAGTTTAATGGTCAAATAAGCTATTAGAATATACTTAAAGTATATTCTTTTGTTCTTTTAGTTAGCTTTTAGTTAGGATCAGTTAAAGCTTTCAATTACTTTCAATTAAGCCTTCAGTTAGTTTTTATTAGTCTCACTATTATTAGCTCTTTATAGTTCTATATAAGAATGCATTTGCTTCTTATTTTAATCAATCAATTATCTTGGCAATAATTCTGTGTGTTCATAATTATTTTATGGTATTAGAGCTTAGGCTCAATGTTTTTTAATAAAAAATTGTGTTTTTCTTAAAAGTTTATTTTTTAATTTCTTAGATATTTTTGCTTGATTTTAAAAAAAAATTGAAGGTTAATGGTTTTACCCGAGAAATTTTGAGAATTTTTTGGAAGTTTTTTTTTTCGATTTTTTAATAAAAAATCGAGAAGGTTTCTTGCTAAAAAAATCTTAGATTTTTTCGAGCAAAGATTTGGAGGGTTTTTTTTACCTGTAAAAATTACGGATTTTACAGAAGAATTTTTGAGGGTTTGCTGCTAGATTTGTGGGGATCTTTTTTGGAGTTGTTTTGCAGATTTTTTTTGGAGATTTTCGTGAAGATTTACGGCTTTGAAACTCATGCCCGTTTGTGAGGGCCTTGTTTGGAAATCACGGGTTTGGTATCGCGTGGTTTTTTGAAGTCGAGGATTTATAGAGTTCAAATCTCTGTGATTTTTTTTCTTGCATTTTTTCGTGGTTCTTTTCATGTGATTTTCACGCGATTCTGAGCGCGGTATGTTCATGTTTTCTAGGCGTCTCTTTTGTTAGAGTTTTGAAGTTTTGTGTTTGGACAAAAATCCGCTTGCTCTTTGTGCAGGTCTTTGCACGTGCAACTTCTTTTTGAAGGTTCTTGTTTAGGTGTCGTCATTTGCTGAAGTTCGTGTGACCTGGGCAAGCATCGTGGTAAATTATGCAAAAATCGTGATTCTATTTTGGGTGTGTCACTGTAGGTTGTGGGTTTCTAGCTTTCTTTGAGATGGATTTTACAGAGTTATCTGCTTCCTGTCGTGATTTCTTGCCATTACTTGGGTTTTTCTGTGCGACCTAGGGTTTCTTGTGGGTTTGAGTTCGTGGCTTCTTAGTACAGTTTTTTTGACCTAGTTTTCCAGAATTTCGTGGGTGTGAATTTTTGAAGAGTTTTTGTTTGTTGGCTAGGGTTTCTGCAAATTCGTGGTTTATTTGCAAGTGTTTTTGAAAAAAATCTTGCTTTTTTGATCAGAGTTTTTTTTTGAATTTTTTTTGCTGTTTTTGCTCATGGCTAGGGTAATTTTTTGAAGATTTTTTTGTAGACAAAATCTTTTCTTTTCTGCCACATAGGGTTTTTGGCCGAAGTCTGAGTTTTTGTCGATTTTTTTATATAAAATCATGGGTTTTTGAGCTTTTATTTTTGACAATTTTTTTTAAATCTTGGGAGTTTGCTAGATGATTGCCTTGGGTTTCATGCTAGCTGATCACAAACTTTTACCTAGTTTTTCGTGCTTTGGAAAATGGGAGGGATGGCTTCTTTGACCGATATCATGTTGTAAGGTAGTTAGAGGTTCAATGGTAAAAACTACAACACGTGGAAGCAGATGATGCTCACCATCTTCGAGTACCAGTGTTTGAATGCACTTGTTCTTGCTATTGAAGCTCGTCCTACCGCTGTGGGAAAGGACCAGGACAAGTATGGTGGAAGTAATCGAGAGGCGGTTATGCTTCTCAAGTTGTTTGTCACTTATGAGATGTTACCAGAAATATCATCTGGTAAGTCTTTCGTAGAGATTTGGAAACATTTGAAGGATCTTCATGAAACCTCAGACAAGGGCAAGGCCTTCGTCTTGAAGAATATGTTATTCTCGATCATGATGGATGAGAAGATGTCTTTGCAGGATCACTTGATGAAGGTCAAAGACATTCGCGATCAACGAGAAGCAATAGGTCGCAAGATGGAAGACGAAGACATTGTGGTTATCACATTGAAGAGTTTACCATGCTCATATGAGCACTTTATCAAGATTCTCAATATCACTTCTACAACAATTGACCTAAAGTTCGATGACTTGTGCAACAAGCTCTTGCAACAGGATAGGTGGAAGAAATAGTTTAGGAGTAGCAGTGACACTCCCAGTGTTCAACAAGCGTTTATTGCCAAAGATGGCAAAGGCAAGTCCACTTAGTAGACATGACAAGGCAAATTGGAGGATAGCTCCAAGAAGTCTTTCACATGCCATTATTGTGGTAAGATTGGTCACATGCAAAAGTACTGCAGGAAGCGGTTGGCTGATGAGATGTCCAACCAGGAAGGGTCTCAGCAGAAGGCCCATGTTGCAGAGCATATTGAGCAGAAGGAGTCTGCCTATTATGCATTCATGGCCAGAAGACCATCAAATAATGGGTAGACTTAGTTTAAGTTAGTAGAATAACCATTAAGGGAGGGTATTAAAATAATATTGTTATATTTAGTCTAGTGGTCAAATAAGCTATTAGAATATACTTTAAGTACATTCTTTTAGTTAGCTTTCAGTTAGGATCAGTTAAAGCTTTCAGTTACTTTCAGTTAAGCCTTCATTAGTTTCGCTATTATTAGCTCTTTGTAGTTCTATATAAGAATGCATTTGCTTCTTATTTTAATCAATCAATTATCTTGACAATAATTCTGTATGTTCATAATTATTTTATATTAATAGTTCATGATGTGTAGATTGTCCCACATTTGTGTAGGTATATTAATTATCTATTTAATATCTTATATATAACCTTTAATATAAATATAAAGGATAAACAATATAATATTCAAGAGCATATATAAATCAGGAGCATGTTAGGTTGTCAACAATTGCTGTGGGCTGCAAAAATTGCCTCTTGATTGTACATTAATGGGAAGGATGTATGTGTCATAACTTATGGTTATCTTGTGTAATGACTGCCCCTAATTTTTTTTTTCTGATTTGCTGATTGTGTTTGTTTGATGATTTGGTTGATTGTTTCAAATGCCATTCATAGTTTTGCCATACATGATATGTTCATAACATGAAGTACAGAAATATAACATGAAAGAACAAGCTAATAATGATAACTTCAGATTTTAATGCTCTGAACATATAACAGAAAATTTTCAGACTTTACAAATATTCATCAAACTCAGAAAATACAAATCAGACCTGTTTTTTTGAAGGCATATATCAGCAATAAATGACTCCAACTTGCAATGAACTTCATCAAGGAATCGAACCCATCAAACCATTGAAAACTCAGTGCCAAAACCACTCCAACAGACCCCCACGATGGCAAAGGCAGATTTTAGCATAACAGTCCAGAAACCTGGAATATATCTCAGATTGGGCGGCCTGCCCAGAATAGGGCAATTTGTTCTATTAATTCAGTTTTTTGTCAATAAATTAATGTGATTACATGCCTTGAGTCGCCTAGAATAGGAGCATTCGAATAGCCAATAGCCAGATCGTAAATACAAGCCAGTACCAGATTCAGGCCCTGTCACAAACTGCCCAGAAAACCACTGAAAATCATCTCAAAGCCACTCCCAACCAAGCCAAAATGATGCCAAGCCTTCACACACCAAAAACTACTGACAACACATCGAAAATACTCAAATATCTTCATGTTTTCTTGACTGAAACTGAAACGGTGAAGCTCTGAAGTGATCCCTGAATGGAACCACACCCCAACCAGCTAGGGTGGGTGATTGACTACCAAAACCAGCTCCTGATTGAAGAGGGTTTTCTTCTTCAACAACGAACTGCAAACCCCTGGAGAAATTCCAGCAGCATCCTGTTATGCATCCACTTTCAACATACTCAAATGAGGCTCCAAATGAGAGTTATATTCTCTCAATGAGAAATTAGGGCAACAAGATTTGAATTCCTCTTTTCCATCCAAAGATCACGCCCTTTTTTGCCTTGACTTTTATTTTAAAATTCATTTTTAAACATCACAAACTCCTACTTAGGTGTCCCTCTTATCCAGCATACAAAGTTGCTTTTGTTGCTTTAAAAACACTTGAAGTCATAGTTCTAGGTGCCAAGGTACAATTTTATGTCCCCTCAGACCCTCAATGTAAAGTTATAAAATAACTTTATTAAAATATTTCAAGAGAGGAAAAACAAGTATTAAATTAATCAGACCTTAGCAAACCCAATGCCCAACTGAAATGACACTGTTGAAAGTAGCCTGGCCACGACCAGTTTCCATAAATAGACTTACTATTTTTAGTAACTACTAAAAATAGTAAATATACTAAAAACTCAAACTGGTGTGACAATTGATATGCAAAGTGACTTACTATAATCAGTAAGTGCTGGACTCGGCCCCTTGCTAAAAATAGAAAGTCCACTTGAAACTCCGAAAAACCTCCACAAAAGGATTGGAACTGAGTTCCCTTACCAACATCGTTTAGCCTACGGAACTTTGGAATAGGCTAAAGGTTATATCCATAGCTCAGAGGCTAGGAGGGGACATTACACCTTGCAAATCATTTGATAAACCTATAGAATTGCAGGTGGGTGTTCTTTCCAATCAACACCTTCGCTCCCAGCCATGACCCAATGGGAAATGTAGCCCTTTTCATGCTAATAAACTACCACAAAATTCAAAAAGAAGGGTTGGGTTACGATAAGTACCTTTTTGGCAGTAAGTACCCCCAACACTTTCATGCCTTGCTAGTCGGCTTCAACCAATTGCAAGGTTGAAGGCTAAGTGGTAGTCTTCCCTAAGATTTTCTAAGCGTCCCCTGGAAGCACATTGACAGTGGGCCAACCATTAACAACAGTATTAGTAGAGTGTCTCCATGTGCACTACTACTGGTTTTTGAGCTAAATGCATAGCTAGAGCATAGGATCAATCACTTGGTCTCCTTTTAGTGGGGGCTCTACCAGTGGTTTTGTGTGTTGACCCTTGGTGTCCCCATTGTATGACTAGGTGTGCTTTAGCATGCTTTGCATCAGGACTATTGTCTTGTGTAGATATAGTAGTATTTATATCATTCTTGGGTTGTAATACTTCGCAATAGATCTACTATCTTCACAGGTGTTGTAGGTTGGAGGAATTGCCTTGTAACTTTATTAGGTTCTAGTCTGCATTTCATTGTATTTTCTTTTGCTGCCATCAAGGATAGTGTTATAAAACTTTTCTAGAGTATCTTCATATTTGCACTCCTGTCGATTTTTCGAGTTAGATTCTTGACAAGAGTATGGGATCAATAACTTGGTTCCCTAACAATGGAAGCTCAACTAACTCTATGACGTGTTAAGTCATGGTCTTCTCATAATGTGATATTAGATGTGTTGTAGTTTGGAGGACTTGCCTTGTAACTTTATTAGATTCTAGTCTGCACATTATTGTATTTTCTTTCTCTGGTATCAAGGATAGTATTTTAAAACTTATCTAGAGTATCTCCAAGTTGTTGATTCAAGCTACATTCTTTACAAGAGTATAGGATCAATAACTTGGTCTCTTAACAATGCAAGCTGAACCAATATTTTGGTGTGTTAAGTCATGGTCTCCTCACTATGTGATAGTAGATGTGTTGTAGTATGCACTATGCCCTGATTGTTGTCTAGTGTAGGTAAATAGTAGTTATAGCATTCCTGAGTTTTGGAATGCTTATTAGCATATCTACCATCTTTCAAATTACTGTAGCTTAAAGGATTTACCTTACAGCTTTATTGGACCCTTGTCAGCTTCTTTCTTGCTCATGAGAGTATCATCATTCATTGACTTTAGCATTGTCTTCAGCTCTTTCTTCCAAGAATCTCTCCATTTTTATCCTGAGGTATAGGTAAGTGGCTTCCTATTGGTTTTTAGCTAAGTTACCGGTTTGGGTTCGGGTACGAGAACCCGATACGTGGGTACTTGAAATTTTCTTTTAGGGGTTTGGGTACGTATGGGTACGTGTGTATATATCAGTGTTCCGCGGGGACGCGTCCCCCCCCCCAAAATCCTCAGGTTTCCTAGAGGGGGACGTCTTAGAGACTTGGGGACTTGGGGGGGACGTCCCCCCACCAGCCCACCACCGGCGCCACCATCCCACCACCAATGTCGTTGTCTCCAAGATGCCGCTAGGACTTTGAGGATGCTAGGGTGTCCTCAAGACGTCTAGGGGACTCCTAGTTGTCTCCAAGAGGTATAATTCTTATACTTATACATCTTTTTATAACTATTTTTTCAAGTACTATATGTATTTCAGCACCCTGCCACCCCCTTGCCATCGTCCCCCCGCCGTTCCCTTGCCGCCCCGAAAATTAGACCCCCCGTCCCCGAAACGCGTCCCCTATCGTCCCCCGTCCCCGTCCCCGAAACCCCGTGGAACACTGGTATATATATATACAAAAAAATAAGAGAAATACATAGAATTGTAAAACTAAATCATTTCATAGTATGATACTTGATCATTGATCAATGCCAAATGCCAAAGATAAATATTAAATGCCAATTGATAGTTGAAAAATATTCAAATACGCCATATCAATGATATCAATTATGGAAATCATCACAATTACTGAATTACAAAATGTAGTTCATGAAAGTTGAAACATGATTCAATTTCAATGTTCATCAATCATCAAAAGGATTATGGAAAAAATCATTGTGACTTGGATTTTCAGCGGCTTCAACTTCAAGATCATCATCATTTGAACCCAAAGCGGTTCCACTTCCAACACCATGTATGTCATAATCATCATTATCATCCACATCATCCATAGTGGCTCTAGCAAGATCTTGAATGGTTGCATCCAAGTCAGTAGACTCGAGTGCTACATCCCAAAGCTTTGCTGCCCCCTGCTTGTATTGAGGTTCCTTACGTGACAAAAGACACAAATTGGAATGAATATACACCAAGTCTTCAACTCTTTTTGCAGCCAACCGGTTACGCTTCACTGAGTGGATAAAGGACTATGTACTCCAATTCCGTTCAGCTGCGAAAGAGCTTGCAACCTAGAGAGAAAACCAACAAAATAAAAAATAAAAAATGCAAGATAAATTCAAGAATGTTAAGTGTTAAATTCTACAATACAAGTGGCAAAAAAAAAAAACCTTGTGAGAGGATCTTGATTGCAAGAGGTTGGAGGTACATATAATCTTGACCATGGAGGTACCACCATGTAATAGCATCCATTTTGTATTGGTCTTTGACAACAGAAGAGGTAAGATTTTTTTCCTGAGATAAACATTACAAATTCTTTCAAAACACCTGTCTCCACTTCTGGATCAGTGAAGAGTCTATTAAATGCCCTCTTATACCCTCTAGCAACTTCAAGATCTCTATATGGCGGTATTCTCCTTGGGATAGAAAGTACTTCTCTGGTATAGTACCTTGGAGATAGGGCATATGCAAGGAGGTGCAATGGTATTGTCATCTTGTTCCAACGGTGAAGAACGATTGCCTCCACCCTTTTGTAAAGGGTGTCTTCAGGATCATTCTCTCTCTTTTGTATTTCAATTTTTATTTTCTCCAACATCGTGTCCATGCTATCATAGACATCCCCCAAGCATGGTTCATCTGTATCAACAAATCGAAGCACAGACATGATAGGTTCGATGAACTCCAATACATAATTCACACGATCCCACCAATTGTCATCCAAGATCAATGCCTTGACCTTTTGGGCCCTCTCTAAATTTGATTGCTTCCATATACCCCATTGGTTGCTAATAACTATTTGACTCAATGCCTCTTTCACCTTCACAAGTCGTCTCAGGACAATTTTGTGAGATGCAAATCGTGTCTCAGCAACCTAAGACATGTTAATAGTAAGTTAATAACACATTTAAAATATGTAAATTACTAAATAAGTAAAAACCATATTTTATTCAATTATGTAAAACATGACAAATGAAACTAAATAAATTAAATTTACCTTCAACAATTCCAATCTTGAAAAATTTCTGAAAATTGCTTGTGACATATGGTGGTTTGTCACAAACATCTGGATCTCCTCGGCCTCCTGGTATATTTCTTTCACCCACTCTATTTGTTTGCATCACCAAATTGAGGGAGTGTACGGTGCAAGGTGTCCAAAAGATGTGCTCATATCTAGCCTCTACCAAAGCACCTGCAGCCTTGCAGACTTTTGCATTGTCCGTAATTACTTGGACAACATTTTCATTACCCACCATCTCTATGGAGTCAATGAGAATCCTGGAAATGAACTCTGCATCTTTCACTACCCCTTCATAGTCAACCGCCCTCAAAAACATTGCCCCCTTGAGGGACACTGCAATAACATTGATCAATGGACGGTTTTTGCAATCTTTCCATCCATCGGAAACAATAGATACACCTGTTTCAATCCAAGAATCTCTAATTGGTTTTAGTTGGGCCTCTAAAGATTTCTTCTCTTTTTGCAATAAGGTGGTATGCACCTTTTCATACCTAGGACTTGTGAAACCAGGAGGTGCACTATTTATTGCTGAGACCATGTCCCGCCAATATGGTGATCTCACCAAGTTGAATGGAAGACCATTGGCATAGAGGCAACGTGCAATTTTTTCTTCAGAAATATCTCTTGCCTCCATTTTAAATGTCCTCTCCAATGGACCTCTCTTGCGGGTGCTGATTTGTTGTTCATCTTCATCTTCCTCTTTCGTAGAAGGCATAGACAAGAAGGGATGTCTTGAGGCCCTAACTGTTTGAGAGGGTAATGTTGGTGTTTTTTTCTTTCCGGAAGAATAACCACTTTGTTTTCCTATTGCAACCAATTTGTCAGCATCTTCTTGTTCTTTTATAAATCCAACTATTTGTACAGCAGACAACCCCTTCTTATTTGGGCCCTCACACATATTAATCCCTTTACCACCAGGGCCCATAAAATGAAGTTTCACTCGGTAATAGGAGTTATTATATTGTGCATTGCAAAAATTACATTTCCAAACAAACCCCCCACCTCCAGGAATTTGTGAAATTCTTGTGGTATGTCTCCATAAAGGAGATGCTTTATCAATTTTAAATTTTTGACTTCCCTCCCCACCCACTGAACTTTGACTACTGGCCATTGTTGTAATCTATAAAAAAAAATGAAAAAAAAAACATACTTGAAAAATTTCTTCACAAACTTGAAAAAATCCATCAAAAACTTGAAAAAATCAGGGAAACCCGTGGACACGTCCCCAAAATGCCCCGTATCCGTTTCCGGGTAACGGGGGACGGCAGGGGACCGTCCCTAATTTTCCAAAAAAAGCAGGAAACGTTCCTGGGACGGGGGGACTTCGTTGACCAAAAGAGGGACGACTGACCGTCTCTGGGGACGGCCGGCTGTCCCCCGCGCTTTAGCAAGTGCAAACTTATAAAAAACTTAACAAAATTCAAAAATTTCAGCCCAGCCTACGTGGCATGTGTGGGCCCCATGGAGTTTGACTCCTTTATGAAGGAAAAAGGGCCTCGCTAACCTCATTTTATGCATTTTGTTTGTTTGAGCAGCCAAGGGTTTGAGAGCAAAAAAAGTTGCAGCCATTGAAGGAGAAGGAGCAGCAGCTTGAAGGAGGAAAGGAGGTTGAAATAGTGTTGAAGGGAGTGCAAATCCACCCCAAAGAGGTATGCATTTCCTTTCCCTATTAATTTTTTTCATTTTTTTGCAAAATTTGAAGCATACATTGACTATTTATTTTTTTTTTTTTGCATTTTCAGTTGTAATTTGCATTCTAAAAACAAAAAACATGAGCAGCAGTGAGGGTGGAAGTGATAGTGAAGTTGAAATGCAAACTCGAAGGGAAAGTGGTGGGGGTGGTAGTAGAACTAGAGAGCAAAGAACCCGAATCCAATGCCCTCCTTCATCAACCGATACCAAAACAATGGAGGACTATGCAAGACACCCATTAAACACAGAAAAACCATTCCTTCGATATGTTACACCCGTGGGTGAAAGACAAAAAAATTCAGCGGGGAGTAGGGTTTGGTTTTGCCATGTTTGTGAAAAGGAATTTAGGGGCAGCTACACAAGAGTTAGGTCTCATTTTTTGGGTGAGGTGAGCCATGGAGTTAGAGTGTGTCCTTCATTGACAGATGACCTATTTTTAGAGTGCCCAAAAATTCAAATAGAGTGTGATGGTGGGGTTCAAGGTGGGTCTCCTTCTTTCCTAAGTGCACAATCATCCATGGCTACTCCTAGTCCTTCCATGGTTGGTAGTAGTGGAGTTGTCTTAAGAGAAAAGAGGAAGGTGAGTGCCAGTGGTAGTGAAAAGGCAGCCTCAGTTGAGTCCATGTTTAATAACCAAGCACAAGATAGTACTGAATCCTCCATTGCCAAATTCTTTTTTGCACATGCCATTCCATTTCATGTGGCCCGCTCCTCTTATTTCAAACAGATGGTGAGAGACATAGCCACAGTTGGTCCTTCATTCATACCCCCTGGAGACCATAAGCTACGCACCACCCTCCTAGAGAAAGATTACTCCAAAGTTAATGTATTAATGGAGGAGATGAGGCAAACATGGATGAGGATAGGGTGATCTATAGTGATGGATGGGTGGATTGATTGTAGACGTCGACCACTCATCAATGTCATAGTCACATGCCCTGTTGGTTCTTATTTTCTTAGAGCCGTAGATTGTTTGGGGAGATGTAAGGATGCAAAATTCAAGTTTTCCATTTTGAGAGATGCCATAGAGGAGGTTGGGGCTGCAAATGTGGTGCAAGTGATCACCGATTCAACACGTGTGTGCAAATCGGCTGGGTTGATGGTGGAGGGTAAGTACAAGCACATATTTTGGACCCCATGTTGTGTTCATGCATTGAACAATGCATTGAAAGACATAGGGAAGTTGGATTGGGTGAAGAAAACAGTGGCAAAAGCTAGAGATATTCAGATGTTTATTTGCAATCACCACACCTCACTTGCTCTCTTCAGAACATTGTCAAAGAAGGAATTTCTCAAACCCGTTGAGACAAGGTATGCCACTCACTTCATTTTGTTTCACTTTCAATTTGTATTCATGATCTGATTTTGTTTTAAATTTTTTTTTTTTAATGAATCATTGAATCAATGAATGAACATTGAATGTAGATATGTCACATTCTTCATCTTGTTAGAGAGGATGGTAGAGGTGTATGAGCCTCTACAAGCGATGATGATCAATGCAAAGTGGGCTAGATGGCCTAATGCAAGTTCTACTAAAGGAAAGATCGTCAAACAAAAGATCCTTGATGATGATTGGTGGGCCGATGTGAGGTAAGACATTAGATGTCTGATTTTCATATTAAATTTCTGATTTTAATATTTTAATTTTATTGTCCAATGTTCCAACTTTTGAAGTTTCTAACATGTCAATTAACTTGTCAACTAATTATTTTGAACTTTTTGTTTGCATTTTGCAGATATATTTGCTCCTTCATCTCCCTTATTGTAGATGTCATCAGATATGCTGATACAGACTCTCCTAGTCTTGCAGAGATTTATGAGACATTTGACAGTATGCTTGGGAAGATCAAGCAAGTTATTTCGGCAAAGGACCCATTGTGACGCGGAGGTGGAATATATTGAACACCTCGCTTCATATGGCTTCTTTTGCTCTAAATCTAAAATGGTATGCACCAAGGCCTGGTAGGGTGCCTCCATATGGTTTTAGATGGGTTCACACGGGCCATTGAAAAGATTTATCCAGCAGAGCAGGCTTCACTAGTTCGGTCACAATTCCTAGATTTTGCAAATCTTACTGGCCCAAACTTGAGTAAACCACAGGCGAGGTTGGATAGAGCTATATTAGCTCAATCGAACCCTATTGGATGGTGGACCTATCATGGGAGGGATACACCGTAGTTGAAGACACTTGCTACTTGCCTTCTTGCACAGGTTGCTAGTTCCTCAGCTGCAGAGAGGAATTGGTCCACGTATAGCTTTATCCACTCCCTCAAGAGGAATAGACTTACCTCTAGACGAGCGGAGAAGCTAGTGGCCGTTCATAGTGCTCTTCGGCTTTAGGATCGACAAACTCCAGAGTATCGACAGACTTGTTGATGCGTGTTTTATGACACACCAGACACTCTAGAATAAAGTATCCATAGACGCTCTATCCTCTCTTGAAAAATTACCTCTTGTGCTAAGATTGCAAGAAAGGTCAAACGATAATTCCAATGTTTCAAAAATTGGGGTGTGGATAAGCTCTGTGGTCGTTTGTGATTTGCTGGTAACCCAAAGGGATTTACTTCAGTAAGTTACTTGAAAGCAAGGAATTGAATGCAGTGTTGTAATTTTGGGACTTTTCTAATTTGGATTAAAAAAAAGAAAAAGGAGTGAGGGTTAAGAAATCCTATACTAATCCTATGGAACTAAGAGATTTCAAGGATTGAATGAAACTAAACAAGACCATGCTTTGTTTCGCCACGTAAAACGACAACTACACAAAAGCAGGTGCAATCTTTTGGGATCTGTACTTAAGATTTTTCTACTACAAACAATAGCATCAATAGAACAACATTATTTGAAATAAACTTTGAAGCATCCACATTAAGAGCTCAGTCTAACTTTGCGCATCGAATGAAAAGCATCCATCTGAAGAAAGTATGAGCTAAGTTTCACTAATCTTTACCATCAATCTATCGTTCCATTAACATTCAAATAAATTTCTAATCTAAAACAATTCTACGAGAAAGAGAAAATACACAACGATGCAACCATTTGACAATGAAAGGTTTCAAAGCATCTCATGCATTTATGAACTTTATCATCATAATAGTTTTTAGCAACAATTCCATAAAACTCTCTCTCTCATTTCTATGCTCTACAATTCTATCTTTTAATCTCTAATCTCTAATATGATTTATAATTCCTTCTCCTTCTCTAATTTTCTAATTGTCTTTAAAAATGAAAGAGGAGGGGTACTTATAGAGTTCTCAAATACAATGAATGGTCAAGATTAAATCAAGATCAATGGCCCAGATTTAAAACAAGATAACCCTAATTAGGGTTGCCATAATATCAATCAGTTAATAGGCAGATGAGTCATCCATTGAGAGTTTCGTCTTTATCCGCTTCCACATTGTTCCGTCCGATGAATCTGGACACGATGGTGCCAACCTCCTCGATGGTGATGTCCGGCAATGTGTTGACTTTGTACTCCAACAGGTCTAAACTATCCGCACATTCGACGAAGGCAACCATCCACTCTGATTCTTGTTGTAGGAAGGTATTTCAGACGGTCAAGAGGTCAAATGCCTTAGTCAGATTTTCTTTCAAGATTGGCTTGGTGGAGAAAATCTTTTGAACTTCTTTTTGCATATTGCCTGGTTGCAAGTCATTCTCTCGGACAATGTCTTTGTCCAACACGTCTGTTGCCATGTGGAAAATATTACTTTGAATTCCTTTCACCTGCTCCTCGATTTTAGCACTTTTTGCCTTAACCTTTTCCAAGACCTCGCCACTTGAAACCAGTGCACAATACCAGTTGCCAAAGTCATATGCCGCTCCGGCTGCAATGATCTCCTCGTCGATCAACCTTTGCTTAGGAATTCCCCTTGTGTCTCGAAGACATGGAATGATTCTATTTTGGATGTCTTGGAGTCCGTCCCATGCTTCTGCCAAGTTTACGACTCGTGTGAGTAAAGAAGAAGTTTGCCCATGAGCATATGCCAACTTTTCTACGAATGCCATTACTTCTCCCTCTTTCCCTGCCATCCATTCTTTAGTTTCTCTGGCGGTAGTCAATTCCTTTTCAAAATTTCCTGCCAGCTCCTGTGATGAATTTGGAAGTAGAGGGGCTGATTGGTCACCTTGATTGAGTGGCCTTGTCAAATGCCGAATATATTCTTTAAGGCGCTCAACCTCCATTTTATATTCTTTTTTTTTCAAGGTCTCGTTTTCTAACTTGGATTTAATGGTAGAAACGGAGTTATCTAGGCCTTCCACTTCCTGTTCTTTTGTTGTTGGACCAATATCAATAACTGTAATGGCATACTCACTTGGAGTAATTTCATCCTGTGGCTTCTCAACTGTCGGCACTGCAATTTGCACAGTACGATTACCAGTTTCATCTCTTTGTATGGTGGAGATTTTCTTGGCCTGTTTCTTTGTATTAGCTTGTTCCAGCCTTGCCAAGAAATCTGCAATATCATCTTCTTTTGGTATCTCGATTGGTACCTTGACTTTAAGCCTTTCCTTTAGCCAATCTGGGATTGTTGTCTGTTCAACTCCATCATCCTCATAATTCAGAATGTCTTGGATGTCTTGGACTTCTCGCACTGATGGATCCTCCTGAATGCCTTTGAGGGCTGAAATCATTCCCTCTTGGAAGTTGCCTCCCATGACGTCCACATCCTCATCTGACTCACAAATTTCCGTGCCTATTGGGGAGTGATGATAATCATCCTCTAGCTGCATCGGCTCCATGTCTCTTTCCAGAACTGGCGAGGGAATTCTAACTTGTCCCCACGATTCTTCTTCCACGATCAATATCTGCTCCACATTCCTGGATGTGGCTGAATGAAGGGGTTTGGACTTTTGCACCTTCTGGACTGGTTCCACACCTACTGCCTTTTCCTTACACTTTCTTTTTTTCGGGTTGGTAGCCTCGATTAGCTCGTCTCCCTGAGAAGCACCGACATTGGAAGAACAGGACTCAGCTTCGCCCATCAAGTCATATGTGAATGGCATATTCCGTTGCCGCAAAATTTGTACTTGCTGGTCTACCCACCATTGCGAGTACTTAACCACAGGCCTCATAAGAATTGTCATGTCACCAAGTTCCGGCTCAGACCATTTAACAGGAGGAAGCGACAGTCTTTCATCAAAGCCTGGTTGCATGTACACTTCATCATCATCCAGTTGATCAGGCACATGGAAGACATTTGTTGTCTTGATCATGTCCAAAGGCAATCTTGACCAAAATCTCTTCCTTACTTCAAATTCATCAGCAACATTCGCCCAAAAGTCCTCAAGGTCAATTTTGTGCCTGTATTTTTTTCTGTCCATAGATCCAATGTGATTAAGTAGATCAAAGTCACTTCTAGATTTGTATGAAGTGATGGATACCATTGTATTTCCACTCGGGCACTTTCTGTTGCCTGTGCTGACGGACAAGATTCAACCATATTTCCAATAAAGAGAGGAAACGTGACGGCTGCTTTTTGTTTTGGCTTTTGGATGTTTTGAAATGTTTCCAACTGCCTTAGGACCTCTAGCAAAATCATTTTATTAGTAGGGTAAATTGGCAACTTATAAGGAGAGTCCGTGAATCCTTGGATTCAGATGTAGGTGAATCTAGGAAACTGGATAAACCAGGATCCGTATTTGTTGACTAAACTTTTCGCCTCACGGGTGAGCCTTTGATGCGTTCCACCTTGAAGTATCCGGGTGATATACATGAGAAAAGCATCGTGCACTCGTCGGAAGTGTGACTTCTCACTCAACTGCAATTGAGGATAGCAGTTATAAACCTTGAACTCTCTTTCACCATTGCCGACTACACCCTTGCAGATTAGACCGGCATATCGGTAGGTACGAGCAAGCAAGTATATAATATAGGAACTCATATAAAAGGCTTTGGTCTTCTCCAAGTTGACCAACTGCTTGTGAATATTATCACTGATCATCCTTGACCAGTTAACCATTTTTGCTCCAGAAGTTACTTCGTCAATGAAGTAATACATCCAAGTTTCAAAAGGTGCACTCTAAGGATTACCCACTATTCTATTCAGCAGGAAGACCATATCTCCGTAATCCTCTTTAAAATCAGGCCTGAGCAACTTCTTAGGCACCTTTTTGGCTGAAGGTCTAGGCTTTACCAACCAATTCTTGTTTATATTTGTTGCACAAAGGATTTGTTTGTCTTCATACAATTTTTGTGCATCATCCTTTGACCGGTAATATGTTCTATGGTAAGCTGGAATTCCAAATGCTTCCTGTATAGCTAGCTCACCCAGATATGCTAACACTCTACCATCAGGCGCTTCAATTTGCCTTTCTTCAGCATTGTAATGCAATGCACACTCCACAATAAGTTCTGGACATTCAATTGCCGGCGGAAATCCTATAGCCTGAACTATGCCGTTCCACATCATTTTCCGTGCAATTGGCGTAGGCAAGAGTTCATCACTTCCGTACATCCTTTTCTTGAATTCATCAAAGTCTACATG
The DNA here is from genome assembly GCA_007115665.2 of Sequoiadendron giganteum. Lineage (NCBI taxonomy): Eukaryota > Viridiplantae > Streptophyta > Pinopsida > Cupressales > Cupressaceae > Sequoiadendron > Sequoiadendron giganteum. The sequence goes on along the minus strand of CM021103.1, from coordinate 339,611,638 downwards.
GCCAAGTTTGGTATCCACAATATTTTTCCATTTGGAGACGATCTTAGACTCCTGCTGCAAACCTTTACTGGCGAATTTCATTTTCTTCGAAGATTCTCCCTTGTCTAGCATAAATCTGTAAAAGAAAATATTAAAATTCAGAAATTATTTATGCCATTATTTCGAAACAAACATATTCCAGCCAGCTTGATAAATTAAATCTTGAAAATGACCATTGCTGGAAATGGAAGAATTTTATCAAATCGAAAAGAGAATTCTTTGCCGGAATAGAGGAAGTAAATCTGCCTGGCAACAAAAATTGTATTGCTGTTGAATAAATTCGCCCTTTTCAGCCTTTACTTCGAAAGAAAAATCGCCTTCTTGCTTTAGACAAAACTTCTCTTCACAACTTCGTTTTTGAAAGAATGATTGAGAAATGAAATGCAAAACCAATTTAAGGTTGAAAAATTGATCCATTTAGCAAATTTTACTTGTTTCCAATTAATTCAGTTTAAACTTGGCTTGCACTTCTCTTTCGAATAGTAATTTCAATCTTTAGCACCAGCTTGTAAAGAAAGTTTCTAAATTTGATGCCAGTTCAGTGAAGTCTTTTCTTTTCTTTCTCTTTTTTCAAAATTTGCCTAGAGAAAATTCGAATTTTCTCATTTAATGGCTTTGGAAAATAAAATATTAAAAATAATATTTTATGTGTCATTTCCAACCCGTTCGTTAAAAATAATTAAATCATGGTATTTTAATTATTTTTTTATCCAAAGGCAAATTTAAATTTTATTTTTTCAAATTGCTCCGTGCCTCTGCCTAAGACAAAATTTTCTTCTTTGTCAACCTTGCCATGATTTTGCCATGATCTCTCATTTCTGGCGAGTTTCTTCATTGTCTAGACATGCCATTTAATTTTCTTTTTATATTTTCCAGTGTCTAGACTTAGGCAAAATTTTAAATTTCTTCACTCATCCAAATGTGGCGAATTTTGTCAAGTGTTTTGCATGCCATTCAAGGCTTAGGCGGACTTGCCTTGTGTTTTTTCATATTTCCTAAGCCTAGGGAGGACTTCCTCTAGTCTTTTCCCATTTAATTCATCATAGGGCGGACTTCCATTAGCCTTGTGCCATCTCCCACCTTGTTGGAGTGGACTTCATCATGCCACAAGCCATTTCATGGGCGGACTTCACCTTAGGTCGAGCCATCTTCATTTTGGCGGACTTTGTCATGGCTTTGGCCATCCTTACTTAGGCTGGGCGGACTCGCTAGGTGTCCAAGCCATTTTCCTTAGGTGTTGGGCGGACTTGGCCTAGTCTCATGCCACCTTGCATATGGCGGACTTGGTTTGTGTCCAAGCCATCCTCCTTTTCCTTGGGCGGACTTTGCTTATGTCCAAGCTGTTTTCTCTAGGTGCTGGGCGGACTTGCCCCATACCCAAGCCATCTCTTCATGGCGGACTTGGCTTGTGTCCAAGCCATTTTCTTCACATGCCAGGGCGGACTTCCATTAGCCTTGTGCCATGATTTTTTTTCCTTTGGCGGACTTGCCATATATCCATGCCATCCAACTTCCTCATGCTTGGGCGAATTTAGCACATGTTTTTTAGATTTTTCATTGTTTTCCATTTTGGAGATTTCTGAAGTTGATCCTGATGAAGCCATGACCTGCACACTTTCCAAAAATAGAAACCTTGCCAAAAATAGAAACTTTCTAAAAATAGCCCCTAAAAAATAGGAAGTCCAAAATGGGCTAGAAGTGCCAAAAAAAAGTCCCTAAAAAATAGGGGGTCGGGGTGAAAACCCTAAAATTTAGGAGGTGTCATAATTGACTGAAATGACAGTCGATCCTCGTCCACAAGGCCCTCTAAACACTTTGACGACGTCCGTGCACTAATTCTGGCTCAAAATCATTTCTTGACTTAGATGACCCTTCTAAAACTCAAATTCTAAGTACCCAACCAAAAGACCAAAATGCAAAGGCAAAGCTCAGAAGGAAATCCACTAGGGTCCCCATTTGCAATGGGGCGATGTGTGAAAAGGTCACAACAAGACTCCAGCTCTACGGTGGGATATTGATCCTGAGGGCGTGGCCCAGGTAGATGAGGAGGAGACAGCTGAGGGTTTGGTTGGGGTTCCGTTCGTTGAGGAGGAGCATCATAGTGGCAGTGACTTAGAGAATGACTCTGATTTTGATGCGGTTATGAGGGATGATTAGGGGCAGCAGTGCTCTTTGACTTTGTTTATTTTGTATTCATTACTGACATTGTATTTTGATTTTCATAGCAAACTTTAAAACTATATGGCAGCAATGTAGCCTTTGGGCATTTTGATATAAGTTTATGAATTATAACTTGGAGGTTGTTTCATGATTCGTGTATGTTAATTTTGAGTGCATATTGAGTATTGGCATAATGTTGAACACAAATGTTATATGTTAATGTTCTATAATGTGTATTATGCATGCCTTATCCATGTTATCATATGAATATTTAAAATTTCCCTATATTTTAAAAATTTTCCCTATATTTTTATATAGCCGTCCCTTGCCATCCCTAATTTTGGCCTAAAAAATTGGAAACTTGGGGACTCGTCTTGCCATCCCCTGCTGTCCCCGTCCCAGAAACTTGGGGTAACCTTGGAAAAAATTCATCAAAAGACTAAAGAATAGGGTTTAAATGCATACCTTAAACACTTAAATCTCCTTTGTGGAAGCTATTTGGCACTCCACAATCGATCTCCTTCGAATACAATCACCTCCCTTCGAAATACCAAGATGGAGAGAAAATATGGTGAGAGCAAAATGAGAGGTAAAAATGAAATGTTTTAGTGTTGAAAGGCCTCATATTGGGTCGTTTTAGGGTTAGGAGACAAAATAATAATAATAAAATTGTATTTTATTTAAGTTTGGGCCCACTTTTTAAGTGCTGGGCCGTGGGTTCTCCCAGGTACGCCTAGGAACGCGACTGGTACTCCCGGGTCCACGAACCAATTGGCTGGGTTCGCGCTGGGTATGCACAGGGTGCACGCCCAGCCCTGTGCGTACCTAGCGCTACCCATACTAGGTTCGTACCTGGACCGGGTTCGAGGCCTGTGGGTACGAACTCTGCAACCCAGGTTTTTAGTAGTCATTGCTTCTCCATGCTCAGCTACATCAATCATGTTGATATCCACTCTAGATTTTTTTTTGATGGTTGGTATTGTTGTGATCCTTGGGCCCACACTCTTTACAAAGAGGTCCAATATTGTTCTGGTTTGTGGGACAATCTCTCGCAAAATGGCACTTCAGTATTGTGTAATAGGTCAACTTTTGGGTTCATTGAATCTGACTACCACCTCCACTGCTCATATTTTTGAGTGTATTATTGTTTCTTTGATTGGGTGACCACTAGAAGATGCACCTTTATTGCTTTAATTGATTTGTGGTTATGGAAGTGTAGTAGGCAGTGTGGAGTGGTTCCCTTACACAAATAGTCCTTGTACACTCTTGTTGTTCAAATTATATAGTCAGTCCTTGAGTAGATGCCCTATCAGTTGGCAAGTCTATGAAAACAGTCTTTGGGCAATTCGCATTAGTGTGACCTGCCATCTTGCATTTAGTAAACAAAGGGTGCTTACCTTCTTTCTCGATATCTTCTTTGAGTTCAAATATAACATGTGCCATGTCTCATCTGAGAGCATGCTGGCCTAGGTTTGAGCATGAGGGTGTCATGTTTTCACTTTCAATATCCATGTTTCTATTGTACACATCTCTCTAAGGTGACTGGTACTACCTTCATCTTCCTCCACAATGAGGATATAATCCTATTAATAAACTGTCACTATTTGAAGCCATCATGTTTTTTTTGTGGTTAGTTTTTTTGTTTTGTTTGTTATTTTTATTTTTATTTAGTTAATTGTTATTTGTTGTTCCAGATTTTCCAGTGGTTCCTTGAGCCTTTTACTTTTTGTGACAATTTCAGATGGTTGTGCATTGTTGAATTATTCAGTAGCCACTCCTTTGGCTGGGAGTGATTTCAAAACTTAAACAATCACAATTAAAACCATTCAAGTAAGATATAGCAATTAGGAACACAATGAGAACACACGATTTATGTGGAAACCCTTTTGGGAGAAAACCACGACATAATATTGCATTTATATTATAGTTTAATCTTCTTCTTCTTGTAGGCTCAACCTACTATCAAAGTCTCAAATCTCTATATCAATTGAGCTCCAACTCAGCGAGAGGCTCCAACCTCTGCTTGATAGGCTCCAACCCCCACACAACAATTGTTCTTCAACCCAGCAAGAGGCTCCAACCCCCACACAACAATTGTTCTTCAACCCAGCAAGAGGCTCCAACCTCAATTTGATAGGCTCCAACCTATCGGAGGCTTCAACCCCCACAAAACTGATTACAACTCACACTTCTTCCTTAACTCTGATTGTATCCTACACAATATTTCTCTTTCTCAATTCTGATTAATAGTTCTGATTCTGTATGATGTAAGTCTTTCCTTTTCAAATCAAATTCACACACAATATTCTTCACAAATCTGATCTCAATTCACAAACTATCCTTCTTTCACAAATATGATCTAAGTCGTGCACACTTCTCTTTCATAAATCTGATCCAAGCTTTGTCATTATCTTCCTTCAAAATTGGTCACCATGTATATCAATTTTTTTTTTATAAATCTGCTCATATATATTTTTCATTCACTCACACACACACTCTTCTAAAATAGAGTGTGTTGATGTGTGTTTTATGACAACACCAACACAGAATAAAATGTCCAACGGTCACTCTATTCTCTCTTGATTAAAGTATCCCGCATGCTAAGATTGCGTGAAAGTTCATGCGTTCAACTCCAAGGTTCCTTTTATTGCGAATAGACCCAGTTGGTTGATGTGAATATGTTGGGTATTCCAAGGGGACTTACGTAATTGTTCGATTTTATCAAGCAGATGAAAGATTTGATTGTGATGCTCTTGATATCTAAACTAATCGGGAAGATACTGAATTTAAAGGGATAAGGGGTAGGAATTCTATGATCTATTTCTAAGGGGTGGAATGCGAGGACAGACTTTGACAATCTTCAAACCAAACTTTGTTTCGTCTCCCCTTCAGACAACTCTAACAAAGTTGGTGCAATCTTCAAAGGATGGATAAGATGTTCAAATTGTGGCCCAACATGCGCACTTCGTCACAACGATGCAAGTGAACACACGAGTCACAACCGAAGTTAGGTACTGATATTCCAGTTGACCACACAGGGCAGACTTACCGTCAACAAGCCCGCTAGTGGTATGGATAAAGGAAGATTTGTCCAAACCAAACGCCACACTCCACAATTAACAACTACTTGCATAAAACAAAGTCTATTTTACTCTAATCTACTTGAATTGGAAAGACGAAAAACTCTCGTCAACTGCTCATAATGAAAGAAAGAGTCACCAACCAATGAAAATCCTTATATTATGAGAGTCTTACACAACAACCTTTTACAAAAAGCTTCAAGGGGAAAATTTTTCTTTCCTTTTCAAACTAAGCTAACTCCTAGCTCTACTCTCTAACTGCCTTCTCTACTATCTAGCTCAACTCTATCTCTGATTTTGTCTAACTCTCTATATTTTACAAATGAGGGGGGGTACCCCTTTTATATCAAGCCCAGTCCAGTGGACGGCTTAGGTTCAAATACAATGGAAGGCCTAGATTGAGCCACCTAAGCCCTGATTAGGGTTCTAGCCCTAAAAACTGCCACTGAGAGGAGTGGGGCAATGAATGTGCTGAAGATTCTCCACTCCCCATCATGAGCCACTATCTGTCATCAATGCACATCATCCCCTTCCAGAAGATCATCATCTAGAAGGGCGTTTCCTTTCTCCTTTTCGTTGGCTGCAAATCTGAGGAATCTGGCCAATACTGCCTCAACTTCCTGATCCGAAATGGGAGGAATGTGATCCAACTGAAACTCTAAAATTGTAACTGTTTGCCCATGCCGGGCGCAAGATTTCTTCCAGGCAACAAGGGCGTCCTAGGTGTTTTGAATAATGCTGGAGAACGTAAAAGTGTTCTCGAAATCATCTTGTGTGAAGGTCCTTACCTCAGAAAAGAATGGTGTTAATCTATTCATCAAACCATCTGCAGTCACCTCTTCAGAAGTCAGCCTCCTGGCAAAGATTGCCTCCAACGTATTGAGGACTCCATCCAAAATATTTGTCATGGCCTTTTTGACCCTGATAGAATCCGTCTGTGATGCATCGTAGAACCCGCGGCCTGTGACCACTGAAGAGTACCATCCGACGAAGTCATATCTATCCCCCTCCTGAATCACACCTCCCTCAACCAAAATATGTAGAGGTATGCTCATCAAAGCCCCTAAACGGAGAACAACTCTCGTCTGATAGATACGAGCCTCACCCCAAGCATGGTTAACTTCATCCATCCTTGCCATAATATCGGAGGCTTGCCGATAGGCATACACAAGGTCCTCCATAAACTTTTCTGTTTCAGCACGAACATTTGCAACCCACTTGTCTGCCTGTTGTGCCATTCTTTTCAAATCTTCTAACCCACTGATTGATTCCTTGGAAAATTCAGCTGGAAGCTGAATTGCCGGATTCTCTTGCCCACAAGGACGGGACAAGTGTTGCACATAGCCAATCAGTGTCTTGTGCTCTACCTTCAATTTCTTATATTTGCCCTCGATATAGGACAATCTATCCTTGAGTGCCCGATATGAATTATCGCACTCCTCGACCACTTGTGCTCCAGTAGGGCGGCCAAATTCCACGGTTGTAATCACATAGTTTTCTGGAACGGCCTCATCCCAATCACACTCCACCCTAGGCGCTGCCACATGCAAAGTTCGGGAGCCATCCTCATCTGTTGAGATCTTAGAGAACTCCCTGGTCTTCTTCTTTATTGGAGGTGCACTGATCCTCTGTAATAACTCCTCCATCTCAGCTGCAGGATTAGTCTCATCTACAGGATCATGTCTCATCTTGTCCCTTCGCCATTCTGGCACCTTCTGCCGCACATCTGATATAACAAAAGGTTGCTCAACCTCGGCCTCTACCTCATGAACTTCCTCCCTACCCTCGTTTCGACGAGGTTCATCATCATCTATGGGCTCAGTATCTCCTGAGCTCTGGGTATCCTGATCTGAAGTAGCATCGTCCTCGAGAGTTGCCTCAATCTCCTGCTGAAACTGAGTATCAGTGGCCGTCCCCTCATCTGTTTCCTGCTGATTCTCTTCCCGAGGCATGTTGATGCTCTGGCCCATTGACTCTCTACGGGGTGGCTGACTTGTTACTTGTACTGCCTGCTCTACGTTCAATCCCTTCCTTTGATCAGCAAACAGTGATACTTCCTGCATACTCGGAGAATGTGTCTGAGATGGTGTATGCACGGATTCCTCAATTCTCAGTGGCTCAAGTTGAACCGGTTCTTTCCCTCGGGGCTCTGGAGTTTGATCAACCTACCTTCTCTGTCTAGCTGCCGGTGATCGGTGATCTCCCATCAAATTGTATGTGAGGGGAATTGCTCTTCCCTTAAGCCGGCTGACCTGCCTCTCTACCCAACTCCATGTGAATGTTAAGACTGGGATACAAAGTGTATCCAAGTCGGTAATCTCCGGTTCTGGCCAATCCGGGAGTGGTAAAGGCGTATCCCTCACTGTTTCATAATCAGCCTGTACAACATTTATGTCTTCTTCAATTTGGTTTGGCACTGGGACAATCTCGCATTCCCTGATCATCACCAACGGTATCCAAGAAAACATCCTCCTCCTAATCTCGATCTCATCCACTGCACTTGCCCAAAAGTCTTCAATTTGTGCTTTGTGTCTGAACTCTTCAGACAATATCCATCTGATGTTCCTGTGGGGATCGTAGTGCTGTCTACTGGTGTGGTAGGAAAGGTGGAAGAATTGGAGCTCGTTTTCTGCTTCCCTTGCTGCTTGTAGTGATGGGCAAATTTCGTCAGAATTCCCCATGGTAATTGGGAATCCAAGTCCACCTTTCTTCTTCTTCTTTTGAATCTTATCATAGGCAATAAGTTGCCTAGATATCTCCAGCATCACTATTCTGTTTGTGGGATACCGGGGCAATCTTTAAGGATAAGAGGAAAATCCTTGCAGCCTTATGTAGGTAAACTTCGGAAATTGGATAACCAACACCCGAACTTTTCAATCAGCTCCTTTGCCTCTCTAGATATTCTGTGGTGGGTCCTTTGCTGCAAGGTCCTCGTTATGTGCATGGTGAAGGCGTCATTGACCCTCTTGTAGTTGGTGGTGTTTGTCAAATGCAACTGCGGACAAGCCTCATATATTTTGAATTGATGGGAGCCACACCTGATTGGTTCCTTATAGGAAATTTCCCTGTACCTTGTCATTCGAGCTAACATGTAGACAATGTAAGAGCTCATGTAAAACGTTTTTGTTCTCCTCAAACCACAGAGCTGCTCATGTATGTTGTCACTGATCATCAGTGCCCAGTCCACGTAATCTTTGCCTTCCAGCACCAAGTTGACATAATAAAACATCCAAGGTTCAAAGATGAATGCTTGGGGGCATCCTCCAACTCTGCTCAGCATCATTATCAAATCCAAAACTCTTGCCTCAAATCCTCTGAGATTATCTGTTTGGGCAATTTTGTATGAGTTGGCTTGGGTTTGTTCATCCACCTAGTATTTATCAAATCAGCACACCGGTCGAATGTGGATGAGTACATCTTTTCAGCCCTTTCCCTTGTTTTATAAATCATCTTCTCATGGACCGGTATTCCGAATGCTTCTCCAATTGCTTCTGGTGTCAAGTTAGCCAATATCTTGCCATCTGGTGAAATGACAGTCCTCTGCTCAGTGTTGTAGTAATTGGCTCATTCCATGATTAACTTTGGACACCGGATAGCTGGCGGAAAACTAGCAGCTGCATAGAGTCTGCTCCTAACAATATTGTGTAAAGTGACTGATGGGTGATGGCCTCCAGTCCCCATGATTCTTCTTTTTAATGCCTCCAAGTTGAATGAGCCCAAGTTTGTGTCAGCCAGCTTGCCCAACTTTGAAGAGAATTTTGATTTTGGCAAGAAGGATTTGCTCAACTTTTTTATCACTGCTTGTCTCGATGTGCTTGCTCTTGTAGATTCAGCGTGGTTCCCTCTGCCTGCAACTCTTTTGCTTGATTCGACCATTCTGCAAAAAGGCAAGAGAGTTATTAGAAAACAAGATTTTATAACAATAAAATATCACTTTTGAGGGTGCCAGCAGATTTTTAAATAAAAAGGCTGCAACACTTTGCCACTTTCAGCTGCAAACCTCAACTGCGCCTGTCTACTTCAAGGTTTTAGAATTTTCTCTACTTGCAGCAATACAATGTCAAATGCTGGGAGATGTTTGCTTGCAGCAGCTCGCCTTCAACAGATTTGAAACTTCTTCTTTTAAGTTCTCACTTTCTTCCTAACTTTGCACTTTCAACAACTTATTTGTTCCTCTTAAATTTGTACTTCAGCATTCAGTAATTTCAGATCTTTGCTTGTAATCTCGTACCTCTCAGCAACTTTACTCTTTTAACTTCAAGTCGCACTCCAGCAATTCGAGAAGCTTCTCCTCAAATCATATCTCTCAGCAATTCAACTTGGTATTTAGAAGTTCACACTTCAACAACCAGAGAGTGCTTTGCAAAGCCACGCCTCTGTCAATTCAATCCCTTGCACACTCGTACCTCTCAGCAACTCAAGCTTCTTCACAATTTCGAATTCCTCAGCAACTCGAGAAATTTCTTCACAAATGCGTACTTCAGCCCCAGAGAGTGCTTTGCATTCAACAACTTGTGAGAGATATGAAAAAGACTTGGAATATTATAGCCAGGTCGAAATCCAAGAGAGGCTATACTTAGCACATTTTCGAATTCCATTTCCCCCCCCTTTGGCTAGTTGCAACACTTGTCATCCGGAGCATAGGAATCTTGGACTTCTAGAACTTCGAAATTTCATCACTCCTGCACAGGCCTGCTTCATCTTATTTGTCTCTTTAAAATATTAAATCAATCACCTCTTTGAACAATTTTAATTTATCTGGCTAAGTCATTTTTCTTTGTTCCGGCAAAATTACTCTGTTCATCTAGTTCAATCCTCAAGCAAAGACACATTTCGTGAAGAGATATTCCACATTTGCCTTAGAGAAATTTCTTGGATTTGCCTTAGGAAATTATCAAAACAGGCACCGGGCAAAATTTTCTGTTAAAATGACATGAGCGAAGTGTGGAGTAAGTTTAAATCATCTCTGAATTACAAACGTTCGATACCCAGAAGAAAACTCCCTTCAGAACTCATCGTTTCCATGTGTATCCGGACGAAGGGGTACATTTAATTTTTACTATTTTAAAATAATAAAATGGCTAAGGTTCATTCATTTTCACTCTGGATGTCTTCCACACCTGCAATCTTTAATTCTCTCTGCCTTGGCACCTTCTGTGATTTTCCTAAAAAAATCCTTTACTGGCTTTGGGCGCACTTCACACTTGTTCTTGAAAATCTCCAACTTCATCTCTACCTTAGGCGTATTTCTCACCCTTAGAAAATAATTAAAATTTTAAATCACCCATGTGGGGCGCATTTGAGGGTGTGTGCTTCTACTTCTTCCATTTTATCTCTCCACGCCTTTAGCAATTTTTGCCTTAGGAAAAATTCCTCGAAAAAAATAAAATTCATTTCAAATTACCCATGAAGGGCGCATTTCATCTCATGCATTAATCTTTTCCTTTATCCCCTAGGCACTTTCACGCCTAGAAGCTTACACCTTATCTCTCTTACCTCACAAGCAAGGGCACATTTCATGCATACCACTTCCATTCCTAGGTGCATTTGAGGGGTGGTGAAGGAACTTCCACGCCTTTGTGACTTCTCACCTCCCTTGGGCGCGTTTTGCATGGTGAGCTGCCATTTGAGGGCGCATTTCATGTGCCAAGAGGGAAACTCTCTTTACCTTAGCGCATTTTCCCCTTACCTTCCAACGTTTTTACCTCATGTGGCCACTTTGGGCGCATTTGCCATGGGTAGGAGGAATTTCCCACGCCCTTGATGACCTTTCACCTCCCTTGGGCGCATTTAGCCTAGTCATCCTCCAAGTGAGGGCGCATTTGGGGTAGCATGAAGGAATTTCCATGCCTTTGCATTTTTTTGCTATGCCTTCACCCTTTGTGGGCGCATTTGACCCATGCTCAAGGAATTTTTGGGCGCATTTGACCCATGCTGTTTCCATTTCAACCCTTGAGGGCGCATTTTGCCTAGTGTGAAGGAAATTTCACACTTAGAGAATTTTCTTATCAATTTCTTCATGTCTTGGGTGCATTTCTCAAATGAAGGAAGAATTTTCAAGTACTTAGAGATTTTCAACCCCTTCACCCCTTCTGGGCGTACTTCATGTGTCTTCATGCCAGTTACTACTTATAAATTTCCAACGCCCCAGCCACATCTTGGCCTTCTATTTTTAGCAAATTTGGAGAAATTAGGGTTTCCTTGCATTTCCATCTGTTCTGAGCTGGAGCAGGCGTGGTTGTGCTTCCACTGACTTTGCCACCTTGTTTATACCCTTTGTCCACATTGGTATGCTATTTTTAGCCATTTGCTATTTTTAGTAAACCCTAAAATTGATCCATCTTTGTATCTCCGCTTGACCTGAAATTCGCTTCACCTGACCTTGATGACCTAAGTGTCTTGTTCATACCCGTCTCTAGCACAGTACGTGCTATTTATAGCCATGAGGTGACTTACTAAAAATAGTAAGTATTCAGATTATGCTCAAATTTTGCCAGTAGGCAGCCTGGAAGATGCTGATCATGGTGGCATGCTTCGTTTTGACATCTTTGCATTTCATTCCATCTATTTTTAGACATAGTAGTGGAAACCCTAATCTGACTTGTATGTGCCACGAGCTGTTTCCACTTGACTCGATTTCTGTTGCCTGTCATTCTTCTTGCTGGATTGAAGTGTTGGGTAGCTGCTGGGGTGAAACTGCTATTTATAGTAAGTGTCTGGAAAGTGGTTAATCTGATGTCGGATGAGTTTGCATGTCACAATGCCTGTGGGATCTCAAAAAACCCAGAAAAACCCAGAAAACTGGTCAACATGCGGGCACTGGCTAAAAATAGTAAGTCCCTGGAAACTGACTCATTCCGTTTGCATGTCATACCACTGCAAAGCCCTCGCAAAACCCATGAGGAATATCCAGACATGCTTTGAAAAACTCTACATGCAAACCCCAAAAATAGCCTCTGAAGGCTGTACCGTTGAAAGTCATCATCTCGGTTTGCATGTTATACCATCGCGAAGGTCTTGAAAAACCCAGATTCATTCTCCAATCACGTAGTGGAGAATCATACGTTTAAACCCTGAAAATGGCTTCTAAAAGCTGAACTGCTAAAAATAGCCAGTTGTCTGAATTTGTTCAAATTTCATGTGTAGGCACCTTGAAGCTGCCTAGCTGTGCTGAAGTAGTTAGAACCCCGAAATCCTGAGGGAAGACCTCATATTAGGTACTTACTAAAAATAGTAAGTTGTCAGATTTCAATAAGATTTCAGTGGGATCCTGTCTTGAGCCTTCTGACAGTACTGTTGCACTCAGATTTTACCTTGATAACTCCATTTGACCTCAAACAAGCTTGAAGGATAGAAACCCTAATTTCACAGACTTAGCGAACATTTCAACCTAGGTCAAATGATGGGACCTCCCCGGAAGGACAAAAGATCAGAGACAGAGAGAACCAAAGCCAAAATACCAGAATGGAGTAAAAATTAGGGGGTCCCCATCCTGGATGGGGTGATGTGTGAAAAGGTCACAACACTACACAATATTACTCTTTCTCAATTCTGATTAATAGTTCTGATTCTGTATAATGTAAGTCTTTCCTTTTCAAATCAAATTCACACACAATATTCTTCACAAATCTGATCTCAATTCACAAACTATCCTTCTTTCACAAATATGATCTAAGTCATGCACACTTCTCTTTCATAAATCTGATCCAAGCTTTGTCATGATCTTCCTTCAAAATTGGTCATCACGTATATCAAATTTTCTTTATAAATCTGCTCATATATATTTTTCATTCACTCACACACACACTCTTCTAAAATAGATCGGAATTACTCTTCATTTTTCTGCCTCTTATTTATCTTTATATCTGCGTTTAAACTCAGAAATTATTCATTGAATTGTTATTTTTCTTACCACACCTTCCTCTACTCTTTATATCTTTATGCCTCTATGAAAAGAGACATCTCTTAGAAAAGAGACAGCCTTTAAGAAGACATAACCTTTCACAAAGTGACCGCTGCCTTTTCATATATTTAATTACCCCCCTTTTAACATAATAATCACTTATTAATGCTGCTCCTTAATTTTTGCTTCCTTCTTAATCATGCAATATAATTGCCATTCTTTCTTTTATATAAATCGCTACTCTTATTGTTTTTTATCACTTCCATAATGTTGATTGCTGACCATGAAGGATGGAAACGCTGCTTCCATATGAATCATTGCCTTTGAAATACTAAGCGCTCCTTTTGTCTAATTTTCTTTAATCACTATCTTTATAATATACATTGCTGCTGCTCCTTAGATAAATTTATTTTCTTTACATTTTTAATTGCTGCATGTAATCTTCTTTTTGGGTGATTAATATACTTTAATATAGATGTGTCTTTGAAGTTTAAATGTTTATTTGATTTCATTTCTCATGTCTTTCAATAATATTTGCTGTTCTCTTTTGCTTTATTTTATTTTCAATATACTTTAACATTATGTTTAAATCTTTAAATTTATGTTTAAATCTTTAAATTTAAACATACCTTTATGTCTAAATTGGTCACTAATTCCACAATCTCTTCAACGGTAAAATGGATGTATTTTGCTTTGCTCTCCAACAAGGATGTATAATGGTTAACATCTTATTGTAATGGCCCATTTTTTACCTTGACATAGATGACAACACTTACTTTGACATTCTCGTCCATATATCTTGGACAACTAAATCAACAATCTCCTCGACAAACTCTTTGATATCAACAATCTTGTTCATGCATTTTGACATCAATGACAACATATTCCATCGATCTCCTCATTAAGCTCTTTGGCATCAATGACAATTTTGCCCACCTTTGACATCAATGACAACATTTCCAACACCTCCAACAAAAACTAGTTAGCAAGGTTCTTATTTGTCTCCTTTGGAAGGGGCAGTTTCTTGGCAACTTATATCCTCTCTTCACTATCCATTCGTGAGTGGCATGCGGTTTTGGGATGTCGATTAAACCCTCCCTTGGTTTGGTGTCGACACTGAGTCATGCTTGGGCCTCGGCTTTCTCTTTGGATTGCATTGCTACTTCATTTCGTAAGTACTTGCCCTGATGGAATTTTACAATTGGTTGACTTTTGCAGACTTTGTCTTTGTTCTTGTCGTTCCACCAGCCTTGTAGACTGTCTGATTTCCTGGTCCACTCCTTAACCGTGTTTTCTCCCTATACCACCTTTGTTCTGGTATTGTATTTACTTCTTTCATTGCAGTGTTGGTCTATAGATTGTTCATCTTCTTCCGGACAATATCTTTCGTTGTATGGTTTTAAAATTTATTGTCATTTTGCTGTACAATCATGTTTGATGTGGAGATCTTGCACTATAATGTAGTGCCTTGTGAGGAGTTTGGCTAAATTGTCCAATTGTTGATCAACAATTTGAAGTACAATGCCTAAGTTGACAGTTAACAATGAACCAAGTCGTCTTCAAAATATGCAGTTTTTTAATGAGAACAGAACATGATAAAGGTGTAAATATGTGATATACACTATATAAAGTGAGTGCTCAAGCCGTCTTTTGGCTGGATACAAAGTACAGAGGCTTTAATCAAAACATCAATTAATGGTGATATGTTGGTTTTCATTGAGTTCTAAACAGATGCTATTTAACATGAATATTCCCTCTTCTCATCTATCATTGTGAAATTACCCGTTATATGAATAAATGTATTACCTGAAGAAGAATTTGAATACAAGGGGAATACCTTGTTAAATCTAATTCACTTGTTGAATATCTCTTATTGATGAATACATATATATCAATGGTATCGTAATACAAAATTTCATGGGCGTCTTTATTCAAATCTTTTCATTTTAAAATTAAAAAAATATCTAACAAGGCCAGGAATTTTTATGCACTAACACATATGGCTATGTAATGCAGACTGAGAGACAGAGTGAAGGTGTTCCAGATGTTGAGGAAGTTCCAGAGATATCTCATTGGGAAGCAATCTTATGGCTTGCCATCTTGACTGCTTGGATTTCTTTCCTCTCAGGATATCTTGTCAATGCAATAGAGGTGAAAAAAGCCCTAACTGGACTTTATGTGTTTGTATTTATTTTTAGTTCTTCCCATGGCTAAGCCTGACCTACTTACTTGGTTTTTCTTCTTATTTTACAGTACAAAAGATTTTGAATGATTAAGATAAAGAGTTGTGGTGTTAATGATGAATACTGTCACATATGTATAGTGAAATGATAAAGTGTAATGAGTAGAAATATTTATAGGGTTATGATGTATGCCTGCCTTTTCAAATATCAAGGGTATTCAAGAGTTTCAAATTTCCATTCAGTGATTTTTGTCCAGAAAATTTGACTCTAAAGGACATCCTATATGGCCTTGTCTTAACAACTCTTAGTTCACTCTTCGAGTGGTCAGTGAGGGGTGTTTCTGTTTGTACAATCACTATCAATATCAAATTTATGTTGGGAATAGTTCCTATCATGGAGTCCTCTGTGCTAGATAAGTCCAAGGGACCAATACCCAAGCATCAGGTTTGTAAGTATTTTACAGACATCTAATTGTCACACAACTAATTAGTTACGGAAGGTCTAACAACCAACCATTAGAGGTTAGTATACATATAAATACATGGTTTGTGTTCTAGTCAACATATAAAATTGCTATATGCTGCCTCCTTGAGTCCTCACCTATGGAAAATTCATATAATGTGACGTGTTCCACCAATAATAATTTTCTGAAGCTATGGCACCCAAACTTGAGCCAAAAACAATCTCATACAAGCAATCAATGAATGCTTCCACACTATTCAACATTTGGGTGCAAATTTGGAAGCGGTTTCCAATGATAGAGGAGAAAAGGACACAAGACGACATCAATGAGCTGATATGGCCTTGCAACCACTAGATCAGATCTGAATGTGTTTGTAAATCATTGTTTATGTAAGAAGGCTTGGATTCGAAAGAGAAAATAGTGTGGGCGTTTATGCCCTAATTTATTCGAGTGGTTGAAGAGTGCAGAGCCCAAACATTCACATCATTTCCGAGGACCATTTTCCAGGGGATTTTGTGGGCTTTCTTCTGCCTGTATACACAAACCTTGAGGCCGTTTATGGCCCACATGATGAATAATCACAAGAGACTGATTTTTCACACTTGCAGGTGCATCTTCAGCTCCCTAGATGACTATTTTGGCGCATGAACATGGGTGCTCTTTGCAAATAAAGAGTGGCCACATCTTCTCCTTCATGGCCGCATGCACTAGTTGTGGATCTATGTATGGGTTCATGTTTTCTTTGTAAAGGGTTGGTCTTTGTTCATATTTCCAAGCAAGCTCGTCCAAGTCGAGCTGAAAACTGTTTTTACACCAGTCTATATGAATGTAACCAGTTTCAAATGCGTATGAAATCTGTTATGGCTTTGTAAATTGTTTTCAGATAATCAATATAAGACATTAATTTTATTCTATTTCTGCATTCTGTAATATTCCCCCTTAATTTTTTTTGGATTTTTATCAGCACAAAACACCACTGATTAGCGTTAGCTCCAAAAGATAACCAACAAGAATAGTAACCCTTCACCATTTGATCACCAAGATTCCAATGTGGGTGAGGTGAGAGCATACAGTGTTGGGGATCATTAGCAAACTGGAATTGAAATACAAAGCTGCTAGGCAGCTAGCTGACCATGAAGGAAAGTAAATGCTGGAAATACAAAGAGTAAGCGGATAACTGACCATAAAGCTCTACCACTTATTCAGCGGGAGCGAAGTTATTACAATTTATAAGGCAACAAGCCAGCCAATAATCCACACTACCACTTATGCATTGGGGGGAATTTAAACAAGTGCTGAAAATAAAATATAAACTCCGCCACTTCTTCAGTGGGAGTAATTACAAATTATTGAAGTGCAGAAATATAAATAGCTAATAGTACTACTAAACCAACTTTACAAGGATAGTTTCAGTTGCACAATAATATTAAGATATATCATCAAGAAAACTCAAAATGT
This sequence comes from Sequoiadendron giganteum, assembly GCA_007115665.2. Taxonomy (NCBI): domain Eukaryota; kingdom Viridiplantae; phylum Streptophyta; class Pinopsida; order Cupressales; family Cupressaceae; genus Sequoiadendron; species Sequoiadendron giganteum. The sequence continues at coordinate 339,594,352 of CM021103.1, read as the reverse complement.
TAGAGAATAATACCTAACCGATACAATATGCTATAGAACAGAAAATACAGCTTTAAATTGAATTATATCAGATCTGATTAGAAATAGTAAACACAGAAAATCAGACCAGCAAGATAAGAATTCACCAAAATGGACACAACTTCAATTCAGCTCCTATTGACTTCAAACAACAGTCAAATGAAGCCAATAGCCTAGGCGTCCAAACTCCAACCAGCAAATTGTGTCAAAACAACAATTGAGACTTGGCACAAATCCCAATGCAATAGTACAGAAGTGGTATGGCCTCCAGGAAGGGTCGACGTCTTCTATAAAAATCAAGACTCAGTATTAAAATTTGAAACCTTGCACAACTGGGTGCCTTGCATAGTAGAATAGCTTGAGCTAGTACCCAAAACGAGATAAAAATCGTTGGCGAAGCTATCAACAGAAGTTCGCTTCAGCCATGTAGTTCATCAACAGAAATAAACAGACTATACAACAACAATCTGTTTATAAAATCAGAATTCAGCTCTATCCGCACTCCTGAGTGAAGCACGGTCTTCAGAATGCCATCTAGGAAGCTATCGTTTCAAGCCCGAAGAATGGCGAAGGAAAGGTGCTAGGAGGGATCTCCTCGAAGCGGCTCTGAATTCAATTCAGCAGCATAATGTTATTATAATTTTCAAAAGATGAGAATGAAGGAGCAAGGCCTCATTAAATAAGCTTCAATGGGCAAATGAATCAACTTGTAACTTCCGAAAAGAAAACTCTTTAGCTTCCTCAAAGGGACGCCCATCTTCACAAAGCAATTTTAAAATATTAAAAATACTTCAATATTTCCCTCCTTGCCATCCAACTTAAAGAGCATTTTAAAACATTAATGAAGGTATTAATTTCCTCACGTGGATGTCCACTTGAAGGCCCCCTTTTAAAAACAACTTAAAGTCATCGACTAGGCATGGGGTCCAAAAGCCAAAACTGAAAATTGACTAAGTATTGAAACTTAGCTCCAAAGAGAGAGAGAGAGAAGCCAACGCCATAACTGAATTATCTCGCTGCTCGAAATAGAAAGATGAACTAGAGATGATTGAGTTGTTGCTGGAATGATATTGCTATAAAGTATAAATAGACTTACCAAAAATAGCAAACTGCTATAAATAGTAAGTGCTTGCAAACTTCATTTGAGCAACAACTGAGCAGTAGTCATGACTTACTAACAATAGTAAGTGCTTGGAAAGGTTGAAAATTCAAATGCATGTCATACCACCTTGGAGACTTTTGAAAACCAAAAAAAACTTAGAAACCTTTCCTGCATGCAAGGTACCAGAGAGAAATGCATGTCATCTTTTCAACATGCATGTTACCTTACCTTGAAGCTCTCCAAAAATCCTTAAAGCTCCAAAGATTAGATTGCTAAAAAACCTGCATGCGAGCCACCAAAAACCAAGCTAAAACCTCTTATAAAAATGGAAACCCTAATCTGCACTTTTGATTAGCCTACGGATTTCCGGAAATAGGCTAAATCCAATTGAAGGGTGTAGAGCTAAAATGGGCATATTACACATTCTGTCTCCATTATTATTTAAAAGTTTTTGGGGATTCAATGAGTATTTAAGTCCACATTTGATGTTCTTTATATTGGTTTGTGTTAGTTTGCATCTAAGATGTGCTGTAAAATTGTTTTGCTTTGTGCAATAGTATGCTAAAGTAAAAATTGTTTCAGGACTGATATGCGAAACTTGTGAATAAATGGTGGATTATTAAGTAGAGGTGTATTTCTGGGATAGAAGGGCATTTGAGGGTTTAAGCTCTGCAAGACAGAGTTAAGTACACTAGACTCAATGGAAAGCAAGGTTAACTTTGTCATTAGGGTTTTATCTAGATTTATCTTTGTGCTGCAGGAGTAGGCACCTATCTAAGAGTTGAAGGCTGGCCATTCACACCATTTTAAAACCACAAAATCATTTTTCACTTTTATTAAATTGTTTGTAGTTTAATGTCCCACCATTATGCACAACCCATTGTTGTAAATCTCTATCAAAACTGTTGTGAGCCTATAACAGATTAAATCATTAGAGGGCTGTTGTATAATATTTGTTACTGGGTTAATAATGTTGTAAGCAACTACCAATGATTACATTTGTTGGGATTATTAACGAGCCTTCATCTTATGTTGCATCATTTAACTCAGCTGCCTAAAAGAAGAGATCTGTGATTTACATGTGTGAGCAATCCCCCACAAAGAACAAATATCAAAGCTAAACACAGAGTCATCTTTGTGTGTGGGTTTAGTTTTTATCTTTTATCTGTTTTATTTTGAAAGGATCTGTGGGAACACCCTCTCGAGCTTGGCAGGGCTCAAAGCATAGAAGAGGTCTATATTCCTCTTGTTCGTTGGCCTTTTCAAAAATTTGAAGATAGGTTTCTTCCTTGTTTGACAAAGTTTGCTCACCTTGTCTATGTCTTGGTGAGAACTTTAGAGTTAGTAGTTATTGTAGAAAAGAACACCATGTGCAACAAGTTCAAAGCATCAGCAAATGTGGAATAAACAAAGATTTCAACACACACAAATTGCAACACAACAAACAAAGATTGCAACACACACAGAAATTGCAACACAACAAATCACCATTGCAGAAACCTCTCAAATGGGTAGAGAACTCTAGGAAGGGTGAGCACTGTTCCTCATGCCACTAATTTCCAGCTATTGCAAGTGTATTCACTGTCTTTTTGGCTTTACAAAAGCATCTCAATGGTATCTACCAGCTCCCTACATCTGCACACTACCTTGGCATCAATATAACTGTAACAACCTATGTTACAAACTTGAGAATTATTTACATCCATCAACATATGGAAAACACACACACATTTACAACATACACTTGCATGGTACCAACAGAAAATGGCTCTACACACAATGAATTGAATGTCTTAACCATCTCACAAGCACGGAAAAGGTTCATAATAACTGCTCCTTGATTCCCAATGTTAGAAGGCAGAAGATCAAGTGCCAAAAAGGAAGAAAAATCGCTTCACACTTTGGTTTTCAACTCTTTTGTGTTTTAGTAACACCTTTGCCGCCTTACCAATTGCAAGTTCATCTCTAGATGAAGTGTTCACCCCTTTGGCAGTCACATATTTGTCAGGGTGAATGCAAGTTCAGTACTTCGCTAGTCATTTAACCAAGTTCTTCTACAGGCCATGACTTTTGCATATAGAGTCGAAATGAGGTGTTGTCTTTTTGAAATTGCAATATTTTTCAAGAACAATTTGCATATGCAATCAAATTCAACTGTTGATTCCATCTTCACTTTCATTTTTGGCCCTGCAACATAACTGTGTTTACGAGGTCCATGGTGAACACAAAGAAAGTTGGGAGATGTCTTATCTGCCAACAAAGAGTCTTAAGATGTCCCATATCATTCCTAAACCTTCATACACATAAAACAAGTAGGTCATTGGCCAAAAACATCTCTGTTACACTAGTTTGATGACAAACTCCTCCATTAGGCTTCTTGATGACACTTTGTGAGCTAGAATGACATGAGCCTGATGCTCCAGATATCAACTCAATCTGGTTTTATGGATCATACCTCCCCAATCCTGAGGCTTTTGGTCCCCAAAAGCTTTCAAATAGAGAATGAAATGAAGAATTCTCAAATATCCTTCCTGTTATGGCATGAACTCCAAATACCATTCCATGCTTCAAGCATACTTGAATCATAATTCATTAATTTCTTGACTGTTCCCAGCAATGCAATACGGTAACTGAAAGGAAATTCAGCACTTCCTTGCTTTTATTCACCCTCTAATGGTAGAGTAGACTGCCTCCTCTTTTCCCGATCAGTACATGGTCTTTTCTTTCCTTCAACTTGCCTTCCTCTCAGAGGTCTTTGGATTTTTGGAATTCGTCTTCCAATACACAGCTTGACAATGGTTTCTATGATTGCAAATTGAACAAGAGTGTGCCTTTGAACAATGCTTAACAGTATGCCCTTCTCATGACAAAAGAAACATATAATACAAGACTTGCCTCGCCTTCTATCTTGGACTCCACAGACCAATCCTCGGGTTGCAAGTTTCCTTGGGTCTCGTTCCTCATCAATGAGATGCTTTGCACTCACCTTAAATGCTTTTCCCCTTTGTCTACTGGCTGCTCACTTCATGGCATGTCGTGGCTGTTATCTGAATGGTCATGGAACTCTTTACAACCCTTTCCACATTGGAGCTGCTGTTCCGTCTTCTTTGAAGCAACAGATTTTTCCTCTCGAGACATCTCAACCTCCTTGGAAACCTGCTCAACAGCTAAAGAATTCGTATCTTCTCTTGCTTAAATAAAATCAACTACAAATTTACATTGGGAGGATTCTTTCTCTTGTTTTGGTGACTTTACAGCCTTTGTTTGTGATTGCACTCTTGGAACAATCTTTATCCTCTTGAATGGCACCTATGAATCCCAAACTAACATGTGGAGGTTTTTCAATAATCTCTACGGGATTGACCATTTCACGGGCTTGCTTCCCGAGCACATTTTCTTCATACCCCATCTTGGATATCATCGTTGATCCAAATCCTTTAGTACAATATTCAAAACCACCAAAAGCTTCTTGTGGGGAAACAAATGAATCTGTAGGAGTGCTTACCATGCTTACCTATGTTTGAGTTTGAGCATCTGCTATAGAGGATTGTTTTTCCCTCTAAACTCCAATAATTTTCAAACTTGTCAATGTTTCATCCTTGCCTTGCAACTCTTCTTGCATCTTTTACAAAATGCCCAATAGGAAGCAATCCTTTTTTTTTTTGTGATTCCACTAACTCCCTCAACCTTTGGTTCTCTTCTTGAATGAACTAAGTATCTCCCTCCAATGCTAAATTTTAGTAGTGTTGGATTTCCCCATAGCCACAACAGACAACCTAGAAAACTTTGCACTTCCAAAAATTGGAGAAGAGCTGCGTAATACCCAAAGCTCAAGGAAAGATTGCTTTGATACCACTTGATTTGTAAACTAGGGTGGATATTCTAAGTGCATAGTCATGGACAAATAGATTAAGAATGCTTAAACTTCTTTACACACCTTTAGATCCCTTTCTATCATTTACAATAGAATTCAACTTACTAGGAATGTGCAACAAGTTCAAAGCTATGTTATTGGTTTCACCCTTGGGGCTTGTCGGTTCGAGTCCAATCCGACTCAAATATGGGTCCAGGTTCGGTCCTCACTGGGGGCCATCCAAGATTTTGCTCAAGCCCTATGGGTTTAATTTGAGACAAACTCAAATGAATTTGGATGAATTTCACGCCTAGTTGGTCTTGCGAAGTAAACCTGTTAGAATTTTGGCTTTTTTTTTTTTTCTAATTTGGCATTTGACTTTGACTACATGCCCAAAAACAAACGCCCTAACCCTAAAACATGGATTCCAAGACATTGTGAATACAAAACCAAAGTCATTTCCCTTATTGTGAATGTAAAACATAAATATCATTCAACGTTGGTGAACTTTTATTTTTTGCTTGTCATTACATGAATAAAGTTGAAGATTGATCGGTGAAGGTTCCAAAGTGGTTGGTTTGGTATTCCTATGTACTTGCAAGAGTTCTGTTGTTCCTAAGCATGTTGTAGAGGAAGATTTTTACAAAGGAGGTAGGTTTTTTGTAAGTTTTTTGGTTTTTTCCTTTATTTTAAAAATAAATGAACTCTTTTGTTTTGCAAATTTTCTTTTTTCAATCAATCTATAATAGATGCTTAATTTTTTTAAACAAGTTAAGTTGTATATATATATATATATTTTGTTTTCATATTTTTCAATTCTATAAATGTGTTTTTTATTGAACTTATTGTCATAGGGATTACAATGGCAACCGGTTCTAGCTCCATGTGTTGACCCCGCTTCAAAACATTCCCAAATTATCCGATTTGGAAATATGATGATATGGTAAAGCAACTTCTAACTGGTGGGGGTTATGTTTGGATTTGTAGTGGGTGTGATATTAGGTATTCAAGTTCATACTATCGGGTGAAAACCCATTTGTGTGACATCATTGGACTAGGAATCAAAGCTTGCCCAAGGAAAAATGGTGTGCCCATTCCAAAAGTGCAAATCATAGCTTATATTAATGAGTAAGAAAAAGTAGATCAAGTACTAGGCTACAAATCAAATCATCCTTTGTTAAAGAAAGGATCTCGAGGAATGAAGCCCCCTTCATTGCTTTCTAATGTTCAATTTGTAGAGAGCCACCCATTTTTGGCCGCACCTGGAGAATAGTCCACAACCTTTACATAGAAGAGATCATAGGGGCTGTTGAGTCTTGAGAGATTGCTAATCAACACATAGCAAGATGTTTCTATGCAAATGGATTGTCTTTCAATGTTATTCACTCACCATATTGGCAACAAATGGTGAAAGCAATTAATGAGGCTCCAAAAGGCTAGAAGGGCGTGGTTTTGAGAAAGTACATAGCACCTTATTGAAAAAAGAGGTGAAGTTCATAGAGGAGTCATTGAAATCCATAATAGATTTGTGGCTGAAACAACGGTGTCAATTGTTTTTGGTGGATGGAAGGATGCAAGAAATCAGCCATTGATCAATGTTATTGTAGTGTCCCCTAAAGGGGCAATGCTTTTGAGAGCGGTGGATTGTGAAGGGGAGGTTAAGGATGGTGCATTTATTGATAACATTTTCATGATAACCATTGAAGAAGTGGGGCCTCAAAATATTGTTCAACTAATAACAGACAATGCCAAAAATTGTAGAACAACTAGTTTATTGGTTAAGCATTCACACATCTTTTGGACACTTTGTGATGAGCACTCCCTTATCCTTATGCTACAAAAACTGGGCACCAAAATTGATTGGATCAATTAGGTGTATGCTGAGGCCAAAGAGATCCAAAAGTTCATGACCAACCACGATATGTCATAAGGCATATTCAAAATATTCTCAAAACTGGAGTTGTTGAAGGTAAGTGAAGCAATAAGTTTTATTTTAATAAATATGTTTTACTTTAATAAAATTTTTAATTTTAATTTTAGTAAAATTTAATTTTTTAATTTTGATTTTTAAATAGGTTGCTAAGACCTATATTGCATCCAACACAATTGTCTTGAGATGACTTGTGAAGGTTTGAGGAGCACTTTCTAACATGATCATCAGCCCAAATTTTGTCCATATGGAGGCAATTTAGCACTACCAAGGGCAGCAAATATTGAGCAGATGATCTAAATGACATTTAGTGGATTGTGGTGAATCTCTCATCAGTTTCACTGAGCTCATATTGAGTATGATCTGTTATATTGACGTGGATAGGGCTTGTTTGAGGGAGATATATGATGACATTGACTTTTCATTGATTTTGACATGCGGGATGTAGTTAGGATTGAGTTCATGGATTTTGTACGCTCCGATGACTTTAGTATTGATGCTCTTTGTGACAAGTTTAAGCTTAATGCTCACAGTTGGTGATACTTCCATGGCCAATCATTCATACACCTGCAAACTCGTGTGATCAAAATTTTATTGCAAGTAAGTTTTATAAAAAAATCTTTTATCTTTTCAAGTTCCATTTATATTTTATTGTTCAAATTTTAAAATTTTATAACTCTTAACTCTCTAATTATCTCTTAATAGGTTGCTAGGTCATCTGCATTTGGAATGAATTGGGGCAGATACTCCCTCATCCACTTTCTCATGCACAATTGATTACACTCAAAAAGGTAGAGGACTTAGTGTATGTGCATTCAAACTTTCGTCTCCTTTCACACAAACAAAGTGGCTACAAGGATGGGGACACAAGGAAGTGGGATATCAAGCCAAAGGATACTAAGTTGGAAGCTTTCACTTCCCACCTTGCTGCACTTGATATTGAAGATGAGCCAACTATCGAGTAGTGGTAGTGGCAGTGCTAGTGCCAATAGTATTGTTTGTGGTTCTTCTAATATACTAGTACCTACATCATCTAATATGGATATTGATGATGATATTTTTGAAGACCCATATGATGATGCTTGATCAACGATGGTTGATTGTTGACACTTGCCATTTTTAATTTTTTAATTTTAATTAGTGTTACCCCAAGTTTTCGAGACGGGGACGATAGGGGATGGCGGGATGAGTCCCCAAGTTTCCGGATTTTGGGGATGACGGGGGGACGACTATATAAAATATAGGGAAAATTTAAAATATATAGGGAAATTTTAAATATTCATATGATAACATGGATAAGGCATGCATAATATACATTATAGAACCTTAAGATATAACATTTGTGTTCAACATTATTTGTCAATACTCAATACACATTCAAAATTCATAAGTAACATACATGAATCATGAAACAACCTCCAAGTTATAATCTATAAACTTATATCAAAATGCCCAAAGGCTACATTGCTGCCATATAGTTTTAAAGTTTGATATGAAAATCAAAATACAATATGTCAATAAACAAAGAGCATTGCTGCCCTTAATCTGCATCTCCTATAACTGCATCAAAATCAGAGTCATCCTTTGAGTCACTGCCATTGTGATGGTCCACCTCAGCCTCAACCAACAGAATCCCAACCAAACCCTCTATTGTCTCGTCCTCATCAACTTGGGCCACGTCCTCAGGATCAATATCCTACCGTAGAGCTAGAGTCTATCGATACTTTGGAGTTTGCCGATCCGGAAGCCGAAGAGCACTATGAACGACCACTAGCTTCTCTGCTTGTTTAAAGGTAAGTCTATTCCTCTTGAGGGAGTGGATAAAGCTATATGTGGACCAATTCCTCTCTGTAGCAGAGGAACTGACAACCTGTGTAAGAAGGCGAGTAGCAAGTGTTTTCAACTGCGGTGTATCCCTCCCATGCCATGTCCACCAGCCAATAGGGTCTGTTTGAGCTAATATAGCTCTATCCAACCTTGCCTGTGGTTTACTCAAGTTTGGGCCATGAAGATTTGCGAAGTCTAGGAATTGTGTCCGAAGTATTGAAGCCTGCTCTATTGAATACATCTTATCAATGGCTCGTGTGAATCCATCTAAAACCTCAGGGTCATCACATGGAGGCACCCTACCATCCCTTGGTGCATACCATTTGGGATTTAGAGCAAAGGCAGCCATATGAAGCGGGGTGTTCATTGTGTTCCACCTTCGTGTCAAAATAGGCCTAATGTGTTGCTCATATAAACCCAAAGTGGGATCCTTTGCCAAAATTGTTTGCTTGATCTTCCCAAGCATACCGTCAAATGTTTCATATATCTCTCCAAGATTAGGAGAGTCTGTATTAGCATATCGGATGACATCTACAATAGGCAAGATGAAGGAGCAAATATATCTGCAAAATGCAAACAAAAATTTCAAACGAATTAACTGACAAGTTAATTGACATGTTAGAAATTTCAAAAGTTGGAACATTGGACAATAAAATTAAAATATTAAAATCAGCAATCTAATATGTCTTACCTCACATTGGACCACCAATTGTCATCGAGGATTTTTTTTTTGATGGCTTTTCCTTGAGCAGAACTTGAATCAGGCCATCTAGTCCACTCTGCATTGACTATCATCAATTGTAGAGGCTCATGCACCTCAAGCATCCTCTCCAAAAAGATGAAGTATGTGGCATATCTACCTTCATTGATTCGATGATTCATTAAAGCAAAATCAAATTTAGAATACAAATTGAAATGTTTGAAGTTTCAAAATTTGAAAAATTGCAAGTGAAACAAAATGAAGTGGCATACCTTGTCTCAACAGGTTTGAGAAACTCCTTCTTTGAAAATGATCTGAATAGAGCAAGTGAGGTGTGGTGATTGCAAATGAACATTTGAATATCTCTAGCTTTTGCCACCACTTGCTTCACCCATTAGCAGCCCCGACCTCCTCTATGGCATCTCTCAAAATGGAAATTTGGAAGTTTGCATCCTTATGTTTCCCTGAACAATCTATGGCTTTCAGAAAATAAGAACCGGTAGGGCATGTGACTATGATATTGATGAGTGGCCAATGTCTAACATCAGTCCACCCATCCATCACTATAGAGCAACCCGTCCTCATCCATGTTCACCTCATATCCTCCATTAACACATTAGCTTTGGAGTACTCTTTGTTTAGGAGGGTGGTGCGTAGCTTATGATCTCCAGGGGGTATGAATGAAGGACCAATAATGGCTATATCTTTAACCATTTGTTTGAAATAAGATGAGCGAGCCACATGAAATGGGATGGCACGGGCAAAAAAGAATTTGGCAATGGGAGATTCGGTGGCTTCTCATGCTTGTTTATTAAGCATAGACTCAACTGAAGCTCCCTTCCTACTACCACTCACCTTCCTCTTTCCTCTTGTGGCAATTTCACTACTACCAACCGTGGAAGGCATAGGCATAGTTGATTGCATACTTGAAAAAGAAGATGACCCACCTTGAACCCCATTCACCTCCATTTGCATCTTTGGCACTCTATTGCTTCATGCTCTTTTAACTCATGACACATTCTAACTCCATGGCCCGCCTCACCCAAATAATGACACCTCACCCTTGTGTAGCTGCCCCTAAAATCCTTATGGCAAACATGGCAATTCCACACCCTACTCCCCCTTGAATTTTTTTGTCTTTGGCCCACGGGTGTAACATATTGAAGGAAGGGATTTTTTGTTTGTTTAAAGGGCCTTTTGCATAGGTTTCCATGATTGTTGAAGGGCATTTGTATGGGTTTGGTTGCTCTCCACTAACACCCTCACCACTTTCTCTTCTATTTTGCACTTCATTTTCACTTTCACTCCCACACCCACTTTTGCACATGTTTTTTAATTTTGAATGCAAGTTTCAACTGAAAAATGTCAAAAATAAAATAAAATCAGACATGTATGCTTGAAATTTTACAAAATAAATGGAAAAAAAGAAGGAAAGGAAATGCATACCTCTTTGGTGGATTTGCACTCCCAACTGCACTAGCTTCAACCTCTTCTCCTCCTTTAACCTGCTGTTCTTCCTCCTTCAATGGCTGCCTTCTCAAACCCTTGGCTGCTCCTTCTTGGCTTCACAAACAAATGCACAAATGAATGAAATGAGGAGTGTTTTTTCCTCATAAGCTAGCATAAAATGTTGGGCCCCACAATAGCCACGAAATTAGGGCTCTTTTGCTTTTTAAAAATGTGTTTTTTTTGTTTTAACTATGCATTGATGCGAGGGACAGCCAGGGATGGTCGGGGGATGTCTAGGCGTCCCCTGATTGTCCCCCTTTTTTGGTTGACCGTTTTGAGGTTTATTCGAGACGTTTCCTGGCTTCTGAGCAAAAAAGGGGATGCCAGGGGACCGTTCCCTTGCTGTCCCCCTGTACCCGGGATGTCTCGTGGACAGGGATAGGCCATTTTAGGGGGGGACATGTCCTCGGGTTTCCTTGATTTTAATATATAATATGTATCATAAAATTCGAGTTTGACTAATTGAAATTATAATATTTTAAAAATTTATGGTGGTTTTTTTAAGTGTACAATATATGATGCTATAATTGACATTGTAATATTTTAAATTTTTATGGTGGTTTTGTATATCATACAATATATGATGCTATGTGGTATTTTGAACTTAATTATTTTTTAAAATATGTATATATTTTTGTATGGACTAACCCAAAATGAACCCAACCCCTAATTTTTTGTCGTTGAACTCGTGAACCGAACTCACAATTTTGAACCCAAACCAATGCTAGGACTAGTAATTTAGGTTGAAAACAACAACAAAGTAAACGAATATTGCAACGTAACAAATTATTGTGTGATGTCCCTTTTCCATTGATCGCTCTAGGAGGACTTAATAGCCTATTTAATTCCTGTAGGCAATAGTGACATAGTCAATCTGAGGGAATTGATTAATTTAATTATTCAATGTTGCTGGCGAAAAAGTACATTTATAAGGTAATATTAAATAATTAGATTAAATAATGTTATGAAGTGACTTTGGGGGAAATATTAAAAGGGTACTTTATAATAAGAGATATTTTATTATTCGAGAGGGAAAAGTGCAAGGCGTATTTAAAGTGGAGTTGAGTGCTCTTTTGGATTATGCTTGCTTAGTTTCTCTATTTGGTGATTTGAGGAGCTTTTAGAGTTCTTGGCTCTGGGACATAATCCCTAGGGTGACTAGGTTTGGTGGTGAGACTAATCCACCCTAGCTAGTTAGTTGGAGAGATCGTTTATGTCTTTCACTGTGTTCTTTAATGCAAATTTTTTTGTATCTCCATTGGAGACAAATTTTAGAGATAATTGAGATGATATTTATAGGTGAGTTCAAGTGAAATATATTTATTTTTTGAGTTTGCACAGCCAGTATTATATTTATTTATTTGCTTCAGAACTTCTGAAAAGTGGCTGTACATATTCTTGGAGGAAAGGTGAAGTCTCAGTTTTTATTATATTTTGCAAAGATTTGGGTCTGAGACTTGCAGCACTTGCTTAAGCTACCGTACCTCACATACATCTAATCGCACCTCTTCAAAGATCATTGAGTAGTTACCGGCTGAGTTGGAGCTCCCATGTGGGAGTCAAAGCTGGTCTAAAAGGAGGAATCACCCCTATTTAATATTCTGTCAGCCTTCTACATGAAGGCGTGAGCTTTGATGTGAATCGCAGCTCCTCTAACAGCTGTGCCTATCCTCAGGGTGGAATTCGTGGGTGCTTGGGCCGTGGCAATTACATTGGGAACGCCTCAACAAACTTTAAGGAGCCAAAAGGATATTAACAATTGCTCAGTTCAGAATTTTAGTGAAATGTGTTGTTCATGAATTCTGAAAATATATGTATTGACAGTTTATTTGGGAATGTAAGAATCAGAACTCAGTTTTTATTCTTGTTAACTATTCCATATTTCTCTTTATGCTGAAAGTAGAAGTATTTTAATCTAAATCAATGAAATTAGTGGGAAATCCCTTCAAAGTGTCATTAGAAACCATTTCTACTTGAAACCTGCTTGAACAAACTCAGAACAACAAATGAGCAAAGTGTTTGACAAAATGCTTGCATTGTCAAACATATTAAAATTGTAAAAATTTCGAGACATTTCTTGTGGGGATTTTATAGTGGTATCAGAGCCGGTATTCTTGCCATCCTGTGAGTTTGCATGACTTTTAATGAATTCGGGGGATAGGGAATACATCACATACATGCAGTGTTCCACGACGACGCGTCCCCCCCAAAAAACCATGCATTTATTTCCTAGACGGGGATGTCTTAAAGACTTGGGGACTTGGGGGGGACGTCCCCCCACCAGCCTACCACCCAAAAAACCTTGCGTTTCCTAGACGGGGACATTTCAGAGACTTGGGGACTGGGGGTGGGGAATGTCTTCCCACCAGCACCACCATCCCACCACCAGTGTTGCTGTCTCCAAGATGTTGCTAGGACTTCAAGGACGCTGGGGTGTCGACAAGATTGCTAGGGTACTCCTAGTTGTCTCCAAGATGTATAATTCTTATACATCTTTTTATAACTATTTTTTCATGTACTATATGTATTTCAGCACCATGCCCCCCTCTCCCTCTCCTCCCCTCCCCTCCTCTCGCCTTTTGTTGTCCCCTTGTTGCCCCCAAACTAAGACTGATAATATATTTAACTCAGAATTAGAAGAAGAGGAAAACATGAGGGACAAAAATGAACCGCCTGAGCGAAGCACTATGAAGGTTTTGAATGACCTTGCAAGGGGTCAACAATAGTTGGTTCAGCTTCTTACCCAATTCATGACAAACAACCAAGGAAACGAAAACAATACTGGCAACAATGGTTCAGGAGGGACTAATGGTAACAACGGTAATAATGGTAACAATGGGAATCATGGTTAAGGGAGCAACTCATAATTCTGCACAAAGTAACACTAGGGCAGCTAGTAGAGTCATAGAAGCATAAATCTGCAAAAAATCATAAAAATCGCAATTTTTAAAAAATCTGCAAGGTTCCATATTTTTCCTCCAAAAAATCCCGATTTTTTGGGTTTTGTTGACCTTGCAAAAAAATCGTTAAAAAAAGGCGGAAAATCCAAAGCCCTAAAACACGCGAAAAAACCCAAAAAACACGTGTTTTTTTGTTATTAATATGTTCGCACTAGTCGTTATTTTCAAAAATTTCATGAAAACGTTTAAAAAAAAGTAGGTTTTGTCTATTTTTCTACATTTTTTTTACGTTTTTCTTTTTAAAATCCGATATTTTCATTATTTTTCAAAAATTCCTGATTTTTTGGTTTGCCGATGTTTTCCCCAAACGATTTTTGCTGCTATGATAGTTTGTAGAGTGACTCCTAGACCTCTCTTACCTCATTTCTTGGAAGAACAAGATGGAAACTAGGGATAGCAAGGGCAAGGTGAAGGATTTACCGATTATTTGAGGGAGTATCAAACTCTTGGGGATGAATTTCATGCTGCTATGTCACTAGAGGATTTTTGTGCCATTAAGTATAAGAATAGGCCAAGGGATGACAACAAGGGCACACAGAATCAGGATCTTCAGTGGAAGGTTGGAAAATTGTCTATTCCTTTGATGGCTCTAACAAGTGCATTGCTAGAGCTTGGGTTCAAAAGTTGGATACATATTTCCAACTCAACCCTATGTTGGAGACTGAGGCAATCAAATATGCTACGTTGCATTTCGACGGAGCGGCCCATGAATGCTGGTACCACAAGTTGGTCACATTAGGGCACGCCAGTGTTACTTCATACTTGGACTTCACACAAAAACTTATTGACCGATTTGATAATGAGGACCTAGAGTTACACTTCAAGGAGCTGGCTCAACTCAAGCAAGTTGGGACAGTGGATGCTTACACCTTAGAGTTTCAGAGGCTTTTAGTCATGGTGACTGATGTTTCAGAGCATAGATTCATTATTCTTTTCATTGTAGGATTATCCGAGCCACTGTGTGGTTGGATTAAGGCCTTCATACCAGAGTCTCTACAAGATGCTATCATTAGAGCAAGAGACATGGAGAATTCAGTCCCAAAAATTAAATTTCCTTCTAAACCTTTTCTTCCTTAGAAAAACAAAGATAAGAAACCCTTCTAGAAGGAGTGGCCCAGGAAAGACAAGCTAGATAATGAGGCTTGTAAAGAATTGAGAAGAAAGAAGCTATGTTTTAGTCGTAAGGAGCCTTGGAAACCTAGTAACAGGTGTGTGGGTAAGGGTAAGGTGCATTACATAGAGGTGCTTTCTGATTGTGATGGGGAAGAGGAAGTAGAACAGGTTCAGGGCAACAAACACAACAATTCAAATGATGAGTAGCCACATGAGAAGGTTAAGGGTGGGACTATTGCCACTCTATCCGATACTCCTAGATTTAACTCTTTCAGAGTTTGTGGAGTCTTATAGGGGCAGTGTGTCATAGTTTTGATTGATAGTGGGGCAACCCACAACTTCATAGGCTCAACTTTGGTGGCTAAGAGAGGAATTTCAATAGAAAATTTTGAGGGATTTAATGTGATGGTAGCTGATGGTTTCAATATGACATGAACCTAGAGAGTTCTTTGGTTGGATGTGATGTTGGGCAACTACACGATGATAGATGACTTCTATGTAGTTGACCTAGGAGACACTAATGCCGTCTTGGGTATTTAGTGGCTTCATTCCCTTGGAAAATATTCTCAGAACTTCCAAACAATGGAGCTGAAATTTAGGGCAGCAGATGGTAAGAAGGTGGTTTTGAGGGGTATAGCCAATGGTGCTCCTAAGATTGTTTCAGCCAAGAGGATGGAAAGCATATTCAGGCATGGAGATGTAGCTTGGGAAGTAGAGTGTTTGAGTACGTCTAAGGAATCTTCAGATAGAAGTCAACCATATCATGTAGACATTCAGACATTGTTGGGCAAGCATGATAGGGTTCTTGGAGAGATTCCTTTAGAGAGACCTCCCGACAAAGGTTTTGTACACACCATTGAGTTAGAAGAAGGGGCCAAACTGGTTATAACCACTCCTTACAGGCATCCAAAGAAGTTCAATGATGAAATAGAGAATGCCCTTAAGGAGTTGTTAGATATGGGTCATATTAGACCTAGTTCTAGTCCATCCGCTTCTTCAGTAGTCTTGGTAAAGGACGAAACCATGAGAATGCGTACCAACTATCGGGCCCTAAATAAGAAAACTATCAAAAACATATATCCTATCCTCAGGATCGATGAGCTATTGGACGAGTTGCATGGGGCAGTCTACTTTTTGAAGATTGACCTTTGATCAAGATATCATCAAATCAGGGCTAGGGAGTAGGATGTACACAAGATTGCATTGAGGTGTCATTATGGGCACTATGAGTTCCTGGTCATGCCATTTGGGTTGACCAATGCTCTCGCCACTTTCCAGTCCTGTACGAACCACATCTTCAACAAGCAGCTACAAAAGTTTCTCTTAGTATTCTTTGATGATCTTATATACAAGAGGACATGGGAGGATCACTTGAGGTAGTTAGACGAGGTGTTGGATATCATGGAGGAGTAGTCATTATATGCTAAGGTGTCTAAGTGTGAGTTCAGAATGACAAAGATTCTTTATTTGGGTCATGTGATCAATGCTCAGGCTACACAAGTCCATCAAGATAAAATACAGGCAATAGTGGATTGGCCACCACCTAAGACACTTACAAAGTTGCGCAAGTTCTTTGGGTTGTGTAGCTACTATAGGTGCTTCCTTAAGGGGTTTTCACAGTTGGGTGCACCCCTAACGAACCTCACAAAGAAAGGGGCATTTAGGTGGACAAGTGAGTCTTAGAGGGCATTTGACAGACTCAAGGAGATGATGAGCACTTGTCTAGTATTGGCACTTCTTGATTTCACTCAACCCTTTGTGCTTGAGTGTGATGCTTTGGGTGAGGGTATAGTAGCTGGCTTAACGCAAAACAAGTATTTGATAGCATATGAGATTCGAAAGCTAAGGAAACTAAAGAGACTATTCCATCTACGACAAGGAGATGCTTGCCATTATGCATGCTTTGTCGAAGTTCAAACAATATTTGGTACGTGGAAGATTTGTGGTTAGGACTGACCACAATAGTTTGAAATATTTCTAAGAACAAAAGATTTGAATGAGAGACAACACAAGTGGGTTAGAAAGATACAGGCTTACGATTTCGACATTGAATATGTCAAGGGCAAGAAAAACATTGTTGTTGATGCCCTTTCCAAGAAACCAGCTGCATGTTCCCTTACTGAGATTTCAGCTAATTGGAAATCCCACCTCCTGGTGGAATATTCCAAGAATAAGTTTGCTTGTGAGTTGATGGATGGAAAAATTTAGGATGATAGGTATAGGGTGGTAGATGACATTTTCTACTATAAGGACAAAACATATTTAGTTCTTGAGTCAAAACTTAAGGAGAAGATTATGAGGGCTATTCATGATACATCTTTAGCAGGGCATCAGAGAGAGGCTCTCATGGAAGGGCCTCAAAGATGATGTTTTGCGACATGTGAGGGAGTGCAGGACTTGTCAGCAGAACAAGTCGAAGCACACTCATCCATCAAGGTTACTACAACCGTTGCCCATTTTGGAACAAAAGTGAGAGAGTGTGTCAATGGATTTCATTATGGGTCTATCGAAAGTTCACAGTAGGGATTGCATTTATGTAGTTGTAGATCGGTTGACCAAGTTTGTTCACTTATTCACAATTTCATCGGAGTATAAGGCACCATAGGTGGCAAAGCTATTTTTTTCAGGGAGGTGTTTAGACTCCATGGGTTGCCAAAGTACATTGTTAGCGATAGGGACAATAGCTTTCTCAGGGCATTTTGGTAGGAGTTGTTTAGGCTAGCCGACACATAGTTGACTCCTAGTACTAGTTACCACCCTTTGACGGATGGTCAGATGGAGATTGTGGACAAATGGGTTGAGGGGTATGTGCGTGATAGGTCAATAGAAGGCATGGATTAAGTGGTGTCATCTAGGGGAGCACTGTTATAATACCACTTACCATATGTCCATTGGCATGACACCGTTTTGAGCATTGTATGGGTATGATGCTCCTTCATTTGTAGATTTGGCTTTTGGGAATAGTAGGGCTCCTAAAGCTAAAGATTGGATATAGGAGAACTAAGATATCCTTAAGGTCCTTAAGGATAATTTGCAGGTTGCCTAGAATTAGCATAAGACTTATGCGGATAGACACAGGGTTGAGTGCAGTTTTGAGGTAGGAGACTTGGTCTTCTTGAGGTTGCAGCCCTACAGACAATCTTGATCGAAGAAAAGTGGTGCAAAAAAGTTGAAACCACGTTTTTATGGACCTTACAGGATAGTCAAGCATGTGGGGGAAGTAGCTTATGAGCTTGAGTTTCCCGAGAATAGCAAGATCCATAATGTTTTTCATGTGTCGTGCCTCATGAAGGCACTAGGGCAGCAGGTTACTTCGTCAGCAGAGTTACCTCCGTTAGATGAGGAGGGGTAGTTGGTGTTGGTACTTGACAAGATTTTGGATGTCAGGGAGAGGAGGTTGAGGAGCAGAGTGATCAAAGAATATCTTATCAGGTGGAGAGACTTGCCCGTGGAGGATGCTACATGGGAAGGAGAGCAGATTTTGCAACACCCCAATTTGCAATTGCTTGAGGGCAAGCAATCTCGGGAAGGGGGGACTATAATGCCCCCTTTCCATTGATTGCTCTAGGGGGACTTAATAGCCTATTTAATTCCTGTAGGCTATAGTCGGTTAAAGGAAATTGATTAATTTAATTATTTAATGTTACCCGGTGAAAAGGTACATTTATAAGGTAATATTAAATAATTAGATTAAATGGTGTTATAAAGTGACTTTGGGCGAAATATTAAAAAGGTACTTTATAAAGTTACTTTATAATAAGAGATATTTTATTATTTGAGTGGGACAAGTGCAAGGCGTATTTAAAGTGGAATTGAGTGCTTTTTTGGATTATGCTTGCTTATTTTCTCTATTTGGTGATTTGAGGAGCTTTCAGAGTTCTTGGTTTTGGGACAAAAACCCTAGGGCGACGGGGTTCGGTGGTGAGACTAATCCACCCTAGCTGGTCAGTTGGAGATACTGTTCAAGTCTCTCACAATGTTCTTTAATGCGAAATTTGTATGTCTCCGTTGGAGACAAATTTTAGAGATAATTGAGGTGATATTTATAGGGGAGTTCAAGTGAAATATATTTAATTTTTGAGTTTGCACAGCCAGTATTATATTTATTTATTTGCTTCAGAACTTCTGAAAAGTGGCCGTACATATTCTTGGAGGAAAGGTGAAGTCTCAGTTTTTATTATATTTTGCAAAGATTTGGGTCTGAGACTATCGCAGCACTTGCTTAAGCTACCGTACCTCACATACATTGAGTAGTCAGTGGCTGAGTTGGAGCTCCCACGTGGGAGTCAAAGCTGGTCTAAAAGGAGGAATCACCCCTATTTAATACTGACACCAACCTTCTACATGAAGCCATGAGCTTTCATGTGAATTGCACATCCTCAAACAACTGTGCCTATCCTCAGGGTGGAATTTGTGGGTGCTTGGGCTGTGGGAATTACATTGGGAATGCCTCAGCAAACATTAAGGAGCCAAAAGGATATTAACAATTGCTCAGGTTAGAAATTTAGTGTTATGAGTTGTTCATGAATTCTGAAGATATATGTATTAATGGTTTATTTAGGAATATAAAAATCAGAACTCAGTTTTTATTACTGTTAACTATTCCATATTTCTCTTTATGCTGGAAGTAGAAGTATTGTAATCTAAATCAATGAAATTAGTGGGAAACCCCTTCAAAGTGTTATTGGAAACCAGTTCTACTTGAAACCTGCTTGAACAAACTCAGAACAACATATTGTAAAAATTTCGATACATTTCCTGTGGGGATTTTACATAGAAACCCCTCAAATGGGTGGAAAACTCTAGGAAAAGTGAGCACTGCTTCTTGTGCCCCTAATTTCTATTTCTTACAAGTGTATTCATCATCTTTTTGGGGCTTTATAAGAGCATCTTAATGGCAACTACCGTCTCCCTATAGTTGTGTACTACCTTGTCATCCATATGACTCTACATCAACCCTTGCTACAAACCCAAGAATGCTTTATATCCGTTAATAAATGGAAAAATTATAAATATTTTGCAACATACACTTGCATGGTGCCAACAAAAAGTGGTTATAAGCACCATGAATTGAGCATCTAGCCATCATGGAGAAGTTCATAATAAATCCTTGATATTCGATGTTAGAAGACAAAAGATTGAATGCCAAGAAAAGGAAGAAAAATGGTTGACATTTTAGCTTCCAACTCTTTGGCTGCTTATTTACATGTTTGCCACTTTACCAGTTGCAAATTCCCTAGGGTGAATCCAAGTTTGCCATGAGGTAAATGTAAGTTAGCCGTTTTGCTGGTCATTTAACCTAGTTCTTTTGGAGGCCATAACTTTTGCATATGGAGTCACAATGAGGTGCCTTTTTTTTGAAATTGCTCCATTTTTCGAGAGTTATTTGAATATGCAATGAAATTTAACTTTTAATTCAATTTTCACATTCATTTTGCCCCTGATATAACTGCATTTACAAGGTTTGGGGTGAACAAAACAAACTTGGGAGATGTCTTATCTGTGAAGGAAGATTTCAAGATGCCCCATACTGCCCCTAATTAGCGTAAAACAAGAAGGTCTGTCTAGAAACATCCCTGTTACATTGGTTTGATGATGAACTCCTCCATTAGGCTTCTTGATGGCAATCTACGAGCTAGAATGACATGGCCCTGATGGTCAAAATGTCAACTCAATCCAGTTTTTTGTATAATGCGTGGGAGCTAGAAGGAAAGCTTCCAAAGCAAACTGAGATTCTGAAATAAAAACAACTAGATGCTGTTCTCAAAATAATTTAATTGAAGGTTTATGGTCTATGCTGCTGAGTTACTTCTGCAATTTTTTGAACATAGGTCATTCTTGTATTTAGGGCCACATTTACCTAGAAATGGATGCATGTTCACATTACAAAAGCTGGGTAGATGGAACCTATTATGTTAAATATCACAATTTAAATAGATTGGATGACTTTCAATGGAAACCAAAACTAACTTATTGACACTACTATGAGCTGTTGAGTTTTTAGCTCAGATAGGAACTTCCACACTAGTTTAGTGTGAATTTGTTGGAAAGTAGTTCAAGTGGTTCGAGTTATTCTATTTTGCATTTAACTTTGAAGGATTAAAGTGAAAGTCTTTTATTTAGCTAATTTAGTCTAATAAACTCTAGATTACTGACTTAAACTTATCTTCCAACTCATCTCTTGTAAGAGATAAGGATGCTTTTTGGAAGATCTGTTTTTTTAGCCGAATAGTATAAAGATAGGAGCAAGATAGAAGAATGTAATATACAGTGAATTTCTGTGCTGCTCTTAAATGAACAATTTCGTAGAGGTTTTCTTGTAAGTTTTTTGAAAGAATGAAAGACTGATTTGAAGTTGTAAATTACTTGAGTATTTGTTATATGTTTCTGCCTTTGAACTTTCAACAGCTGTGCGATAGATGCAATTTAGAAGAATAATAATGTTTGATAAACATTAGGAGTTCATTCATCTTACTTGAAACTATACAATCAACTAATACGAGGAAAAATGTAACTGTACGACATACTAACCTTCACAACTTACAAAATATTGAGAGGAAAACAATCTTCACATGGAATCACAAAAAAGACTCTGAACATAATGCTTTAGGATTAACAATTCTTTAGTGTCGTATGTTTTGGAGTCTTTTTTTTGGTCTCTTGAGAGTCATGTCTCTTCCATAATCTAACTTTTTTATTTGAGCAGTGGATTCTTATTATTTGGGAAGAATTTGGCCTGTAATAAATTGCAGCTTACTGTTGCAAGGCACAAGAAAACAAAGATTGAAAGTGTATGAAAATAATATTGTTATATGTTACAATCATAATAGGGGACTAAAACAATAAAACCAGAAAAAAATACTAATGTTTATCTTCCTCTAGCAGTGAGATCATTCAATATATGGTGCATTCTGTTGGAAGTCGTCAGAGATGATGTCTGTGATTGATTAAGGCTTAGTCATCACTGTTTCTAAATTTCGGAGTGTGTTCTACGAGTAATTCTCCTATCACTGCATTGTCCAATCTTTTAAATACAGTCCCAAGGGGCTAATCAAATTTTTATAAATAGCCTAACTGAAAAAGGTTTATTCAGAAGATGGTTTTCATAAGGTTGACTTTAAATTCTGTAACAGTTTTTTCACCAGGTTGTAAAATAGACTTGCTTGAACTTCAAATTTTTTCTATTTATCAAACATGAAGTATCGCTCATTTTGAGTAAAGGAAATATTAATGGACTTTCATGGAGAAGTTTTCCAGAGTAATGTTAGAAAGTAATTCTTTTTCATGTTTTGAATAAATTATCTTGTTATAGCTAACAATGCAAATAATGCGAGTGGGGATGGGGACTTGTGATTTTGTTTTATCGCTCATATTTTTGATTGATATATTAATGACCATGGCTTTTTGGCTCAAATAGTATCACAGTAGATGCCTAGTTCTAATCTTGATTCTTTACAGGGAGCTTCAGAGTCATGGAACATGCCAGTTGCTTTTATAAGTGTTATCCTTCTACCCCTAGTTGGCAATGCTGCAGAGCATGCTAGTGCTATCATGTTTGCAATGAAAGATAAGCTGGTAAGTTGGGTTTTTTATTCACATGGTTGTTTATCTATTTTCATTTTTCTCTTTGTAGCTTTTTGTAATATTACTATCCTTGATGTTTATTTCAGGACATTTCATTAGGTGTTGCTATTGGGTCTTCAACACAAATATCGATGTTTGTGGTATACTGCCTAAACTATTCTAAAGGCTCTTTACCTATTTGGTGTTTGAATTACAAAATTCTGATCAGTTATATTACAGTTTTCACCTGATATTCTTTATATTTGAATTATCAAATTTGGTTTTCAGCTACACTTAATATTTTTTGCTTTGCAAGGTGCTCAGAAAGAAACAATGTAGTGACTAAAATAATGTGGAAGATAAATTGACTTGAAGAGTACCGTATTCACAAAAATTTGCATATTTGCATTGCATGAATGCTATACGATGTCATTCAAATATAAGGAGTTTTCTGTCACGTTTCATTTTTAAAATATAACATATTTAAAGAGGCCTGATATGTTTTGGAGGTTGGATAGAGAATAAAATGTGTCTGCAAATTGTTCTGATATATTATGTTGGTAGTATTAAATTGTTTTGAGAAATCGATATCATTTGGGAAAGAAATAAGTAAAGAAATTATGTTAGTGTGGATAAATGACCAAAGTAAGTCAATGGAAAAATAATCCCAGGATTTGGAAAAATAACTAAAGACAAAAACAGTAGATATTTTATACATAACTTGATGCAGCAAACTTAGAGAGGGTAAACTCAAACAACATGAACCATGGACTAGTGAAAATAGCAATGCATGGAGAAGGCCCCAAGAAACAAGGAGCTGATGAAGATGTGAAAATCGAGACAACACTGAAAATCACTTTGTCATAGAGCATAGAACAAAGCCGATGACAGCACCGCCTACTGTCATGATAGGGCCCATACAAGATTTGATAATGCCAATAGGGAAATTTCTGGTGCACATGCTCCTCAAACCTTTTGGAATACTGTAATGTCCCTAATTGGGATCATATTATTTTTACTTTAAATTATCAATTTCCAAGCAAATAGCGGATTTAGAGAGTACCTTGGCTTGATTTAATCCCTGCAGACAAGTTAGAAATCAATTACAACAATTACCTAACAAATAGGATATCATGATTTAACATTACTAATTCTAACATAAATTCGTTAATCTGATTGTTACTCCATCTTGAGGATGCTCAATCATGGGGGAGCATGGAAAAGGGGGGAGTTTGACGTGGTGTCTTAGCCTCCTTGACCTCATTTAGCGCATGCCATTCATATGAGGTGGCCTCCTTGACCTCATGTGGCACATGCCATTCATATGAGGTGGCATATTTAGTGAGGATTCCAATTCCCTCATCATTCCATCCCCTTCCATTCCCTCATGATTGGGCTCCTTATAAACTAACTGAATTTGTATTTGCAATAATCACATTAGCAATACATAGTAAATTATGAATACTCTTTGGGACTACTTGGCCCCCCATTATAGGGCACTTGGTCCTCCATTATAGAACACATAGGTTCTCCATTATAGGGCACTTGGTCCTCCATTATAGAACACATAGGTTCTCCATTATAGGACACTTGGTCCTCCATTATAGAACACATAGGCTCTCCATTTGATCCTATTAACAATACATTATATCTTTTAATTATTCCATCTCAATTATATCAACTTACAATACAAACTGAATCCTTGTTGCCAGCAGATATCTATCTTTATTTCCTAATCGTTGATCTATCACCAATATATTAATCGCAACCCACAAACAAATGATATTAACTGATATAATTCAGAAACTCTGAAATAAATAATACTGATTTCTGTTGGTCGATCTTTTTCCTTATTCCCTAATTGATGTCTTCCTTTCTTCTATAAGTTCTGAATTTATGCCCTCTCTCACTTTGGAGAAGGGGTGCGATCATTTAGAGGGAGTCATGCTTTATTATTTATGGAGAGTCATGCCCCTTCCTTAATTGCTGCTCATTATCATCGCTGCCTTGCATAATTTCTTTTATTGCTGCTTGTTTTCTTTTGATATTACTTTCTTGTTTATAATTGCTGCCTTATTGTATACGCTGCTGCTGCTGGCAGTATAGTCTATATTGAATGTTTCTTTAAAATATATTTATTATTATTATTGTTTTTATATTAATTTTTCTTTTTTTTTTTTATATATCTTTTAGAATTTATGTATTATAATGATAATGATATTTAAATTGTCAATACTTATTTTGTATTATCAATATCTATATTTATAATTATAATATTATCTTATGATAATTGTAATTATAATAATATTAAATTGCTAATATTTCCTTTTTATAATTTTAATATTTATTTTACTCATTTATTTGCATTTTAATGTGTTACAATTTTGGGGTCATGACAAATACCCAAGGCTGAGAAATCTTAAGATGTATTAAAAAACTTATATTGTGTTCTAGCCCATGTGATTCAAACTTAAGTCAAAATGAGCTACATGTTTCTTTAAGTTGGGTAGTACATCCTCATGTGAATAGAAGAAAATCAGAATAGAAGATTACAAAGAAAGAGTTACATGCCAAAAAAGATTTCATACACTATTCTCTGGCATTGGTATGGATTTACAAGAGTGAGGATGTGTGCTAGTTGGATAAGGTCAAACACATGCTAATGGCGCAAGAGTTGGACATGCAAAATCACCCCAATTAGTATAGCTTATATAGATGGTGAGGCTCCAATAAACTCAAATTATTCTTTGTTAGTCTAACTTACATGGGAGAAGGGAGGCTTTGGTTAATTGGGCCGAGTGTACATATAATATATTTACACTAGTATAGATAATTGGAGGAGAGTAGGTAATTACAAGAAGAGATTTGCAATGGTGATTTCCATTGTTTCCTCATTGTCATAAGGAATTTGTCCTCAACTTCTATGAGATGAGGGAAATTTTTTGCAAAGGTGACTTGGAGAACTATTTGCCTTGTGTCTGCAAAGTGTTTTTGTTCCCAACAAGGCAAGAAGTAGTTTTGTTTAGACAATTGTTGCAAGTCTAAATATCAAACAAAGCATTCGAGGGCAATGAGTGGATAAATTATGGAACATTTGCCTTAAGATGTGTTGGCAACTTGAGTTGTAGGCCCCAAATCCCTAAGGCATGGTGATCTCCCAAGTGCTAGGGGTGTCGAACCCTTGAAGATCATAACAAACTCGTCTTTAGGTTGTGTGGCTAAGGGCCAATTGTTGAGGGGGGTAAAACCTCCTCCACTTCTACTCTGCAAGACCAAGGGGGGTTTCCTTGAGGTGCTGGATGATGATTAACAAATTGAATACTCCCTTACAACAAACTATGCCCAATGCACAATGTATCAAAATATAGGTGTCACAGTATACTTATGTGCTAGTCTGGATATGTAAGGATGAACACCTTGTTAACAGATAATCAACCATATGGATATCTGAGATTGTGTTTTGTGATAACCCCTTAGTTGTTGTAGCTGATGAGCCTTGCACCTTCCTTCGGAGGAAAAGATGCCAAAGTCCTTGCAGTCATGTACGAGATGGAGAATAGTTTTCGAGAGGTGTATTATTTGTTGTAGTTCAATCGAAGTTACCACAATCAGCTCATGGAGCGTGTGGATGAATCAACTCGAATTTCCCAGTAGTTTCAGGAAGCCATTGACGAGCAAACTTGGCATTTTAAGGACCAACTTGCTCAACAAACATGTCTTATTGACATAGAGAGAGCAAAAATCTTAGAAAAGGATAAGGAATTGTATGTAAAGGAGCAACAATTGGGTGATAAGGACAACCTTTTGGTAGAAAAAGATTGTTAGCTTATGGAGCTACATAGCCTTTACGAGAAGACATAGCGCCAGTTGACCGAAGCCGTACATCTTGTCAAGACCCACTTGAGAACGTGAATTACTGGCAGCTCATCATCTCTAATTGCATGCAGAGGTGTATCGGCTATGGCGACTTGGTTCTTAGATGTCCACCCCTTCTTCTTCAGTAAATTTGTATTTGTTATTTTGGCTCTCATTTTTGTTGTCTGTTGTTTGGAAGACTTCCTTTTTTGGGGGTTGACGTAGTTAGTAAATAATCACATTAGTTTTGTTGTAATCGAAAAATAGTTCTTGATAGTTGTTAGTACTAGTTGTCGACGACTGTTAGTTCTCAACAACTGTCGGCTGTCCTATAAATATTATAATTGTACACGAGTGGGGACCGCAAGCATTGATATCCCAAACATTTTGTAAATGCTTATGAAGGAATAGAAATATCTTTTGACTTGCTGTTATGAACTGTCTCGTATATCATTTACTATTTTCTCTGTTATAATCATTCAAGTAGAGTTGGTAGTAAATAAAGTTTAAACTCACTACTTGTGTACTGTTTCCATGATTCGAGTAGACCACATGCCTATGGTGACTAGATTGTCATTTTGCAAGAGCTTTGAACTCTTAAAGATTTTGAAGGTAAAAAATCCTTGTTATTTAAGAAACATAACCACATTCTGCATTTGTGATCAGGTAATGTCCCTTTTTAATTAATTAGCTTATGTGGGCCCTATCCTTATTTTCATAAAAGGGATGCAATTTCTTTTTATGAAGAGGCCATGGTTTAGTAGTAACAAATAAAATTATAATAAATAATATGGGTATGTGGGTTTATTAAAGGTTGTTGTAACCCTTAGGACACTTGGCAACTTTTTCATGACAAATTCAATGACAAGAAATTAATGAGGAGTTATAAGACATAGCGGGGCTACTTTTAGAAGAAAATCTCATTAATATTTTAATTGCTATCTATCAGAGGGAAATTGAGGCTTGCTAGTGCTATATATTGAGGAACTTGTTGGCCTTCTAGACATCTGCTAATTTATTCAGTATCTTCGGTCATAGTTTGAGCCTTGTGTTCGACTATAGAATTCAAGTGTGAAAACCCTTGGATTTTGGAGATTAGAGGACAAAATTCCTTTAGTTTCTTGGATATTGGAGGACAAAAACCATATGATTTCCTAAAGGCAATGTCACACGGAGGTTGTATTTTAGAACTTATTTTGGTATTTGTAGCAAGTTTTGTACTTTTGAATATTTAGCATGTTACAGAAGCATATAAATTTTAATCATTGAAGCAACATTTTATTGTGGAGGAAGTTTTTATTCGTATTTGTGTGTTATTTTTTGTAGCTTCAACACATCTATCTTATTTTTGTAATCCATTGTTACGTCCTTTTGGGCATTGTTATTCAAAATTATTATATAAAAATCATTATTCATACACCGCATGCTCTCACCTTGCCCTCATGAGACTCAAGAGATCCGAAAGTGGTGAATAATGATATTTACTCATCGTACGCTCTGACCTTGTCCTTATGTGATCTTGGTGATTAGAAAGTGGTAAATATTTTATATTAAAATTTATTGAGGATATTATAGATCATTAACAAAGTGTTGAAAGTATTTGAACTTGTGGATGCTTGGAGTAATGTAGTGTGCACTAGATGCAATGGACTAGTTGAATGCTGACATGATGACTACTATACCAAGGAGGTTTGATGCTATTTATTGGCTAAGAAACGTGAGCAAAGATCATTCGTATTCTTGAGTGAGGAAAGGCCTCTCACCATGTCATGTGGGGTAAGTGCAACCAAATAACCAATGCTCAGATGACCATATCTTCAATGCCATAAGATGAATTGCCAACCTTAACTGCCAAAGCTTGGTTGTTATGGTGGACAATGTCAAGTTCAAACATCTTGTCAACTTCAAAAGTACGTGACAATCTCTAAACCCTATATTTGTCATGAAAGAAACACAAATTCTCGCCCCTTTTCTTATCAAATTCAACCTTCAAGTTGTGATCAAACAATCGGTTGATGGATAGTAAGTTCTTTGTTAGTCTAGGAACATAAAGAAATTTTGTAAGCTTACAACATTTCTTGCCAAGTTGTAAAGACACATCACTTAAACTTTGAGTGATATAGGTGGGTATCATCTGCAAGAGTAACTTGGTCACAGTAAGAGGTATGGCTCATAGTGACAAATCAATCCTTCTGCCCAATCATGTGCCTTGTTGTGCCTAAGTCTACATACCATAATGAACTTGGGTGAGGGATCTCCTCATGAGTTTGGGCAGCATAGACATACTCTTCATTTGAAGAATTGTCATCTTCAACAATCTTTCCATGTTGTGGTATGGTGTTCTTGATCTTCGATTGGGAATCCTTCTTCACACCTAATGGTGTTTGTTGTTGGAAGATCCATTCATAAATGAGTTGTACCAACCATAGTTTGCTTTCCCACACTTGGCTCGTCCTTGGTAGACCAATTTTTTTTTTTCGACTCGACAAAACTTGGCAACTAAAAAATGCTTAAAATTCTTGAAAAAATATAAATTTAATGCAATATATAGTTACAAAATGTATCAAATGAATACATTTAAGACACACACATTCGAATCCACTGTAAAATCCTTCCAATTTGTTCAACAATACTGAAATACTAGTTTGCTTCTTTACCTTCGATGTATAGGGCTTATATGTTGATGATAAAGCAGCCGTAGTCGTCTACTTCCAGGCCTAAGTTCGATGAAGATAAATAAATTAAATATAGCCTTGGCTATTTAATTTATTCATAATCGATTTAATAAATGAAGAGGTGCTTCATTATAAACAAATGTTTTTATTTATTAATAATTAATATTTAATTATTAAGCAAAGCCGACCCTCCTTGAAAATTGCGTCCCCTCTTGAAAAGACGTGTTTAGCATTTGAGGCCGACTTGGTTCTTGAAGAGGTGCGATTCCTTGTTGGTGTATATATGCACATGATCTCTCTTCATTTGATCATCAAGTTAGTAACATATTCATATTCTAGAAGGAGTTCATTTCTGTAGCACCAATTCGTCATTTTTTGGAGCAGCAGATCGATTTCAAGGAGTTTGATATATTCTTGTGTATTGCATCTTAGAGAGGTGCCCTTATTCTTTGTATCAATTTGGCATTGCATTGTGCCTGAGTTGTAAGCAGATTTCTGCTCTTATTTGAATCAATATATAAGAGATATATTGGCTGGGTTTTTCTCCCTCGGGTTGGAGGGTTTTCCCAGGGTATTGGCTGTGTCATTGTTGAAATTTGAATTAATTTTTGCATATCCTAATCTGATCATATAAATCTAACATTATAAACCCAAAAAATTACATTTTTCTAGTGTCTTCCATGTTTTTCTGGCATTTCCCACAAAACCCCTGTGCATAATGATTTTATTCACGTGGAATTGATGAATGCTCATCCAGAACTGGGCAACTTGCCTAAAATTCACCAGAAAAACTTGATGAGATTTTCCTGCAATAACTCAAGCTGGAAAAAAACTCATTCGTATTTGGTGACTTGCCAAGTAGTTAAACTATGCAGTGGTTCCCCTACTATTGCGGCTGCTTGGAGGGTCTATTGTCGTCATAAACTTCTTGCCTTTTTGGTATGTGACCATGACAACATCCTCATGTTTTTTGTGAAGGGTCTCTTCTAGTTGAAGCATATTGACAAGTTGTTTGATCATGGGTTTTTAATTGGAGATGTTGAAGGATATCACAAAGACTTTGTAGAAAAGGGTGCAACACTCTCAAGACAATGGGTACACAAGAATTGTATGCCAGCTCTTTGTATAATGATTGTAGAGAGGCCTGCAAGTCAGTAAGTTGTTTAAGGAAGAATTTGACTTTTTCAGTACTTTGACTTTGCAGGTGTAAAATTTGTATTTCTTCTTTGCCTTATACACAGTTTTCAACTTGTCCCATGCATCCTTAGCACATGTAGAATCTTGGATATGAGGCTGGACCTCATCCAATACACCAAACATAGTAATCATCTTGGCATAGTAATTGGCCTTGTTGAATTTCTGCTTCTGATTGACATTTGTAGCATGTTCGGTAATGGTGCAGTTGACTACTGGTCATAATTTTTTTAAAACAATGCTTGAATCTTTTTAAACAAAGCCTTAAAAAATAGGCAATTACAGAGAAAAAATTAATACTTACACATTGTAAGAATCTGAAACAAAACTTTTCTGAAAGATGCTTAACAACGATAAGATGTTTATGCTAGCAAAATTTCATCAAAAAATTCTACCTGGATCATGAGATATCTTACTATACAATATTAATTCCAGAATGTCTCAACCAAAATATTCTATTTGAAGAACATTATTAGTGTTTAACAAAAACATCTTGGAAAGTTATGGGTTTTTGATGTTTCTCCTCAAATCATTGAAAGGTTTTCTTCTCAGATGATATACAACTATGTTTATATGTGTAGGCTTTTAAAGTCTCAAGACACATTGTACATGCGTGTCTCTGTGTGTATGTAGACACACTAGAAGATAGGGAGGAGAGGAATGGAGGGAGGGAATGCAATTTGGGTTTATTTATAAAAAATTAACCCCACTATTCATTTGATTCACTTTCTTCAATGTCACATCAAAGGTTGTATATCATTCAAAAGGTATTGACTGCTCCCAACCTATTAGTTTGTTAGGTTAGTATCCTTTCTATATGATTAGAAAATGGGTTAATACATACTTTTTTGTCACATTTAAAGTGCATTCTTTGCTTGGTTGAGCTTGCACTTAGAATATTTGGATTCCACGACAAAATTTGATGTATATAGTTATCCGCACCATTGCCACTTGCCATTTTCTATATTTTAAAATTTCCCAAATTTCCCTTTTTTTAGTAGCCATCCCCAAAAAAATGGCCTCCCAAAAAATTCGTCTTGGATATATACTATATAGCCATCCTTACCTTGCCATCCCCATCTCGAGAACTTGATGGAACATAGCTTCCAACTCTTTGGAAAGACAATTGAAATGAGTAGTAGTCCCCATTGAACTAGCTTCCTCATTCCCTATATGTATCTTCTCTATTTGTATAAACTTAATGACAAATGCAAGGGCTCAAGATACAAGGATTCTCCTTTTGTTTCTCTTACATCAGGTTGCATGAAATGAAGAAGTAGAGGATACACAAAAGATGCAATCATAATTTGACTATATGATTGACAAACTAAAAGTAGATTGAAATCATGATGGCGTGTGCGGGAGCGAGTTGGAAGACCAAAGGGGGAGGAATTTTGAAATCATCCGACGTAGGTGCTGATGTAGAGGACGACTCAGATGAAGATTTGTGGGCTTTGAAGTCTTCTCAGTCTCCTGTGGCCGTGTCGGTTTTTTGCCTGGCGCCTGTGTTTTTCAAGGTCTCTAGAGATGGGTGAGTGGTGTTTGGAGTGGTTCCTTTTAAGCTGCCTGCATCCTTAGAGCTTCTGCCTTGGGTTTTTGCAGCTTCCTTGGTCCTTATGGTAGCGTTTTTTGGTGTTTTGGAGGTTGGATGGTAGGTTTTGTCTGTTGGCTTTGCTGCGAGTGGATCTTCAGATGGGGCGTCTGCTCTTTCCCTGGCTCTGGATTGTGTTCTGGGTCTCACTGTGCGAGATGGTTTGTCTGTGGATGGGTGGTGTGAGGAGAGTTTTTGGCTTATCTTTGAACCAGTCTGGCACGTTGGATTTGTTGGTGTGCTTAAGTGTTTTGCGTTCTCTCTTCTCCCCTGTTGCGTGGGCTCTCCGTGCTTGCTGTTGTGCATGGCCTTGGTTGCGATTTTGGAGCTTTGGGAGGCTTTTGTCCCTCTGGCTGTGGGGTTGCTTGCTGGTGTTGTGGCTCTGGTGCATTTTTGCTTAGTGGTGCCTTCTTTGGCTTCCTGTGTGCAGTTTGTCTTTGCTTGTGGGAGGTTTGTGGAGAGTCTATGGCTGTCTTGTGACTTTGGCTGGCATGTCGGGTCTGATGGTGAGCTTATTTGTTTTGCCGACTCTCTACTTCCTTTCTTTGCGGGCTTTTCTTTGGTGTGCGTGGGAGCTTCTTCTTTCGTGTTGGGGTTTTTTGGCTTGCTCGGATCCTTCATTCCTTCTATGGTTTGTTGGTGGGCGATTCTGGTGGTGCGTTTGTTTCTGAGCCCTGAGGGGGTTTCTCTTCTTGGTTTCCTTTCTTCGGAGGTTGTTGTTGTTGGGGTTTTTGCCCTCTTTGCTTCTGTGTGGAATGCCTCCTCGGAGTGGCTTGTTGAGGTCCTTTGGATGGGATTATCTCTTTTTGTTCAATCAAGTGTTGAGATTTCCTAAAATTTCTTTGTCTCCCTCCTGGTTCTTCATGCTTCCTTGGCTTGAGGGGGAAGTTATTTTTTATGGGCTGTTAGATCACTGCAAGAAGTTGTTAATCTTTTGTTTTAAGGCTTAATTTTTGTTGGTGCTGTTGGCTGTGTTGCTCCTTGCTTCTTTTCTTGTCATGCCAAAGGATGTTGTATTTACCTTTTCTTTTGGAGCCTCTGCTTCCTTCTCGATCTTTCAGTCGAGGTTTTCTATGGAGGTGGAGATTGCTCCTATTGAGGAGGAGTTGGCTGTTGTTCTGGTTGGAAGTTCTCTTTTCTACTTCGTGCTCCTATTGAGGTGGAGCCTGGGTGGGCAGGAGGGTGAGGTCTTTGGTGGTAAGGGTTTTTATTGCATCCTCTCCAATAGAGGGGAGCTCTTTCATATTGAGGTTGAGATAGAGTTGGTGTTTCAAGCTGTTTGGTGTTATAAGACGGTAGAGGGGTGCTGTAGGAATGCTGTTGTTTTATAGTATTCAGTTGTTGGGTTGATTGTTGCCTAGATGAATCAGGCAGTTTGCAAGTTGGTTGAGGGCTGCTATTGGAATGCTGATACTTTGCAGTATTCTGTTGATTTGTTTAGGCTGATTGTTGCTTGGATGAATTAGGCTATTAAGGGTTCAAGGTCCCTGTTAAAACTTGGTTGTAAAGGGTGTAAGGTCCCTTCAAAACCTTTGGGTTTCATGCCCCTGTAAACCTGGTTGTTAAAGGGTTCTAGGTCCCTTCGAAACCTTTGTGCAGCCTTTGGTGCTGCTGTTGGTTTGTGGTTTATCTTTGTTGTAGCATGATTTGCATGGATAGGGTTTCGTGTCCCTTCAAAACCGACTTGTAATGGGTTTTGGGTCCCATCAAAACTTGCTTTTCCCTATCAAAAACAAACTAAAAGTAAAATAAATAAAGTTAGAACATTTGAAATGAACTTAAAATGCTAAATAGTAAGTAGTTATATGTCTAAACTTCAAAACGCATAAGCAAAGGATAGACATAAGTCAAATGAAAATCAGAAGTCAGCTATGCTTATTATTAGGTTAATCATTATGCAAATAAAAATGTAAAAACATTAAATTTAAAATTCTAAAAACAATGTTTAAATATCCTAAACCAACAGTTATAAAAGGTAAAACCCTAAAATGGTAAAAATAGTAGTTATATAACCATAAAAATAGCATTTAATAATTTATAAATGCTGCAAATAATTTGGATATGTGAACATTGAAAAATTAAATTTGTAAAGAAAAGAAAGCATTTTATGATTTTAAAACTCTAAATTTTGGTTTTACAAAAAATCAACTTGATTCATTATTTGAAATATTTGAACACTGAAATATTTTAATATTCCTATTGCAATGCTAAAAGAAAATTAATTTTTTTTTTAACATTGTACAGCACTCAACCAAAGATTTTAGTGTGAATTTGTGAAGTCTTACCTTGAAGGCTTGATGAATGCTTTGAATGATTAATTGATGAAGACAATTGAAGTCTTCGTCTTCCCTTTGTCCTTACTCTTGCTTAATGCAAATGACAAAGTATTTGGCGATTTCAGTTGAGTGTGATCTAGTTTATTTATAGTTTTTGTGGGGGTGTGGGGTGTGGGTGCGACTCATTAGCACTTTAGGTCCTTAGATTTTTATATAACTGTTTTTTTAAATGACTTTAAGCACTGTCATGCTGTGTGGACTTCCAAACACCCCCAAGATGGTCGAGGGACACCCAGGTATCCCCTTGTGATCTTGGGGACACTGGGGTGGTCCCCCAATATCCTCAGTAGAGGAAGATGCCTTTGGGGTATCCTCTGTCTTTGTAGGGGCATTTTAGGGATGTCCTCACTTGCAGGTAGTGAGTGGGGAGAGTAGAGGGATGTTTCATCCCCACCTCCCCCATCTTGGAGGCTCCACCATCCTTGAAACTTGGTGTTTTGATGGGGGAGGGATGTGTCCCTCTAGAACACTTAAAAGGACTTTATGTGGTTCATCCATTTGTATGGTATTCCAGCATTTATTTGTCATTTGAAAGTCCTAAATTTTATCTTAGTTTCAACTTTGAAAGGAGTATAGTCAGATTTTACTTTAGACTCTAGATGTTGCTCTTCACCTATGAATTCCTCTTTCTCTTCTTTGGGTTCTTCTTCTCCAATATGAAATTCTTGGCCTAAGTGCGAACCACTGTATCCATGGATGCTCGGTTCCTAGCTGCAATCTCTTGCTGTTGGGCCACAGTTTCTTGGGATTGTATTAGTCTTGCCATGTTGTTTCCAAGTGTAGATACTCTCTTAGCATGGTCATCCCATTTTTTATTTTTCTTTGCCATCTCTCTTGCTGATGAATTTCATTCTTGTTAGATATCTTTGGATTGCAAGGTAGCAATAGACATGGTCAATATCATAGAAACCGAATCAGAAATCCTCAATAATTAAAACAAAATCCGAAACTTTCTAAGATCACAATGTGATTTGTAATATCTCAAGCACGCTTGTAAGTAGAATTTGAAAAATCACAGAGCTGCTGTCTCCTACCTGAAAATTTGCTTGAAATGATAGTTTAGTATGTTTATTAGAATGTTTGGAGGACTATATTAGTTTTCACTTTTCTGTTTTAAGAAAAAGATAGATGCTACTTGCAACAAACAATTTGCAATGAAAGACAAACGCAAGAATTGACACTCAGATTTCATCTTGGAAACTGCAATGTGGGGGAAATCTGTTGGAGGAGACAAATGCTCTAACCTTCTTAGTGTATTTATGGCCAAAAGGTTAGATACAAAGAACATGAATATCACAATTACAATATCATGTAATTTTGTTTGCTTCTATAGTCACTTTATTATTTAGTGATAACTTTGTTCAACAATCAATTCCTCATTATAACAACATCCATCTCCCATTTGCCAAGTTCTTCTTCTCTTATATGCCTAGAGTGTCTCCTTTTGTGCATTGAAGGATTCCCAACTTTCTTAGAAGTGAGGAGAGATTACTTGTTCTTCCATTATATAGCCTGCAGAATTCTCGAGCTGATACAACTGATTTAAGTAGATTTGTGGATTTTTTTTCAACTTTTCTGTTTTGAATTCACTACTGATATTAACAAGTGGTTTTTTGTCAACACTTAGAATACTTAGATTTGTTGTTTTTAGCACAGTTGCTAACTTATTCTTGTTCAATTATAAAGTCTTTTTCTTTGATCCTTATGCATCTTTCTATCTCATGCATGTAGGCCATGTCTATATTCAATGCATTTTTTAACTTCATGACTTTTCAGGCAGAGGAGCATTTTGTCTGACATTGTAGTTTTATTACAATTCTAGCAACCTGCTTGATTGAAATGATGCATATTGTATAAGAAAATAAGGAGAAAAAATGTTTACCTGTAAAACCAAAGGGTCACAATTTTATAGTCAGGCTTAATTAGTGTGTATGTTTGGATTTGCTTACAAGCTTTGTGTTAGCAGAAAAGGAAGATGGGAACACCTCACCCATGCAAATAAAAAGTTTGCAATTTTATTAAAACACTCAATTAGCTCCCATCTTGTTAGCAGAAAAGAAAAATGGGAACACCTCACCCATTCAAATAAAAAGTTTGCAATTTTATAAAAACACTCAATTAGCTCCCATCTTTTCACTTGTATAGATGGTTTCTGTGTAACAAAAATATCAATGAGAAGCGTCTACATATCTTCATACTAGCAAAAGCTATGTTTTTATGTGCTCTCGTTTCAGTTTTCTATGCATATTTGTATTTTTCTAGTTATCATTAAGATAGTACTATTTAGGAAGAAAACTGTATACAACTAATTTTTCTTTCTTAAAATAGAAAATAATGGTGTAAAAATATGTATTAGAATATATTTTGATTTATTTTTATTTTGTAGTTACTGTTATATTTTACTCTATTTATTCAACATATGTGGATGCAGATTCCCTTTTGTGTGGTTATTGGGTGGATTATGGGAAAGCGAATGGATTTGAACTTTCAACTTTTTGAGACTGCTTCACTATTTATTACAGTCCTTGTGGTAGCATTTATGCTTCAGGTTTGCTTGGACCTAATTCAATATGTTCTGCATTATTTATTAATATAGCTGTTCAAATATTAGATACCGTTGTGCTTCCTTATTTGCACAAATTGATATAATTTTGACTTTGTTTTGAAACATTCGCTTGCTTTTTTAATTTTGACAAAACATAATATGTAAGCTATTGTAATCCTGCTTTGCATGAAATTGAAACAGATCCATTACTTCGTAAACCTGATCCATCCTAAACTAATATGGGTACTCATTTGAAAGTGAATTTCCCTCACTTGTTGGTTTATGTGGCCAAATTTACTTGGGCAGAAGGGTGCATGGGTTATAAGATTTGCATTTAAATTATCTCATGCAGTTCCTTGTAACTTGAGTATCAGGTTTTAAGAGTGTGTTTTTGTCGTATATGTACGAAAGGAAAAAAGATGAAATGTGAAAAATATTCACGTCTGTAAAAGATATAAAGTGTCAAGAACATTACGAAATTTCAAGGTTCAAAGTTTTGCCCATGGGTGCAAAGTACATCCCAATTTATATATGATATAAAAAGCAAGGTAAAGGTGGTCTGTTAGGTCACAGTCAAGCCAAACACTCATTTGGTGTATGAAGACAATCTTGTGGAAGGCAGAAGTGAAGTTCTTTCTATTTACCTAAGTTGCCAGTTTTGGTATGGGATCGGGTATGGGTATGGGGTTTTGGTATGCTGGTATGGTAATTTTTTTTATTGGGTATGATACATTTGGGTATGGCTGTATTATATATATGCAAATTTTTTAAAAAATATAGAAAATTGTATATACATTTGATAGTATGATACTTCCGTCATTGATCAATGGTAGTGATAAAAATAAATGTCAATTGATAGTTCAAAATTTCTATATTATGTCATATATCGTATATGTCTAGGAATGAAAATCATTGCAATTACAAAATTTGAAATAAATACAATAAGTTTTTTGTATAATTGTCTTCAATCTTCATCAAAAGGATCTAGATCAAGGTCATTGTTTGGCTCAACATTGTTTGAACCAGAAGCAAATGGAGTGCCACTCTCACTAGGTACATCATGTATAAGAGCGTCGTCATCATCTATATTGACTCTAGAAAGCTCTATAATAGATTCATCCAAGTTGGTGCACTTAGGGGTTCGTTGCCCCTTCCTTTGTAGTCATCTTGCTTATGTGATAGGAGATGCAAGTTGGAATGGATATAAACCAAGTCTTCTGCTTTTTTTGCAGCCAATTGGTTACGCTTGACTGAGTGGATAAAGGATTATGTACTCCAATGTTGTTCAGCCGAAGAACTTGCAACTTGTTGAAATTGGAGAGAAAACCAACACAACTCAAAAAAATAAAATAAAAAAGAAATTAAAGAATGGTAAAAATGTTAAAAAAGATAAAAATAAAAATGCTTACTTGTGATAGGATCTTGATTGCAAGGGGCTAGAGGAACAAGTAATCTTGTCCATGGAGGTACCACCATGTATGAGCATCTTCATCGTATTGGTCTTGAAGAGCACAAATACTATGATCTCGTCCTGAGATGAACTTGCCAAAATCTTTCATAGCATTATCCACCACTTCTAGATCTGAGAAGATTATTCAAAATGCCAACTTGTACCCACTAGCAACTTCACTATCTCTATATTGTGCAGTTCTTCTTGGAAAAGAAAGTATCTTTGTGCTATAATATTTGGGGGATAATGCATATGCAAGCAGATACAATGGTGTGTTCATCTTCTTCCAGTGGTGTTGAATGATTTTTCCACACTTCGGAAAAATGTTTCTTTGAGGTCATTTTCTTTTTGTGCTATTATGACCTTTACTTTTTCTATCATGGAGTTAATGCCATCATAGATTTCCCCCAAACATGGCCGATTTGTATCAAAAAACTTGATCATACTCATGATAGGCTTAGTGAAACTCAAGTCATAGTCCACACGAGGTCAACAATTGTCATCTAGGATTAATGACTTGACCTTCTAGGCCCTCTTTGAATTTGATTGCTTCCAAATACTCCATTGGTGGCTAGTGACCAAGGTGCCCAATGCCTCCCACACTTTCACAAGTTGTCTTAAAACGATCGTGTGTGATGCAAATCGGGTCTTAGCAACCTAATGTTGTGTAAAAAATAAGTTAACACATTAAAATATAAGTAAACATTGGCATAAATTAAATTTAAAAATAAATTAAATTACCTTTAACAATTTCAGATTCGAGAAACTCTTGAAAATGTGTGCTTAGCTTTCACCCACTTTATTTGAGTGCCAATTGCTTGCATCACCAAGTTAAGGGAGTGTACGGTACATGGTGTCCAAAATAATGTGTGCTTACCTTTCCTCAACTAAAACACTTGCAGCCTTGCAATTTTTAGCATTGACTGTAATGACTTGGACAATATTTTCAGGACCCTCCATCTCTATGGGCTTGATGAGGATTTTAGAAATGAATTTGACATCCTTGATTTGCCCCACAGTCAACCGCCTTCAAAAACATTGCCCTTTGGGGGACATTGTAACAATATTTATTAAATTTTGATTTTTGCAATCTTTCCATCCATTTGAAACAATACATTCCTGTTTCAATCCAAGAATGATGAGCACATTATTATACTGAGAGGGGGTGGGGGGAGGGGGGATGTGAATCAGTGTAAGACAATCTTCTACTTTTTCAAAACTTAACCACCATAGCAATAGCAATCACATAAGATGTAACAATTATGTAACACAAGAAGAAACACGATTTATGTGGAAACCTTCTTGGGGGAAAACCACAGGCACCAACCCACATGACACACTAATCCTCTCTTTAATGATTTGTAGGAACCAACCCATTGGAGACACCAATCCTCACAATTGAGCACCAACTCAGCAAGAGACACCAATCTTTGCTTTTTGGAGGCACCAACCTCTTCTACAAAATATCACCTTCAGCATGTTGCTCCTTCAATGGATGATGAACATATTGTCTTCACAAAATTTGAATATACATAATCTTTCTCTCACAAATCTGCTCTTGAATGAAACAATCACTGTTATACACTTTCTTTCTCAAATCTGCATGCACTGCCCTTTACAAATCTGCCATAAGTCTGCCGTTAACTTTGTTTATTTCTGCACCAATTCTACCTTAATATTTGCTCCTAATCTGCCTTATATCTCTGCTCAAGTGCACCTTATATCTCTGCTCCAAATCTACCTTATATCTCTGCTCAATGTGTGCAATAAATTCTGCTCTAAAATGATGCCATTTCCGATCCAAATCCTGCTCTAAATCAGGCACAAGGTGTGCTCCACATCAGCTCTTAAGTCCGCCCCAAATCAGCAATTAGAGGTCTGCTCCAAATCAGACACATTCTCTGCTATAAATCTGCTTTTAAGGTCTGCTCCAAATCAGGCACAATGTCTGCTATAAATCTGCCTTAAAGGTCTGCTCCAAATTAGGCACAATGTCTGCTATAAATCTGCTCCTTTTCTTCCTAAATCTGCTCTTCTTCTCCTAGTTTCTTCTCTTAAGTGGAATGATTTTGCATTGAAGAACCTGCTTTCTAACCTCCAAAATAATTTGTATTTATATCCAAATCATGTACTTTACCAAAAGTAGGTCGGCCAAGATTTGACATAAAATTTATTTTAAATATTTAAATTCACCTTTCAAAGTAGGTCGGCCATCTTTGATAAATATTAATTTAATGTGAGGTCGGCCATCCATGGGAGATAACACTTCCTTAAGGGGTCAGCCCCTTTAATTATATTCTATTTATATTTTTACCTTTTAAATCTAGCGCTGCCATAAGTATATGGAGGTCGGCCATACATAATTTAAATCAAACTCTTATTATTCCTTGTCATCAATCAACGAACTTTTCATCACAAAAGTCTTCTTTTGACATCAATGATAATAATTCTAATAGTCTTGTCCATAGTTTGCAGACTCTCCGGGACTCGCCGCGGACTCGCCGGACTCAAGAGTCCGTGGCTGAGCCGAGTCGACTCGCCACGGACTCGGGAGTCGAGTCCAAGAGAGTCCTAGGTCGGGACTCTCCTGTGCAGCTGGGCGTCAATATGGGTTAAAACCCATGTTTTTTCTAACTTTTTATTTCATTTTGAACTGTGTGTTTGTGTTTTTTAGGTCTACAACTTGATTTCAGCTTGAAAGAAGGCAGGAGAAGGAGCTAAAAAGATCAAAATAGAGCCAGGTAAGTGATCTAACAAATTTTTTTTTTTTTCTTGCATTCAAAATCAAAAAAATAAAGAAAAATAAGGGGAAATGTTGCCAATTTTTTATTTTATTTTCCTTAATAGCATAATTTCTACTATTTCTAGCTTGGTTTTGCATTCTTTTATTTTGCAAATAAAGGAAACTTTGGATCACATTTTTTTGCTGATTTTTTTGCAAACCCTTGCTGATTTTTTTTTCCATGTTGAACTTTAAACAACAATGTCGTCTTCAAATCCAAAGGGAATGAGAAAAGACCTTGCATGGAAGTATGGAATACCAGGAACCAAAAAAGGTGAAGTGACATGTACTGAATGTCAGAAATGGATGACAGGAGGAATAAATAGGTTAAAATACCACCTTGCAAGGATACCTGGGCAAAATGTGGAGGGATGCCCTAAAACTACTCCTGAGATTATTAGAGAGATAAAGGCCCTTCTTGCTGACTATGAGCTAAAAAAAGATGAAAGACAGAAAACAAATGATGCCCTAGCATCAGTGATGAGTGGATCCCCTTCTACACCAACTATGCCCCATGGTGTAACTGCTGCAAGTCCAAGCGTCCGTGCTCCACATTCATCTTTTGGTGAGAGTCCTGAGGGTTCCTATTCTACTGCTAGTGTTGGCTACGGTCCTTCATTAGGTCCAAATTTTTTTATTCCACGTAATGTTCCAGGAGCACAACCTTCACTTAAAGGTACTGGTTGGAATAAGGAAAAGCATCATGAAGCTAGGATGGCTGTTGCAAACTTTTGGTACTACAATAATCTACCTTTCAATGTTGCAAACAACCCATATTGGGGAGGTTTAGTGAACGCCCTTACAGTTGCAGGAAAGGGGTTTAAGACCCCATCAACTAGAGATTTGAGTGGGCCATTGCTAGAGGAATCTGTAAAGAATACACGGCTTGTAGTTGATGAGCAAAAGAAATTTTGGCGAAGAAAAGGTTGCAGCATTTTATCTGATGGGTGGATAGATGGACGGAATAGAACTCTCCTAAACTTTTTAGTGGCCTCAAATGGTGGATTGGTGTTCCTAAAATCAATAGATGCCTCCCATGAAGTTAAAAATCCTGAGACTTTATGCAGTCTATTGGATGAGGTGGTCTAGGAGGTTGGAGTTGATAATGTTGTCCAAATTATCACGGACAACGCAGCTGCATATGTAGCTACAGGTAGGCTACTTATGGAGAGGTATCCCACAATTGCATGGTCTCCATGTGTTGCACATTGCTTGGACCTATTGCTAGAGGACATTGGGAAGATTTCATGGGTCAAAAGAGTGGTTGAGGATGCAAAAAGTGTTACAAAATTTATCTACAACCATACTTGGGTGCTTTCTTTGATGAGGAAATTCACAAATGGCAAGGACCTTGTGCGACCTGGAGTGACACGATTTGCTAGCCACTTCCTCACATTGCAAAGCATTCTTGGTGCCATTGGTCATCTCAAGCAAATGTTTGTGTCCGATGCTTGGAAGGAGTCCTCATTTTCCAATAGAGCTGAAGGGGAGAGGATTGTTACCATAGTTTTTGATGAGACATTCATCAAAAATGGAGAGGAGCTGATGGGGGTAAGTAGCAATCACACAAAAAAAATTATACATGATAATCTATTTGCTGTTTTTTATTTTTTGAGGGGTTAATTTTGTTATAATTTAACATTTGTTTTCATTTTTTTAGGTGACAAAACCTTTGGTGAGGGTTCTTCGTATGGTGGATGGAGAAGGCATGCCAATGGGTTTCATCTATGAAGCCATGGATAGGGCCAAAGAGGCCATATTACATTACTATGGTGGTAACAAAAAGAAATATGAAATCATATGGCACATCATTGATCGGAGATGGACAAATCAACTCCACCAGCCGATTCATGCCTTTGCCTACTTCTTGGACTCATTTAAGGCGGATGAGGAGGTCATGGAAGGTGTTGTCACTTGCATTGATAGGATGGTGCCTGATAGTGAGCTAAGAGATAAGGTGCTTGATGAGTTGGAGGTGAGATTTGTTACATCTTATT
Source organism: Sequoiadendron giganteum (assembly GCA_007115665.2). Classification (NCBI taxonomy): domain Eukaryota; kingdom Viridiplantae; phylum Streptophyta; class Pinopsida; order Cupressales; family Cupressaceae; genus Sequoiadendron; species Sequoiadendron giganteum. Next base: position 339,551,352 of record CM021103.1, on the reverse strand, counting down.
TATGAATTTGCAATGTTGAGCCTTGACTATCTATGAATTTTCTATATTTGATTTACTTTTTCTTTTATCTATTCAAGGTCTACAAGGGCGTAGAGGGGAGACTCTTTTCCTCCCAACTATTGATGTTATAAGCAGCTTAGGTCTGCTTCTTCCAACGCACCCACTTCAAGAAGACTCACAAATTAAATGATTAGCCTAAGCGGCTATTTAATTTATATATGTATTTGAGATTATTATTAATAACCTAATTAGGGCCGACCTACATTGCTATCTTGTAAATTAATTATTCTTGGAGATGGCCGACCTAATCAAGGTGTCACTTTATCTTGTATAAATACAAGGTCTTACCTTGTCATTTTTCATTCAAGTTCATCAAGACAATTCGCACTTTAGCAGCAGACCATCATTTTGTAGCAGCAGGCCGAATCAAGCAAGTTATCAAGTTCGCATTTTTCTGTATAAGGAGTTCGCTCTATCTCAGTAGATCAATATTGAGGAGAGATAGCGATTTCTGTAGAAGAGTAGATTGTTGTTCTTTGAAGGCTGAGATCATCTCCTTTATCAGCAGACCATCAGATGTAGCAGCAGATGTAGCAACAGATCGGTTACAAGGAGAAACATATTCATTTGTATCTTGTGCATCTAGGAGAGGTGTGACCTCATTATATTCATTATTGGCCATTGTTGGGCCTGAGTTGTAAGCAGAGTTCTGCTATTATTGTTCATCATATAGACAGACTATTTGCTGGGTTTTTCTCCCTCAAGAGGAGGGTTTTCCCAGGGTATCTTTGTGTATTCATTGTCTTATGTGTTGCAATTCTATTAAGTGCTTTCATTAATTAATTTGATCTAAGAAACACTAACATGGTATCAGAGCGGGTGTGAAAAAGATCGTGATCAGATTCAAATCTGTTAGTTTGCAACTCTCATTATCTTTTCTTTTTAGTCTATCTTCTAAATTTCTCAAGATGGTGAACGGTCTGAAAATCGAGGATAGACTCGAAGGGATCTCGAACTACACATCATGGAGGTTCAGGTTCATGCTAACTTTGGAAGAGAATGATTTGGCTGAGTTTGTGAAAACAAAAGTTCCCGAACCTGAGGGGGAAGAAGAGAAGCTGCAATGGAGAAAGAAAGACACTAGGGCTGAAGGGGAGAGGATTGTTACCATAGTTTTTGATGAGACATTCATAAAAAATGGAGAGGGGCTGATGGGGGTAAGTAGCAATCACACAAAAAAAATTATACATGATAATCTATTTGCTGTTTTTTATTTTTTGAGGGGTTAATTTTGTTATAATTTAACATTTGTTTTCATTTTTTTAGGTGACAAAACCTTTGGTGAGGGTTCTTCGTATGGTGGATGGAGATGGCATGCCAATGGGTTTCATCTATGAAGCCATGGATAGGGCCAAAGAGGCCATATTACATTACTATGGCGGTAACAAAAAGAAATATGAAATCATATGGCACATCATTGATCGGAGATGGACAAACCAACTCCACTAGCCGATTCATGCCTTTGCCTACTTCTTGAATCCGAAGTTCTACTTCTTGGACTCATTTAAGGCGGATGAGGAGGTCATGGAAGGTGTTGTCACTTGCATTGATAGGATGGTGCCTGATAGTGAGCTAAGAGATAAGGTGCTTGATGAGTTGGAGGTGAGATTTGTTACATCTTATTTATGAATTTGCAATGTTGAGCCTTGACTATCTATGAATTTTCTATATTTGATTTACTTTTTCTTTTATCTATTCAAGGTCTACAAGGGTGCAGAGGGGAGACTCTTTTCCTACCAACAAGCAATTAAAAGGAGAGGAAAACAACAACCAGGTAAAAATTGAAATTAGAAACTTGATTCTTGATTTCTTACATATAGATTTTTTACTTTATTCTTATTTCTTAATACTTATAGTCTTATATTTTTTAAACATTTTTTTGTAGATCTATGGTGGGAGAACTATGGTGCTAGCACACCAAATCTTCAAAAACTAGCCATACATGTCTTGTCGCAGCCATGCAGTGCTTTTGGGTGTGAACGCAATTGGAGTTTATTTGAAAACATTCACACAAAGAAAAGAAACAGATTGACTCAGCAGTGCCTAAATGATTTAGTTTTTGTTCGATACAACCTTCGCCTTCAAACTAGAAAGGTGGAGGGTGTTTCACACGAGTCCATCGACTTGGATGACATTGATCCATATGGTGAATAGACTATTGATGAACAAAATGATGAGGCTGATGTCTTACTTACTGATGAGGATCTTGCTGAATTAGAGAGAGCAGAAGCAGAAGAAGAAGAAGCAGCAAGATTGGATGCCATGGGCATGGAGGACAACGAAGACACATTTGAATATCATTTTTCCCTTGTTCGATCTCCTAGTCCTCATTTGGATACTACAACACAGGCACCTTCTAGTTCTAGGCCTCCAAAATTGAGTACCATTGGGAGGGGAAAGAGGAAGATGTAGATTACTTGTGGTTGTTAATGTTTTCCTCTTTTTGAAATGATTATATGTAAACATCTATAAACTTATGATGCTGTTATACATTGAAACTATGAGTATTTGATGACTATGAATGATTAAATTTCAATTATTGAGTGTTTGATGATCATATGCCATGTGTAATCTTTGAATTATGAGTGTTTGATAATCATATTAAGCTTTTATGTTTTCTAAATGCATTAATTTGTTCTTGTTTATTTGTAAAACTACGGTTTTTTTTTTTGTCGAGTCCTTGCCGAGTCTTCTCCCGAGTCCCGAGTCCGAGTCATATTTTTGGGCTGCCGAGTCCGTGGCGAGTCCGAGTTTGCAAACTATGGTCTTGTCCATACGCCTTTGACATCAATGACAATATTTCCAACAAATAATCCCTGATTGCTCTAGGTGATGTCTCTACATTTTTTTTCTTTTCCTAATAAGGTGGTGTGCACCTTTTCATACCTAGGACTTGTGAAACCAGAAGGTGCACTCTTGATTGTCGTCACCATTTCTCGCTAATATGGTGATCTCAGATTCTCACCAATTTGAAAAGAGGACCATTGGCATAAATGCAACATGTAATTTTTTCCTCTACAATGCCTCTTGTTTCATTTTGAAATGCTTTAACTAATAGGCCTCTTTTGTGAGAAGGAGAGGGATCTTCTTCTTGGATGGAGGGTATCTCCAAGAAAGGATGTTGGGAGGCCACAACTGAATTTGTAGGTGTCTTGATTGATGTAATGCTTGCTAAAAGATGAGATTTTAGTTATTCTCTCTCACTCACAATACCAACTTCTTGTTCTTTAATGATGTTGGTGTGAATATGGTGTTTTAGTAATTTTACCTAACTAGTTCACCTAGTGTTAAGTTTACTTAGGTCCTAAGAATATTTCTAGAAGTCTTAGTTGGTATTATATCTTATCTTATCTTATATCGTGTACTTCTTGTGTCCTAGGTAATTTTATGTTTGTTGTCTCATTTCATAGGATTAAGACACTTGTCATGATCTTGTTTAATCCTATGTCTCACCTTGGCTATAAAACCAAGGGGTCCTCATCGCAAATCAATCCATTATAATTTATCATTTACATTCTTAGATAGAATAACATTATTCTTTTATAGCTGATCTCTCTTGTACTTTCATAGAAGTTTCTATATCTTGGGTGGCTACAATTTTCAGCCAAATCTTGCATGGTGTAGAGTATTCTATACCAACTTTTACATGGTATTAAAGCTTGTGGTATTGCTTCATGATAGTCTTTATTGAGAGATCTGAGTTACAAATCTTTGTGGATCTTGAAAAGTTTATGCTTTTCTCTTGCATCGAACGATGATCTAGAGAATCAGAAAAACTGTAATAAACAACCCCCAATTTTTTTCTTTTTTGTGTTTTCCCTATTTTGTCTCACTGCTGTATGTAGTTTCTGAGTATGTTTCAAGGTTGTTTGGAGTTTTTTCTCACTACGCCATTCAATATAAAATGATACCAAATGAAGCATAAACCAAAGCAAATATAACTTCAAACAACTAGCTTGAAAGTCTTTCTTTCAATACAATAATCAGATGTTTTCAATGGATATATTAAGAGCAGATTACAATATTTATATCAGAAATCTAAGAACTTTCAGACCTGGAAATTTCGCCTCACAGCAGCAAGAAAGTCTTCTTCAAAATCAATGACCAGCACCCAAGGAAGGTCCTTTCTTCTCCAAGATTCAAGGACTCCAAACGCAGCAAGAGGAGCCTCTGTTTCCAGCCACCAATGCCTATCAAAGTCATATTTCAAACTGTAAACCCTACTCCAAAGGGCCGTACCACTTCACGGGGGTGATTTTTTCCAAAAAATCCAAACCCTCACCAAAAAATCTGAACCAATGCTTGTTAGAATCGCCCTTGAAAGACTCAGCCAGAGATTAAATACTCATTTTGAAATCCTTTTCCATTTCAGAAATATAAGCAAATATTTGGTTCTCAGGTTCAGAATGAAAGCTCTAGAAAATTGCAAATTAACACACCCAACTGAAAGAGGAAACACACCACACCAAAACCAGCAAACTCACACCCGAAAACTAACTGAAATCCATTTAGAAATATTGATAAATCCTCATCTTTGAAGCACAGTTGTGATCCTTGTATGAAATCACCCAACACTAGCCTGAGCAAGGTTTTTCACTGCTAGGGCTAGTCTTAGAAACTGAGGTTTTCCGTCCTCATTCCCATCCTGCAATCCCTGGTTTCAAACCAGCAGCATACCACTATATTCTCAAATCCACGCATAAGCCAAAATGAACCTCCAAAAGACTTTTATGAGAAAACTCCACGATAGGGCGACCGAGCAACCCTAAAACCGATGCCACTCCTCATAGGATTTTGATTTTAATTTAATTTTAATACTTGCCTTCATACTTGTGTGCCCAAGGTGAGAAATAATATAATTTGACTTTAAAAACAACTTTAAGGCATTAAGCTAGGCGTCCATGGTCACTTTTTTTAAATGTCTCCCTTATGACCCCTTTAGTTAAAAAATATAAAGTCACTTTATTAAGCACACATTTCGAGGCATAATTCAAATATTTTTAATGATTTCCTCAAAGTAACTTTATCAACTGAATATGTTGCACTGACAAGCCTGACCTGGTCTAGTGTTCCAAGAATAGACTTACTATTTTTAGCAAGTTACTGTCCAAAGGCTCAAACTGGAGAGTAACTGACATCGCACCAAGGCTCACTATAGACCGTGAGCATCCAACTGGCCCTGCTAAAAATAGGTCTCCCGGCATGCAACAAAGCCAACTCCCAAACTGGAAATGAGTCCCCTCAACAGAACCTCTTAGCCAACAGGGACTCTGGAATTGGCTAAAAGTGATGAACACTGCATAGAGGCTAGGAGGGGACATTATGAAAACTTGATAGAAATACCAGATTTGGGGTTTCCTTTTTGTTGCTTTGTATTGCAGGTTCATTTTGGAGCTTGTTGATGCAGATCTGAGGTCACCATTGAGTTTATAGGGTCCAAAAAGATTAGTTTTCCTTTTTGTGTCGTCCAAACCAAACATTGGAAGCCAAATTTGCAAGCGACTACAGTTGAGGAGTTTATCATGGGTATCAAAAGGCATCCTGTTGTAATTAGGTTGAATAGATGGAACTTTAAGTCTTGGTGAGATGTAATCCTAATACATTGTAGGTGGCTTAATCTTTTGCCCTATCTCGATGGACTAGTTCCTAAACCATCATCCAAATAGAAGAGAGTTGTGTGGGACATAAGATTGAATATATCCTAGGAGTAATTGGTTGTAGTTGTGATATTGACACACAAATGGCCATTGATGGTATTAAGATCCCTCATGACCTTATGAGCAAACTTTGGGAGATGTATGTAGACTTGAATGAACCTCCATTCCTAGAGAATCTTGTTGCAGATTGTCTTGTTCCACTTGATGAGTTTCAACTAATTGATGATAAGACAATTGTAGTGGTTATTGATTGGGAAAGGTATGGTTGTTTTGATGACACAAGGACTTCTCCTTCTCCTCTTGCAAAGACTTCTATCAAGGCATCAATTTTTATGAATCCTAATCCATATTTAAAGGGTTCATCTTCTTCATCTATGAGTCAACATCTCGAGGCTGAAGACTCTAGTAATCTAGCATTGGTAGAATCATTTGATGTTCACATTCAGGCATCTAGTGTGAACAATTTTGGGGATGATAAGTGTAGTCAAATGGCATGCATTGAAATCTCATCTCCTTCATATTCTGTTGCATTTGATGATGCTTGTGTTGCGACAATTTTGACTTCTTGTGATTCAGTGTAGCATGGGATACATTGTCTTCCAAATATGGCTGCTTGGGATGAGTACTTGATAGACATTGCAAGTTTGTTTGCAGAGTCCTACATTTCAGATTTGGGAGACACCATTGATTGCATACATCTTCTCTTTGATGGAGCTGATTCTTCTTTAGTTGTTGTAGGGAACACTTTGCCCCTCTTGTTCAATCTCTACAAAGTTTGACATGAGTATGGATGCTTTTGAGCAACATTTGGAGGAGGCTTCTTCATCTTCAAAGGAGATATCTTCGTCTTTGGATTGTGTTTTACAATCATCTCTACTAGGTTTTGGATTGTCCTCTTCATCAGTGTGGCCTAGATCGCTTGTTTGGAATGTGACAACTTTCAACATCAACATGGAGACACTTGAGCATAATTTAGAGACATCACACTTCATCTTTCTTTCCTCATCTTCCTTCTAGGAATGAGAAGATATCCCGAATATCATTTTGCTTTTGTTTCTTCTTAAGGGGAGGAATTTTGTTCGACGAGATTGGATTATCTTTAGCATACAATGTCAAGCATCTACCTCATTGCAGGAGACTCTCCATTGAGGGGGGGCTATATGGTCTCTCTTCTTCTCTCTTATGGAGGGGTCTTTTTTCTCGCATGAGGTTTTGTCCTTCTCATTCTTCATTGAGAGCATAGTTGAAAAACTTGCCAAGCCCAAAAAACCCAACTCGCCAAAAACTCGGCGAAAACTTGGCAAAAACTCGACAACTTAAAAAAATTGCTTAAATTTCATTAAAAACACATTTGTTTTGCAAAATTCAATGATAAGATGCATCCAATGAGTCAATAAATGAGTACATAAAATAAACAAGCTGAGCTTAGTTGTATTTGATTGATTTGAAAGCAAATTGGGTACAAAATGGCATCCTCATGTGGAATGCGTTGATGCTGATAGTCTGAAACAAAATGAAAATAGCAAACTGTTTTTGTAAAATTGAAAGTAAATACTACATTAATATATTTTACAAATTTACATCTTCCTCTTTCCCATGTCTAGTGAAAACTAGGAGAGAGGTAGAACTAGACGATATTATAGATGAAGACTTGTAGGAAAACTTGGAAACTTGGACTTGGAGAGTACTGTTGTGACCTATTTCACACATCACCCCATTGCAAATGGGGACCCCCCAAGTTTTGGTTCCACCCTCCGCGCAACGTCTTTAAGAGTTCAATTTGAATAAATTTTGAGAGTCAGTCCGGCCAAGTTATAATTTTGAGCCCGTTTGAATGCTTAAACGTCATGGAAATGATCAGAAGACCCAGTAGACGAGGAACGCCATTGCTTTCGGTCAATTCTGACACTTCCTATTTTTTAGGGATTCTGCTTTTTTGATTTTCAGCGTTTTTAGGCCATTCTGGAGTTCCTATTTTTTAGGGATGCTTTTTGCTTTTGCTATTTTTGGAAAGTTTCTATTTTGGGAAAAAGTTTCTATTTTTGGATCCCACAGAGCACTAAACCAACACGCCTCTAGAAATCATGAAAATCAAGGAAGAAAAATGGCAAAGGTTTGGAAAAATGGCTAAGTCTGAGAAGGGCGCCTATGAGGAAGGAATGGCAGACAAAGTGTAAAGTCTGCCCTACCTTTGGCATGCCAAAGGTAGCCATTGACAAGCCAAGGCTGAAGTCCGCCCATGGCAAGCCAAGGCTGAAGTCCGCCCTTGGCAAAGCAGAAGCCAAGTCCGCCCTTGGCATGAAGAGCATGAGGTCTGCCCAAGGAAAAAGGTGGATGGTGCAAGGAAAGGCCAAGTCCGCCCAAGCACAAAATGGCAAGAGGCATGTGAAGTCCGCCCCAAGAAGGTTGGAGAAGGGTGGATGTGTGAAGATGTTTGTTCCAAGATGTTTGGAAGGGGTGAAATTACAAGGGAAATTCGCTAGGAATTGAATTAAGTGGCCAATTACAAGTGAAGTCCGCCACTGGACAAGGCAAGAATAAAACTCGCCATGGCAAAAAAAGTGTGAAGTCCGCCTTAGACAAATGGAGGATAAAATACGCCATTGGCAAGGAATTATAAGAAATTCGTCCAACTTTGAAAGATAAATTTTTCTAAGGCATGACAAAAGGAGAAATATCCAGAGGAAGAAGAGGTTTGGCCGGCACGAAAATCACTCCTCGACACAACAGAATGAAATTCTTCGACACAAAATGGAGAGTGCTTGGCAGAGCAAGTGTGAAGTCCGCGCCTCTCAGCTTGGATAAATTCCTATGGCACAAATAAAAAATGGCAAAGTGGCAGAGAAATCTCCAAGTTCGCCCAACGTAGAAAATGAATTGTTTGGCTAAGTAAAAATGTCCAGAGGGGTCAGAAGTCCGCTCGGAGAGTTGAAATTTGGTAGACGAATTATTGAGCACATTTTGGCTAGGTAGACAATTGGAAGGTAAAATATTCGATCGCGGACAAACGAACTTAGCCATGTATCAATTTTAAACGGGTTGGAATTTAATATTTTAATATTTTAAATTATTTTCCAACACTTGGGAAATTTTAATTAAAAATTCGAAGTACGGAGATTGTTTGGAAGGTTAAATCATTCTGCCTTAGGTAATTTAAAATTTGCCATGATTCGAAGATTTAAAGCATGTTGGAAAATTAATTTTTAACAATTAATTTAATATCTTTTGATATTTTCTCCAACACTTAGGCAAATTTTTAAGAAATTCGAAGATCTCTGGCAGAGGTGGCACAAAGATAAAAATTTGAAACTTGCCTCAACGACCAGAAGAAAAATTAGAAACTTGCCATTCGAAGAAAGAAAAACGTTTCTAAAATTGAATGAAAATCAGAGAAAAGAAAGCAATTCCTTGAGAAAATCGCACTTCTCAGCCATAAAATGAGTTTCAGCAACTCATTTCTCACAATTTCGACTGAGAAGAAGCTATCTCTCTCGAATCTTCAAGGAATCATTTGCGAAGAGAAAATTAGTGAAAGTAACAGCGCTGTGGGAATCAAAGGAGTAATTTCTTGTTGAAAGGCGTGATTTTTAGAGAGAAATAAATTATTTCTTTGCTGAAAATCGTACTTCCCCAGCATATTGGCGCACTTCCTCTGACAGATTTTCAGAAATTTGGTTTCGTTTGCAGCCAGAATACCATCTCGGAGGTTTGGAAATTAATTGACAATATGTTTCTACCTCTTTTTGCCTTCTACTTTCTTTCCGGCACGAGTTTCATTCATTGATTGGCGAATTTGTTTACTTTCAGCTTGCTTTTTGACAGAAATTTTAATTTAAACAAGCTGAAAGTGCGATTTTATCCAACAATACCCCGGAATAAATTAATTTTAAAAAGTCTTGTATTAATGTTAAGTATTTTGTACTTGCAGGTTGATGGTCGATCAAGCAGAGACGTCCAGGCAAGCACAAATGAAATTCGCGAGCAAAGGATCGCAGCCAGAAACCAGAATAAAGTCGAAATGGAAAAACATTTCGGACACCAATCTCGGCCATATTGACCTTGATGAATTCAAAAGAAGGATATACGGACACAATGGACCCTTACCGACGCCTGCCGCCAGGAGAATGGTGAGAAATGGAATTTTTCAAGCTGCCGGTTTCCCGCCTGCACTTGAGTGTGCTGAGCTAATGGTGGAGTGTGCACTTCATTATAATGCTGAATCTAGACGGATTGTGGCACCCGACGGGAGAGTGTTAGCCCATCTGGGAGAGTTGGCTATACAGGAGGCCTTTGGCATTCCTACCTATCCAAAGACAGTCTACAAAACTAAGGAGAACGCCTAGAGGCTGTATGATAAAGAGCCTGGCCTTTGTGCCGCCAACCTCAACAAGGCATGGTTGGATAAGCCAAGACCTTCTTTTAGGAAAATGCCTAAGAAGCTGTTACGCACAGACTTCAAAGAGGACTATGGGGACATCATCATCATGTTGAACAGGATAGCAGGCAATCCTTTGGGGGCAGCTTTCGAGCCATGGATGTACTATTTCATCGAGGACATCACAGAGGGCGTGAAGATGTTCAACTGGTCGCGAATGATAAGCAACAACCTCCACGAGCAGCTTATCAACTTAGAAAAAACTAAAACGTTTTATATGAGTTCTTACGTCATCTATATGTTGGCTAGGACTTACAAGTATGCAGGCTTGATATGCAAAGGCACGGTCGGCAGTGGATCAAACGAGTTGAAGGCATATGATTGTTATCCACAGCTGCAGTTGAAAGAGAAGGCACACTTTCGGCGAGCTCACGATGCCTTCCTTATGTACATCATGAGGATACTCCAGGGAGGGACGCATCAACGGCTGACCCATGAGGCCAAGAGCTTGATAGGCAAGTATGGATCTTGGTTTATCTAGTATCCACGATATACTTACATCAGAATCTAGGGATTCACCGGGAGCCCATACTGTTTGCCCATCTTCCCGACTAACAAGATGGTCCTGCTGGAAGTATTGAGGCACTTAGAGGAATTTCAAGGCCTTCAAAGGACAAAGCAAAAGGCGGCAATAACTTTTCCCTTCTTTATAGGGAACATGCTAGAGTCTTGTCCATCATCACAAGCAGCAAATAGTGCCAGGCTCGAGATACAGCATTACCCCTTTGCTACCTATCCGTCTAGGAGCCACTTCGACCCGTATCATCACATCAAGATGGTCGATGGAAGGAGATACAAGCATAGGGTTGAGCTGGAGGATTTCTGGGCTGATGCTGCGGATGAGTTTGAAGTTAGGAGAAGGATGTGGTCTAGACTGCCTATCAGCTTGATCAGAGCAACGGAACTTTGTCAAGTGCCGGATCAGTTGGAAGAAGATGAACAATAGGTACAACCACACCTTGATGAGAGCTTGCCATTGCCTGCGGTCAGGTGGTCAGAACCCGAGCATGCCGATTTGAATACTTTGATGAGACCTGTCATCAAGTATACACAGTGGTGGGTTGATCAACAGATTCAAGAGCTGAGGCGAAAAAGGATAACTTTGACTTATGATCTGTTGAGTGAGCTTGAATCTTGTTCTTCCAATGCAGATGCATCCCAGGGTGTAGAAATGATGGAGGCCACCACTTCCAAGAAAAGGAAGGAGGTAACTATGGATAAGGAGCCAGTTCAGAAGTAGGCAAAGCTAAAGCCTTCACACTCAGCTGCCTCTAGGAATATTGAAGAGATGCTGGCTATTGTCGATGCTTCACTGGCCGACATTAGGGATCCTTCTCCGATTCCTGAAGACAATATTGAGCCTCAGCCGAACAATGATGCGCCATCGTCTCCCACAGGCACAAAAATATTGGAGTCCGATGATGATAATGTGGGCACCCAAAATGGTGATTTCCAGGAAGGAATGATCTCAGCCCTTAGGGGACTTTTGGATGTTCCTAATAGAGAAGGCATGCCGAAAGAAGATGGCGTGGAGCAGCCCACTATTTCGGACTGGGTGAGAGAAAGGCTGAAAGTACAAGCGCTAGTGGAAGAGCCAGAAGAGGATGACACTGTGGACTTCTTGGCCAGACTTACGCAGACTATAGTCAAGAAGCCAACAAAGAAATTCTCGAGCATACAGAGAGATGAAGCCGACAACAAAACACTACAGATTGTAGTGCCTACAGTGGACAAGCCACAGGAGGACATAGCCCCTCAGGATTACGCCATCACCACCATTGACTTGGGTTCGACCACGAAGGGCCAAGAAATTGAAGAACTGGACAATTCTGTGTCCACAATCAAGTCAAGGTTGGTGAAAGAAGTGGCCAAGAGGAAAGAGTGCCAATTAGAAATTGAGCGCTTAAAAGAATATATCCAGCATTTGGTCAAGCCACTTGATCAGGATAACACGGCAGCTCCTCTTCTCCAAAACTCTTCACAGGAGGCAGCCAAGGAGATTGAAGAAAACAGGGTCACAGTTCAAGAGGCCAAAGAATGGATAGCAATCAAGGGCACGGAAGCTGAGACATTCATGGAGAAATTGACCTTAGTTTACGGTCAGGCCACTTCACTGCTTTCTAGACTAGCGGCTTTGGCGGAAGTATGGGAGAGCCTTCCAGATGTGTAGGATAGGATCATTCCTTGCCTTAGGATTCTGAAAGGGATTCCGAAGCAAGAATTAATAGACGGAAGCGTCATTGCAGCAGGTGCAGCCTATGACTTCCACACTTGGTATTGGGCACTAACGGCACGGGGTGAAGTCTTGGAAAGGGTTAAGGTTGATGGTCTCAAGCTAGAGGATCAGGTTAAGGAAGTCCAGACGAAGATTCTCAACATGATCTTCGATATCCTGGATAAGGAAGCTCTACGAGAGAGGGATTTGCAGTTGGAGGTTTTGAAGGGAAAGGTCCAGGAGAACATCTTTGCTATCACTGGACCCATCTTGAAGCAGGATTCGACCAAATTGGCGAACTTCCTGAGCATCCGAGAAACCTTTGAGAAGACTAAGCTAGAGTGGGAGGATACCTTCGTCAGATGCGCCGAGAGTGTGGACAAACTGGAATTCAGGATCAGAATGCTTCCTCAGGTCACCATGGATGAAGTTGCCTTGATCGTGTCCAGATTCATCGAACACACGACAATGCGGGAGGATCGGGATGTAATTCCTTGAAAATAGCTCCAAGCGCCACATCACCTTGTCAACTCTCTGTTTACTGAAGATATTTTGGGAAACCCTAATTAGGATTTTAATTGTTCAATCTTGGCCGTTGGCTCATTTTTAATCTGAGCTGTTTATTCAAATTTATGAACTCTATATAAACTTGTTTACTCTCATTTACAATTTGTGAAGTGAGTTGTATAAGATTGTTGCAATAAAACTATTTCCGTTTATAAAAGCTCTTGTGCATGATTTGCTAAGAACCACTTTTATTTTCAAGTAGTGTGCAAGGTTTTCATATTTCTCCTTCAACACTTAGAATAGAATTAGATTAGTATTTGATTTATATGTTGGTTAGTGAATGATAGATTTGATAGCAGTGGTGGATAAAATTTAGCTCATACTTTTGTCGAATGGATGATTTGCATTTGATGTGTAAAGTTAGCTTGTGCCAGTAATTTGTGGATGCTTAACTTCTGTTTATTTTAATTATCAACTCAAACATGAAAATTATTATCACTTCAGTTGAAGATTGCACCCGCTTTGCGTAGTTGTCCGAAGGTGGCGAAACAAAGTGTGGCTACCCTATTTTATCTAGTCACTGCCGTCTCTTGAGTTCTTAGGAGTAGCTTAGACTTCTAAACCCTTGCCTTTTTGCATTTTTTTTGGAAATCTGAAATACCCATCAAAAGAGCTTTCAATGACAAAACTGTCTAAGTCCTAAACTTGCAAATAGATCTTAGCGTAAGTCCCCTTGTGATTACCAGCAAATCACAACGCCCATTGGCCTTATCCACACGTCATGACCTGACCAAAAGAAACATTGGAGTTATTGTATTACCTTCTAGGTATTGGCAATCACTTTTCAAGAGAGGATAAAGTGTCTTTGGGCATTTTATTCTGTGTTCGGTGGCGTACTCAAAACACACACCAACAAGTACCTAGAAAATCAAATGAATTCAATGGGAGGTTGAGGGCAATGCCTCCAATGGGGTCGAGGGGCAGTGCCCTTTTGGGGGTTTGGGGGCAGCGCCCCTAGTGGGCTCGAGGGGTAGCGCCCTCATGGGGGTTGCCCCCAGTGGTGTTGAGGGGTAGCTCCCCTCGTGGGGTTCAGGAACAACACCCTTGAGGCGCTCACTATCACGATATAGGGCAAGGTCGAGGGGCGAAGTCCCCACCACCCAGCCCAAATTAAGACCTCCAAAACTACACAAACCTTCATTGTGTACATCATTTTGCATTAACAAAAAACCCAAATTAAGACCATCAAAGCCACACAAACCTTCATGGAGCGCATCATTTTTCCGAGCACAAAATGATTCGAAATCGCCTTTATTCCAGTTGTAGGTTACTTTTTGCTGAGTGGTCGAGTTTTTTAAAAAACTCTCCTAGTTTTTCTGAAAAACTTGCCAAAAACTCGGCAAGTTTTCTTGGCGAGTAAATGGCCCAAAAACTTGGCCAGCCAAAAAACTTGCTGTGTTTTCGACAAGTTTTTCATTTATGATTGAGAGCATTTTGTATTTTCTCTCTTTTAGGAGGAGTTTTGTTCCACTAGGTTTTTTTTTTTTTTTTTTTTTTTCTGTGAGAGATTGTTTGTACATAGGTACCTAACATGGCCTAGTAGTTGAGACCCATCATTATCTTTTGCATCTTTGCATTGGTTTGTTCCTTTTTTAAGTTGCACTCAAGGGGGGGTGTTTTACCTAACTAGTTCACCTAGTAGGTCCTACTCACATGTTTGGTTTACTTAGGTCCTAGGAATCTTTCTAGAAGTCTTAGTTGACATTAGATCTTATCTTATCTTATGTCATTTACTACATGTGCCCCAGGTAATTAATTGTTGTTTCATGTCAGAGGATTAAGATAGTTGTCATGATCTAGTCTAATCCTATGTCTCACCTTGGCTATATAACCAAGGGGTCCTCATTTGTAAATCAATTCATTATAATCTATCATTTGCATCTTTTGATTGAATAACATTATTCTTTTGTAACTGATCTCTCTTGTATTTTCATAGAAGTTCCTAGATATCTCTTATCTTATCTTATGTCATTTACTACATGTGCCCTAGGTAATTAATTGTTGTTTCATGTCAAGGGATTAAGACAATTGTCATGATCTAGTCTAATTCTATGTCTCACCTTGGCTATATAACCAAGGGGTCCTCATTTGTAAATCAATTAATTATAATCTATCATTTGCATCTTTTGATAGAATAACATTATTCTTTCGTAACTGATCTCTCTTGTATTTTCATAGAAGTTCCTAGATCTTGGGTGGTTACAATCTTCAGCCAAATCTTGCATGGTGTAGAGTATTCTATACCAACTCTTACAAATGAATGTCATAATCTTTTCTTTTGGCAACCCCTTCTAATTTTTCCCATCACATATTCTAATGCCATGTCCACTTATAGTACAAAAAGGAGCTTTCACTCGATTGTATGAGCTCTTAAATTGGACTCCACACTCATTATAATCCCAAACGAAAGCTCCACCTCCTGTAAGTTGATTAACCACTATAACATATTTCCATAGTTTAGATGCTTGATCATATTTAAATTGTTTGTTTGTTTCAATACTCATTGAACTTGAACTAATTGCTATTCCAAATAAATTGCAATTTGAATTTGTTGTTATAAGAAATTATAAAATATTATATTAAACAAAATTACAACCCTACAATATGTATAAAACGAATCAAAGTTCAAAACAAACACCAAAAACATTATAAAAAATCTTGAAACTTGTTTCTTTTTTCCAAAAAGAAATATTATTATTTTTTAAAAAACTTGAAAAAATTCATCAAGAACTTTAAATTTTTTATTGAAAACTTGAAAAGTTTTGTGAAAATACTAAAAGAATCAATTAAAATGCTTACTTTAGATGACTAGATCTCCTTTGTTCAAGTTTTCTTCACCCTTTGCTACTTTGTGATCAATCTCCTTTAAAAAAAAACTAGCTCCCTTTCTAAATGCAAAAATGGCTTCCTTTCTAAATGCAAAAATGGCTTAGCAAGGGTGTGTTGGAGAGAAATGAAGTTGTATTCACAATGAGAAGGGCAAATTTTAGGTAAGGAATGCTTTTTAGGAGTTTGTTTGTCTTATTGAATTTTAAAAAAGTGTTTTTTTCCTTAAAAATGGTGCCTGCTCTCCTCTTGTCACTGCTCCTCTCGGCACGTTTCAGAGTGGGCACGGGATCAGTTTTTGCAGAACCCAATAACTTAGCCATTTACGTTACATTTTGTTCAAATTTTGGTACTTTTGGGTTTCAATGTCATGTCAAAGCTATGGAGACAGGATCTTGTCAACACACTTGTAAAAATTGTCAAACATAACCTCACTTTTGTCATAAACAGTCATGATCGACCTCGTGATTGTTTAACAATAGCCATGGAAGGTGAGAAATGGCTCTAATCTATGGGAAAGAATGCTTCTTGCTGTTTTGAAAAACTCAAACAAGATGTTCCATTTGAAGTAGCATCCTCGTGAAAAATTCTCCAGCTAGAAGATGGCAATTTTTTTCCAATGGCTCCTTCAATGAATAGAAACAAAGTCGTTAATAGGAGGATATCAAGTGCATTGTGGTGTACTGGGGGTGTGTGTGGGGGTGTTGTGTATAACTCATCTGTTATAAAGAAAACTAAAGCTAAACATAAGTTTTTAGGTTACTACCAAGCTAGACACAAAATTGGTAAATGACATACTCTTTATGCAAGCATTTCACAAGAGGATTATTTTCCATTTACCTTATACATTTTTTATTAATGTATACAACTTTACCCCCTTTAAGTTGGATGGGGTATACAAACCAGGGATTTCTAATGGCATTTAATTCTTAGCAGGCGACAGAACAATTAAAGGGGAGGAAGTTACATGAGGATGGGGTGTAGAAACCAAAAATCGAAATAGGGAAAAGCATGTGATCACTTTCATAATGATTTTTTTTTGCGTTTCAATGCTCAATTCGACAAAAGTAAATAATTGATGGATGAAAGATGATTTGTTTAGTGTATTATCTTTGAAGCTCAATTGTTTAGTATATCATTAATTTTATATAAATATTAAATATCCACATGTTACTTTCCCATTGTTTTAGTTTTCTCCTGCCGTGTAGAAAATTTACCACTGCACCTATTTGTTTTAACTTCTGTAGAGAGTCTTCCTTCGATATATTATGTTTTTCATTGAATTTTGATGGATGCATCAACACTTCTTTATTAAACCTATTGGTGACAGTTTAATTAATCTACCGTGACATTTCAAAATTGGATATTATGTTGAAATGTGAACTTGTGTCAAATTTTATTCAGATGGGGATTGTGCTTGAGAGATTAAGTCTTAATGAAAATTTCTTTTTGTGCTTCAGGAAGGCACATCAAATTATTTCAAAGGGCTGATGCTTGTTTTATGCTACATGATAGTTGCTGCAAGCTTCTTTGTACATGTTGATGTTGATGATAAAGATGGTTAGTATTTAATTCTCTCCTTTGGATTAGTTTTTCCTATTGTTTATTTAAAAAATATGCTGCTTGTGCATTTGAACTCCTTCCTTAAGATAGATGGTTTTGATTTGCCTTTTTTTAATTCCAATTTTGTCTTTCTCAATCTCATAATGAAGTCGCAGTTTTGGTATACATTTTCCTACCATGGAAAGCATTTATTATACAGTATGTTTGGAGTTAATTAAAAGAGATGACCAGTAATGTTGCATTTCAAAATGATCCTCACCTTGTAATTTGATACATGTATAGAAATAGAATAATGTAGGATTTTTCTTATCTCAAGGAAAACTTGTTAGTGACTGAAGCCACAACTTCTGCAATCTTCGTTGGAAGACTTACTCCACCATGTATTGTAACTTTGGTGTCACAAACAGCAATCTCTTAGGTGATCAAATAATGGCTGGGATGCTTGTTAGAGAGACTGTAATAAAAGAAAGAAGCAAGGAGAGAAAAAAGAAGAAACAAGGAAGACAAAATAAGTTAAGTAGATTAATGACTGAAAATGGCCAAAGAGTCATGATAGTAAATTGACGACAATAGCATGTGGAAGCCAAAAAGGTACTATCAATCCTAAAGGAGATGAAAGACTACAAGCTAAGAGCACAAAAAATGATTGAACCATTAATGCAAACACAAAAGGCCTACACAAAAGTGTGAGAGAAGTATATCTGCATTAAAACTACAAAGTTGATTACATGCTTGACTAATTGAAATTGAAAAGCTACCGGGCTCATAAAGGCCCAAACTATGCATAAATGACAAATTCTTAAAAAATAATCAAAGATCATGTTTGTTGGATGAAATCAACGTGAGAAACAAGCAAATTAATTGCAAAATAAACAATTAGCTAAGTTAGGTAGGTCTAACAGCCTACCAATTAGGAGTGAAAGAATTTTAGCTTTTATCTTTTAACAGAAGATAAGAATTATGGCATTAGAACTTGAGTTAAACTATTTTATATCTATTCATATGCTATTATGCACTCTATACTCTATGAATGCTTGTCATTCCTCCCGAGAATGGAAGCATTAGTCTCTAATGTTCTCAGAAGAGAAAGAAAAAGCCCAAATATCTATCTCTAAAAATCCATTAGTGCTGATTCAGAAGCGGAACTTATTTGGCAACAAGGTATTTATGTTACGGAATCCTATTCGGCATGTTGAGTTTTCTTGTTGAAAACTTGGTCATCATCCAGCAAAAACTGAAAATTAGAACATCTGTAGTGTGGTTGACGAGAAACCCAGATTCCGTCAACTCATGACAGTGTTTGAGTAGATTGACATTGACAACATCATGGATGCCTAATTGTGCCAGAAGATTAAGTTGAAAGTTTATCTTGGACACTTGTTGAAGAATAGCATAAGATCCATATTGAAGAGGTTTGACCTTATTGTATGCTTTTTCATGCAATCAACATTTGTCCAAGTACAACCAAACTTAACCCCAACTTGAAAATTAATGAGCGACAGGATAATGGTCCATGAGCTGTTTTTTCTTTTCACGAGTCTTTTGAAGAATGTGAACAACTTTAGATGAAAGATGCTAGAAATGCTAGATGAAGGAGTTGGCCTTATCTTTCTCTTTCTAAACTTGCTTGGTAATTGGGAAAAGCAAAAAGAAGGGTGGCCAAGAAGGAGCCAAACTCTAAAAATCAACACTGACCTCAAAAGGTGAATGGGATGTGGAAGAGTGGATTGTTTGATTATAGGTATGCTCAGTAAATAGATTCAAAGAATGATTAGGCTAAGTAACTTGCAGAATTAGCCATTTTGTTGAATCAATTCACAACCACAAAAATACAATTGTGATTATGCGTAACCATTGGAAAACCACTCATTAATTTTGATCTGAGTACAGTCTCATGCACTAACTTCATCAATGCACTCAATATTGCTCAACATGCACAACATAGTGCTCACATATACTCACGGGACACTATTTCTGCAAATCCAACACACAACACTCAAACCATATGTTATGCTTCCATACTTGCACACCACTTGGTGAGCTCTACGTCACAAAACATGGTCTCCTACTAACAGCACATGCATTTGACACATGGTGGCATCATCACCACATGATAGAATGATACAACCATCACCAGACGAGTTTGACACTGTGCATCATTTTGTCCACATGCACCACACAACATATGTTTTGAACACTTGTTAGCATCTATGTGGAGACTAGTTGGCTGCCTACTTGTACTATTGTGTATAAATACCTAGTTTGTACATCCTATATAATTAGGAGAGGAACATAGAATCTCGTTTAAACCTTCTATGTATTTCCCTTGTTCTTTTTGAATAGAAGTGGCCTATTTGCCAAAATCCATCTGCATCTTGAATGTATCTTTGGTTTGCAATTTTTTTCCCATTATGCATTCTATGATCTTGTTGCATTACTGGCTAATTTGCAGGATTGTCCACTGATTCAATTGGGAATCAGATCATTGGTGTCAAACCTAAAGTATTCTTTAATGCTAGGGAAAACACAAGCACAGCATCTAAGGGATCATAACACACTTGGTTTAGTTTGTGAAAGTTTATACAAGCATCAAAGAAAAATGGTTGATGAACACGTACTAGAGGCCTCAACAAACAATCAACAAATGTTGAACTTTGCCTTGGAAACAAAATGATAAGGACTCTGTAGATATTTCCATGACTTCAGAAATTGACTTCTCCTTCGTCATCATATGCTTTGATGATATTCTTATCTACAACAAGACTTGGGAAGAGCACTTGGAGCAGGGCTCACATGTCTGCAAGCCAACCTTGGCAAATGCATTTTTGGCACTATGTAGAGCCAATACTTGGGCTACATCATCAACTTCTCTAATATACAAGTAGACCCCAACATAAATGAAGCAATTCAAGATTCGCCAACACTGTATAGTCTCATTGACTTGCGCAACTTTGCTGGAATTGCCAACTTCTGCCACAAGTTCATACTTGCTTTTCTCAACTCACATGGTCACTGAAATAGATCATGTGCACCAAGACACAATTCTCGTGGACACTTGCACAATAATACAATTTTGAAAAGCTTGAGTAGCATCTCTACGTGGTGCCTATTCTTGCAATGCCTATCATTGCTCACCCCTTCGAAATCCACACTAGTGCATTTGATGATGCACTTGGAACTAACATTATGGATATTTAGTCGTGAATCATTTTGAGACCTTTAGTGACTTAGTTGAATGCTACTTCGCTTATGGAAAAGAGTTGTACACTGTAACAACCCCCAAACCGGGTAAACAAAAAATTTTCTACTTTCACTAATAAGATACAAGGAAATACATTTATAATGACAAAGTAAATAACTTTTCTTTTCATTCTAATTGAACATTTCATCATAAAGAAATAAATGACACAATACATCATTGTTCTATTTTCCAAGTAAATAACAAAGTACGCTTTCATGATTACTTTTCTTTCAAATAAAAAGCAGGGTAAGAATCTTACAAGTTTCAAACATAGCTCGGAAGCTTTTGAGCAAATAGGAATAAGACTGTCCAGGATCTTCCCTTTCAAACCTTGGTTCATCAGAAGTCTACCGTGGAGGAGAAACATCACTCAGGTGCTTTTCCATCAACCACGGACTTATATTGTGGTCCCCCGCACGTTTACTGTTAAGTAGACGGCCCTCCCTTCTACGAAGAGATTGGTTGGGTAACCGATTCTGTATGACCAACTGAGCATAGTGTGTAATCCTACATAACTAAATCCTTGTGCCCTCACAATCTCAATCTAGCATGTAATTTGGATTACTGTGAACTGACAGTGTAATTCGTCTCATAGTCTAAGTGGACGTTAGGTATACTACACTACTTTGGCCAAAGCATTTCGGCAGTACTTAAACTGACGGTCATCTATCACTTGCACTAAGTCAGATTCAGTTTGACTTAAGGCTGCCTTATCCTACGCGTAGGTTGAGTCCTTTCCGTGGGTAGTCAATCACCCTAGACTTCCTACTTCAACTACTTAAACAGGAAATGGAGTACAGTCAACAAGGGGTCCCTCTGGTACCTCCTAACATGAAAATCTTTATCCATGGAGTACATAGCTTTGTCTAGTTAACCTATTTAACTCTAAAGCTTTAGACTACCTTGGTACTGAATCCACCCTCGTCCTAGTATTAAATAACTAGTCCCTTTTTCCTTTATTTAAGGAGTTCAAGTAGTATTCAAGTAATACAAAACATGATATACTTCTATTAAAAAGTAATCAAAACATTTCCCTTTTATGCTATTCCTTTTACAAGCTTTCCTATGAAATTAAACTATTTCATTTCAACAAGCTTTCCCCTATGAATTTAAGCTTTTTCCAATTCAACAAGCTCTTAAAATAACATGCTTTCACTATGAAACAAGTTATTCCTTAATTCAATAAGCCTTTTCTAATGAAATTAAGCTCTTCCCAATTCAATCTTTAGAAAATAGAGACCTTTTGAACATTTTCCTTTTCTATTTCATAATACAATGCAAAGCATAATCAAGCAAGCAAATAAACTCATTTTTAATTCAAATGACAGAAATTCTAAAAAGACATTTCTCATGCCTGATTCCCTTGCTGCGAAATGAGTTCGATCAGTAGCTTCTGCTCCTCCTCCACAGTCCTTCACAGTCTTTACCAGATACTTCTCACGGCATGAACAAGTATAACTCTTAGGTAAATGCAGTACAGCAATGAAGGAATGTAGCTCTCAACAATACAGTCACAGCAAGATAGTATATGGCTCTCACAACACTAACCAACAATGAGGGATTAAGGCTCACAGCAAATGCAAACAGTAATGGTGAAGTATGGCTCTCAGCAACACTAAACAACAATGATGGTTTGCAGCTCTTAAAACATGAAATTCGTAATTGCAAGTGCAGATAGGAAAGTGGTATCAATAACAATGAGAGCAACCTCTTATATAGGTTTCGAATTCTCATGCTTACTACATTGTAGGCATGAGAATTCGACACCTTTCCTATTGACATTGTCAAAATATGCAGTGGCAATCATATAGCAAGACACTCAGCAAAACAAGAGATGATTCAACCTCATTTTCAAAGAATGTTTCCACTCTCACATGGTAAATTTGAGAGGCAGCCACCTACAGGTGTATTCACCAAAAACGCCCTCAAAAATGGAGGAATGCATGAACAATGGCGTTTAAAGTTTACAGTCGAAAATGTCAAGGTTATTTCCACAGACACCTGGCCTCCTTCCGCCCACGCGTTCCAGAATGGTGGCATATTTAGCATTCGCGACCAGGTGCAAGGCGTGAGAGCTGGCGCGGGTTTTTCCCCTCTCCATTTTCATTACTTCAGCCTTTCACAGGCGCGTGTTTTCTTCCCGTGAAGAAATCCGCGATTTTCAGTTATTCAAACACTTTTGATTTAAATCTTTTAAAGACTATAGTTTCAATCATTTAAATTTCCCCAATAATACTTCCCACGTATTTTCCAATGGTTTATGAATTTCGAAATACCTTTATTCCATATGGTAAATGTATTATATCACCAAATGACTATATAAGTCCATTTCCATTATTTCCTAGGCAAAGTCATTTTAATTTATATATTAAAATGTTATAAATCTATTTTGCATTATATTTAATATAATTTATTATAGTTTTATTTTTACCTTTATTTAAATATATGAATATATCTATATAATATTCAAATATTACTATAGATATATCAATATATTATATTATTGGTAAAACTATAATAATATCTATATTAAATATATTTATAAACATATCCATATTTACGCTTAAACATATCTATACATGTTTATATTCAATTATCCACTTACGTGTATTATAGGCCAGACAGAGTACCCTTAATACACGTATTTGCACAAACATGTATATATACATTTAACTGTAAATTCCAGGCATCAATATAACTTATCAGTTCACATTTCACATTCAAGGTTCACAGAACAGTAAGTCAGTCAATCAAGTAACACCACTTCATAAAGCATAAAAAAGTAATCAAAAACTCCTAAGCCTAAGGATGACTTATCATGACAACTCATTCTGACTCAGTTCCCAAAACCCTCAGTGAAGTGTGTGTATGCTCATATGATCAACTTTACCGGTTAGCCGACCAAGTTCCTCTCCCGAGTGATGTTTCCCCTCCACCTGGAGGAATAGTTCCTGTTCCAGCATCCATTGGCACAAAACCACGATAGTCACTTGCTCATAACATTTGCAGCATATATAAATCAAATATATAAAACAAGACTAATTACTCTCCTCTATGCATTGCTTTTCCAAGAATAACATCAATCAAGAATACAGAATGAGCCAATCATAACATGTAAACAAATTCTCAAATTGATAACAAGGTTCAATCACATTTTATTCATTCAAAACCTTCCTTACAATCAGAATGCTCTAAGCATTACTAGAATAGTAACTATGCAAATTCCGGGGTGTAACATACACCATCTACAAGCTATCGAGCAATGTGCCACTACATCCTAGGTAAGAAGACTATCATTCACTTTAATCATAGGCTGCTTCATTTCTTGCACACACAAAGCAAATGGTAAAATACACACCACATGAAGTGGATGTTATTATAGTAGTTTTATCTAGGGATCCAACACAAGAAGGGGAAAGATAACAGAGCAATTAATTGCCTCAACTAAGTTTTAGCTTACAGGCTCATTAGAGCATTGGACTTGTGTGGTCACAACTTCTGTGATTGGGAGTCTCTCTACCTAGCATACATGAACTGACCTGCATGGAGATCTCACAAGGCAAATAGGTTTGTGAATTCTATTTGCCGAACAATCTTAGAAATCTATGTGTTCTAGAGGGTGTGCTACACTAAGATCTCATATGGGATGAACATTATACAAAGATAGCTGGACACTTTGATATCAACATGCTAGTAGCACTTCAATGATACTTCTACTGGCCTCGCATACATGCACGCATTGAGTGCCACATCAAAGCTTGCATTCGATGTAGCACCACCAAGCTTGCAAATAGGAAACTTGGGCTCTACACCTTTCTTAGCTCCAACATGGCCTTATGAATCCATCAACATGGATTTCTTGAGTGGACTACCTACAAGTAAGCACCAACATGATGCTCTGTTTGTTATGGTAGATAGAGTCTCCAAGATGGCCATCATGATCTCATGCTAGAAAAGTCTCTCCACATAGGATGTCATGTGCCTTTTCTACACTCGTTTTTGTGTCCATTTTGGCTTGCCAACATCCATTGCTTTTTTAATTGTCACTATTTGTTAGTCATTTTTGGTAAACTTTGTGGGCCATGCTAGATACACAAACAAACCAATTACAACCACTTGTAGATTGACAACCAAATAAAGGTTGTCAACCACACTCTTGGAATGATAATTGTATGTACATCCAACATATTGACAATATAATTCTTCATAGGTCTATGCGGTATAGTCCTTTCCAAACATGTCTTGGATTCCAACCAATGACACCACTTGACATATCCTGCCACACACCATCAACATCGAAGTGACATGCAGAGGAACAAAAATTTGGCAAGTTACATAAGTTTTTGCTACACATCCAAAATGGGCACCAACCAGAAAAGCCAGATGTGCCTTTGCTCCTTCGGGTGCGTGTATCTTGATATCTGATATGGATACAGGTACGATACTCCGCACATACACGTTGGATACCGTACCCATGCGTGCCCAAAAAACCTTGATTTTGTAGCCGTGCCGTATACTATGTGGTTTGATTTTTTGTATTAAAGATAATTTTAACCGCAGATACAATCATTTTCAGAACCACATGATGCAACTATGCATCATACTGCTGTCCACTACTTATGTCACAATAAATGGAGACCACAAAAGCTACTGTTATAAAAGCTACTGTTATAAAGGCTGTCCACTGTAAAAGCTACTGCTGTACATATTGCAGCTGTATAAGCTATATATGACAAAACAACCTACTGATTTACATTGCTTTGTATAGTATTGACACATTAAAAATTTCTTTTTTCACTGCATGTGTCCAATTCTCTCCAGCCTATTGGAGGCTCAATAGCTGATATCTCCTCGTTAGATCTAACAACTTCAATGGCAGAGACATCCCCATCATTGACATGGAGTCTAACACCCTGTGTTTCCTTGGTTTTCTTTTGGTTTTCCACTGCATTTTCATTAAATATCTTCTGGAATTCTCTAAGAACCTTCAGAAAGGTTGAGGTATCAGCCTGATTGTAATGCCAAGTGTGCCCATACCTTACTTTTTCTTTGTTGACTCACACTGTTCCATTGCTTAGCAGCTTCATGAATTTGAATCTTGAGATCTCCATAGACACAGTAACCTGCAAAGCAACATTAAGCAATATGAGTCTTTTTGAAGACTCAGAAAGTGTCCTCCTGAACCCTTTAAATTTTTCCTCATTTCTTGCCTTCGATATATTCCAAAGTATTTCAATTGAAAATCAAATCCAAAACAAATTATATTCTTTGTCTAGTTTTTTTTTTCAGTCCCAATAAGAATTTCCCCCAAATCATTTGCCCATCACAAAACATTTTCCAAATTTCCTTGGCATAGAAACAGTAAAAAAAATGTGTTCAATTAATTCAGGCATTCTGCATATATTACATATTTCAATATCAACATGATTTAGTTTGTATGGTAGCTTTTGCAAAATAACCATCAAGTTTGTAAAGAGGACTTACATAGCCAATACCAAAACTGCTCTTCATGATCTGAGATGTGAGCCACCTCCTAATTCGTGTGATGAGAATGACGAGACATGGAATCCCAATGACTATTCAGGTGAAGCATTGGCACAAGCAGGTGAATTTCGCCTTGACTGCATAGTAAGGAGTCTTTCAGCCTGCACACGGATGATTTGATTATGTATAAATGTGAGTTGGCTTAGGGATTATATAATCCACTCTGGTATGACGTGCTTCCATTTTCAGAAGATGGAACCAAAACCTGTGGGTCTCCTCTTTCCTTCAGATGGTTTTATACAGGTACAGGAATCAGAATCTCATCATGTAGACGACTCTTTGGTAGAGTTTGCGGCTTCCTTATTTTAGGAATTTTTGATGGAGGCACTTACCCTTGCATGGCATACACTTGGAGGAATGAAGTCTTTAGGGAGCTATGATCCTAGTGAGCATGATGGCACTGGAGTTCCAACCCTCTATGATGGAGTTCTACTCCATAATTTGATAAGAGATGGTTGTCCTACTTCATGGGACAAGGATTTCTTTCATCACTTTTGGGGGACAGCGGCTGTTCGGGAGTTTGGAGGAGAGTTGTATCAACTCCTCATCATTGGGGAGTGGCATAGGTTTGATACTCTATCATCTTATGACCTTGGCAGTATTATTTGCATCCACATAGGTCTGATTTTCAGTCTTGAGGTTGCTGTTCTATTCCATATCAGCAACCTAGGAGGAGCTGTTATACATTTTCTTGCACCTATGATGGGTATTTTCACATCCATGGGAGATCTTAAGGAGTTGGAGAGTGGTTTTGTGTTGCTAGCACTTTTAGATGCTTCCATCTCCTCATGTTTGATGGATGTAAGAATGTGGTGATTTGGGATCCTCAACAAGGATTGACGGAGCTTATTGGGAATGGTAGGAATGATCCTTGGAGGGATAAGGATCAAAATTTCAGAATTTATAGTGTTGTTCCTTTCCTTACTAGCCATTTTATGGTTCCAATTGTTCATCTACAAATGGATTGGAGAGATATTTTAAGTAAGGATTGGAACAATGAACGGATGGTTACTCTTGGGAGTGTTCCTTGGCAAAGAATGGGTCAGATTTTTAGTCTCAAGCTTTTTGTTTGGTTGCGGGCCAGCCACCTCACATTTTGGTTTGCTCTCATTCAAGAGAGTTGGCACATTATTTCTTGTCAAGGAAGTAAAGGGTACCAGTTGGAGATTGCTTTGAAGTGTTTCCCAACCACTTTTGAGTTGTTTTTGTGCAACACCAATGCTCTTTTCACATGCTTATACTTGGGAATTCCATTGGTACTGCTGTTATCCCTTGTGTAGAGTGCTAGAATCAAATTGTATTTTGGTATTACAAGTTTTGAACAACAGTGATTATTTGTTTCTTCAAACCTTCCGAACTCTGAGAGTTCATCATATGAAGGTTTGTGATGTAAACTTTGTTAGTTTACTCTTGGTGTTGGTTCAAAACATTGAACTTCCGCATGCTTCAGTTCATCATTCAGAGACTCTTGGTGTTGGAACAACAACAGTTTTTAGAAGTCTTCATGTTTGTATTAGAATAGTTCAAAGGAGGCATGTTAGATTCATGTGGTGTTATGATGATGAGTTTGTTGAACTCTTGCAAATGATTGCTTTCCTTTGAGCAAGAAGATTGGAGGAAGTCGCATTTGTAGTTGTGACTTTGTATGACACCATGAGGAGAAATGTTGAGGATTATGGTTTTGGGTTGAGCAGACTTTTCTTCCTATTGCCCAGGATTGTGTTAGGTAGTGGGTTTGCAGATAGGGACTTATTTGAGATGCTTTGACAGGAGATGATTCATGGTATAGATTTCAGCCCTCTCAAGTATTTCAAATTGAGTTTCGAGGATGGTTACATTTTGGGGCTACAAGAGAGGAGAATGCAAATTTGGCATGATGGATTTACAATTATGATCAGAGTGGTGCAACGTCGACATGGTGGTTTCTTCTTGAGATTGACGTGGGACCCTGGGATCACATTGGTTTGCAGTCTAGGTCAATCTGGTGTTTCTAGTGTTGTGCAGGCATTGCATGAGGACAAGCAATCTTTGGGGAGGGAGGACTGTAATGTCCCCATTTTTGGGTTCTCTTGCATTGTAGTTGGCATTGAACTTCTCAGTGTGTGTCAATGTTATCAGAGGAGTTATTTGATGATTCCAATAAGCTCAGGAGGTTTGGAGGACTCATATACCACTCCCTAGGGTGATTTCCAATTTTTGGTGTGCTCTCCAAGATTCTTGGAGAGGGTGTCTATTTATAGTAAGTCACTCGATTGGCTCTGTTTATCATTATTCTTCATTGAGATCATTTCAGTGTAGTCAATTTTTCGTTTCGATGCATTTCAACAATTTCCGTAAAATGGGTGATTAATGGTTTTATTTTAATTATTTTACTAAGGTCGCCAAATATTAATTAAAATATTTAAAAAACACCTTAGTGTTATAGCTCATCGGAACTGGGATTAAATGTTTTAAATCATGGATGCATTAAACAGGGACCTTGCATGTCAAATTATAGTTATTTTAATTAAAAGGTCATTTTCGGAGCTAAATTGGAGTTTTAATTAAAAAGTGAATTTAAAATATAAGCTTTTGGAGAGTTCGGCGGAAAAAGTATAGAAAGGCACTTGAGGGGCTCATTTAGAAACATTGAAGTTTGTTATCTCTTTGTCTGAAAGCCCTTGTGGTTCTAGAGATTGGACTCGGCTCATCTCAACGTTCCTAATGACGAAAACTCCCTTGGACAAGATTGGTTGCGGTGGTGAAAGATTTACCTAGGCTAATGTTTGTTGGAGATATCTTACATGCATTTCACAGTGCATTCACAGTTGGATTCAACAAATTTGTAAAGTCCCTTTAGAGGCAAATTTGTAGGTATTCTGGTTAGATTGCAAACTCTTGGTGCTGGATGCCTTGCCTGGAGTTTATTTGGAGTTTGTTGGTGTTGTGAAGTTTTATTTCAGTTTTTTGGTAGAGGTTATTGCATACCAGTCTTGTGGAGGCTGATTTGTGGGTTTATTTGTTGTTTGAATTATCTTTAGCTGGCCGTACCATCCTTGCAGCTGGTTGTACCGTTCTGGGTGTGGCGTTGGGTTTTTGGAGCTTCCAGTGAGTTTTATCATTGTTTGTTTGGCTTGGGGGTGGCGCCTAGGACTCTTATTGCTTTGAATTCTAGTTTCATCAGCAATGGAGGTCATTCCAAGTTGTGGCATCCATTTTTGGAGGTTCTAGCTTGCTGGTTGTGACTACAACACCTTGTCAAAGACTCCAACATTTTCTGGGTATGTTAGATTTAGATATGTTATGATATTTTATGAACCGAGTCACCTTTGTAAATAAGAAAAACCTATTTTCTGATCAGAATAGAAATTTGGAATTTTATGCTCATTGTAATTCCGAAAATTGCAATTTTCAAGTTGTTTTCATTGCCGCAAGTTACTTTATTTTCTGCACTTAATTTATCATCTCAAACCATCAAAAAACTATTGCAAAATACCTTTCAATCACATGAGAAAAACAAAACAAAAACACAGATTGGGGTGGGACATTACAGTTTGTGCTTGTCTCTTTATGCGCCTCAAATTAAAGTGGATTACTTGTGGGCATTGAACACCCATTGGCCACAAATGTCAATTAACGTTGTTTTGTTCACAGGTGAACTTGCATAGAGCAAGTTGAGACAGCCCTGCCACATGCGTTTCTGTGTTCATGGAGGAAGGTTGGTTGTGTGCTGCAAGTAGGTTTGATTGATCTCTTCCTTTTTGGTTCCACTCCACCCTCTGTTTTAGTTTCTCTAACCCTTATCTCCCTTTCTCTGAACCCTATGCCTCCTATCCCTTTCACCCCCCTCCAAGCATTAATCTAGTTTTTATTTTAGATTGGAACTGGCCTTCTTTGGAGGATGCCTGTGCAATTGAAATCTGTGTGCAAGCATCCATGATTGTGTTGCATCTTGGACTGGCATCCCTGGCCTCTTGCCTCCGGGGCTGTCCATTTGGAAGCAACCCGACAAGCGTCAACTGCCTAAACAAGACTCTGTCCATTTTAGCTATATTGCTATTGTCAAACCAAGTCTCCATGTTGAGAATCCAACTAGCAAGGGCCTTGAGTTTGTGAGAGCTGTCATATATTTTGACTTCAAACTTTGCTTTACAAGCAGTTGGAGAGGTGGTAGCAATATTAATGTTGATTTGAGTGGTCAAATTAGCTACTGCATTGGGCAGCGCAATCATTTCACAGCAAGATTTGCAGTGCAACCATTTCGCAGCAAGATTGGCAGCCATGGTGTGAATTGTCACCAGCTAGTAACGAATGTGTCCTCCCAACAAAATAAATGAGAAAAAGGACAATTTATACTGTAAATTGAAACAAATTTGAATGTATATCTAATATTTACTCAACACTGTTGGAAATAATAGCTCAGTTGGTAGAGCACTCCAGCAGCAAATGGAAGGTCCAAGGTTTGGGTCCTAGCTGGTCCATGTGAACTGTAGCTCGAAATGTGGTATCAAAGCCAGGGTAGGAGCCCCAAGCACCTGCAGTGTGGCTTTAGGGAGGGTGTTGGAAATAAGCCACACCTGGACTAACGATTGACTGCATTTAACAAAAGTTGCCTCTTTGGTGATCAGGTGTGTCCAATGAGTGAAGTCCCCTCTCTTTGGAAGAGGTGTGAAGAAGATATAAATAGATGGTGGTTTGGGATTCAAAATAGCAAGCACTGCAGCAGCTCAGTTGGTAGAGCACTGAAGCAGCAAATGGAAGGTCCTAAGTTTGGGTCCTAGCAGGTACATATGAGCTGTAGCTCAACAGACAAAATATGTTAGGAAAGGGTTCTAGATGTGTGAGAAAATTGCTTGGGAAACTCCAAAAGTGGAATCAAAACAATGTCACAGAGAAAACTGCAAACTTTAAGAACATGAGTCACAGTTACCAATAACTGAGATTACCACTGCTCTGGCATTGAAAAAATTAGCCAGAGTCAATTTTTTTTTGACCTCAATCAGACTCTGGATGAGTAAGAATGGGCTTGCCAAAGTTCAAGGGTCATATTGGAAACTACAACTGTGCAAGCATTGAGTAAGCCAAAGGCATATGCTAATGTCAGGTGAGTGTGTGACAGCAGGATGACATTGGAATGGCTTGACGATAACAATGTGCTGGTGTAGCATTGACACTGGTGGCATCTTTTTTGGTTAATAGCTGGCAGGTAAGATGCTGATCAACAGCTGGTGGGGAAAGATGCCGGTCAATGGCCTGTGATGAGGAAAGTCAGAGTTGGCGGGAAGGAAAGTTGGCAGCCGTGTGAGCTATTAACAGTGATGGCCATATGGTGGGATAACTTAATTTCTTTCTCTCAAAATGTGTCGCTTAAACCAGACTTGCAACCTGTAAATGCAGCATAGTTGGGAAATTTAAAACTTGTTTTTCGGGTGTCCAATTTTGACAAAACAAAAATTTAAACCTTCTCAAATGCTTAGAATGCGATGCTGTTGAAATTTTCCCAGAATGCTTCTAAGTGAAGATTGCAGAAAAGAATCCAAAAATCCAAATCCAAACCCAAGAATCAGAAGCAGTTGTGATACGGTGATACCTATGATATGGAATCAACCTGATTGAACCAGGAATGCAAACACGGAGGTGTACACAAAAGTTTGACAGAAGAATCTTTGCATAAAAACTACAAACTTGATAACACATTTGACTAATTGAAATTGAAAACTTACAAAGCTTATAAAGGCCTAAACTATGCCACAATTACATTTTTTGGAAAATTTATCAAATCTCATCTTTTTTGGATGAAATCAACATGAGAACAAAAACAAATAAAACCTCTAGCTAACTTAGGTCTAATAACCTAACAATTCGGAGTGGAAAGATTCTAACTTTTCACTTTTTACACAATAATTCAAACTTTTCACTTTTTACACAAGATTAGAATTATTACATAGGAACTATAGAATAAAATGTATCTATGTCTAATGATAATCCTCTGCACTCTATGAATCTTCGAAAGTAAAAATGTTAGTACATGCAAGTGCATTTCATTGCATGTTTTTACAAACAGTACATATTTCTGAAGAGATTATCTCTGCCATTGAATATTTTCTATTGTTGAACAATGCTGTGTTAGTTGGTATGATTTTTCCACAGTACATGAAGTAAATGGAGCAAGCTTTTGGATTCAACTGTGTATATTTTTAGATCGATGTTGAACAATGCTGTGTTTCTTTCATGCGGTTTATGGCTTCATGTTGAAACCTTGTGTAGTTCTGAGTCGGATTTTTCCATCATCTGCAACTCTTCTTTTCAACTGTCTTAAGAATGCACACTTGTTTCAAAATATGACACTGACCCTTTTTGCACACCTGCGGTATCTTTGAAAGCATATATCATTTTTTGTGACTAACCCATTTATTAAATATCCAAGTATTTGGAGTACTTGACACTATCTTTCAGATGATTTCTTATCATCAAAGCTGCCTATACAATGTTAATATATTGTTCTTAAGAGATGTATCCTTCGTTTTCAGGGAACATTATGAATAGATTGGGCATTTGATGTTTACTACTTGATTAAAATTTGATGCAGGGAATGACTAAATGGTTGCTTCAGAATGTGATGGACAGCCTCATAACTCAGGCTGTAGATTATGAAAGAGACCTTTGACACATGTTAGCATATGCAGTGGTTGCATTTTTCAGCATTTTATGATTAGCACTGCCTTTGGATTTCTGGGATGGGAAGTTGCTGATTGCTAAAGGGATTATTTTCTGCTGAAAACAATGAACCCAGTTTTTGAAAATTTCTGGGTTTTGGCCTTTAAACATAATAAATGCAACTGTGTTAGAGGTTGCTAACTAGCGCGTGATAACCATTCGTTTAGCCCATATTATATGTCATAGTTGTGGTGGTGAAAATGTATTTCCCCTACATTATGAATATGCTAGCTGACGACAGAAGATTTGGAGAAACTGTAAATTTTCTTGTAAAGAATCAGAATGAATTGAAATGCATCTAAAAATGGGGTTTCTGTCCTCAATTGAAGCAGGGGATGGCTACTGGAAATGTGTATTGACTGGCATATTGACATGCCTGCTTCCACAATTTAGTTGGTTTTGCAAGGGAATTGCTTGGAAAAATATATTTTTTAGCATTTTTTAAAGAGCTATATTCATTTGTTTATATATGTAGTGCAGACGAATGATACAGTGGTTTACATTCTTATGAACAGAGGGTGTTTTCTTTGTTCTTTATGAGTTTAGAGAAGGAAGTGAAAGGGTCTGTATTTCAGGACTGCTGATCTTACAGTGATCTATTCAATTCAGAGCTTATGTTTCTCAAATTGGAATATTGTCTAATTGCTCTCTCTATATATTTTTCTTTTGTGCTTACAATGTAATTCATTTAAACTAGGTCTATGTTGAGGACGGTGATTAGTACATAAGACAAAAATGTATTTGGTCCATTTGATGAAACTGAATACTATAGAAACATCTTGATAATTTTGAAGGTACTCTTTAATAGATTGGCTCATGAAAGATAGATAAAGGTTTTGATGCAAGATGTGGGAAAGGACAGTTCCTTGAAGTACAGGAAATTGGGAAAGTGTGGTACTATTCAAATTAAATAAAAAAAGAAAGCGGTAAGTTGTTCAATAAATGATATCAATGACCAACATTTTCAACCTTTGATTCTTGGGTAGGAAATTAGGAAAGTGTGGTACTATTCAAATTAAATAAAACAAGAAAGCGGTACATTATTCAATAAATGATATCAATGCCCAACATTTTCAACCTTTGGTTCTTGGGTAGGAAAAATGGTGAAAAAACAATTGGTTAATAATTGAAAAGTTGCAACAATATCATCTCTCTTCAAAAAAATCTATTAGTTCAATTGCATTTCTGGGATTTCAAATTCGTTTCTCAACATTCAGATTTATGATCCTCCAAGGATGTATGATGACATTTCATGCATTAGACATGTAGATTGAATTTTCATATACATTGCTTTATTTACCGTGCACCTTATTGTGAAGTCTGAAAGACAATTTTAAACAAAGATGGTCCATATAACCAAATTTCTTAGCAGTATACGAGTACCTGGGATCGAGTTGAATATTTGATAGCCCTTATTTGGATAGGAACCTTGAGAAGGGCAGGAACAAATTTCTAGTGTAAACTTATACATAAAATGAACACGGTTGACCTACAATATGATGCATTATGCTTTGAAACATTCAATAGGTATAGTTTGATTTCATTGATTTATATTTTCTTATATTAATGAATTAGTGATGCTTGGATTCTTTCTATGCTTGCTTATAATACCAAAATATTTGGGTAAAAAAATTAAAATAGATAAATTTTCCCTTGCAGTTTTATTTAGAGAGGGCACATGAATTTTGGGGGGAGAGAGAGGGAGGGGTGCATGTAGTGCACTAACATGTATATACACGTGCACATAGAGAGGGGTGCATACAGTGCACTAACGTGTATATACACATGCACGTGTACACATGTATTAATATGGGTATATGTGTGTATATATGTATTTAGTGCACAAATATATATACACATGCATATGGATGTATTTGCATACATTTAACATGTATATACACATGCACATGTGTATACATGTATTAACGGAGCCGGCTAACTCCTAGACAAAATTCATCTATGTACATCGAAAAACGCATGAAAAACATACATGGACACATGCATAACATGACAAGTTGTCGTAGTGCGGGGCCCGCCAGACGCTTGAAACCGTCAGACGAGATGAAATGTTCGGGCGATGGTCAAGTGGGAGTTAACGGTGCCGTTAGGTGGGTTTTCCCATTTGTTGTCGGGCGAAAAAACGAGCGGGTTAGCTTTGTCGACAAATTTCTTTTGTCTGGTGCGGGAAAAAGGGAATGACGTGGGCCTTTTCTGTTTCGAGAAAGCAAGGTGAAAATACTATTTGTTTTGTTTCTTGTTTGCACGTTGAAATGGAAAACTGAAGGTTTGAATGCACATGGATGACTTGGAGGAGAATATCGACCAAATAAGCTGAAGTGTGGAGTGCACATGGAGGAGTTGAAGGAGAATAACGACCAAATCAAGGTGAGGGGTAATTATGTTGCAAGTAGAGGGTTTTACAAGTGGGAAACACAATGTGGAGTATTTCAGTTTCTTGAATGTCTTCAAAATCACACATTCCATTGTTGTGTTTAAATTTATGTTGATTGAAAAAAAAAGTTCATAAAATAATTGTGAATGGAAAACGTAGTGTTGGGTTTTAGTTATTTGAATCTCTTTGGTTAAATGTAAAGGGTTGTCTCATGGTGGGTTGCTTGCTTCTTAACACCTATGGCTTTGCAACATGGAATGTTACAAAACAGTATGGATGTCTTCCAAATCACATATTCCATTGTTGTGTTTAAATTTCAGTCGATTGCAAAAACCTGCACAAAATAATTGTGAATGAAAAACAAATTGTTGGATTTTAGTAAAAGAACTGCACAAAATAATTGTGAATGAGAAACATAGTGCTGGGTTTCAATTATTTGAATCTCCTTGTTTAAATGTAGAGGGTTGTCGTTTCTTGCTTCTCAACACCGATGGTTTTGCAACATGGAATGTTAAAAAGCAGTATGAATGTCTTCCAAATCACACATTCCATTGTTGTGTTTAAATTTCAGTCGATTGAAAAAAAAACTTGCACAAAATAATTTTAAATGAGAAACACAGTGCTGAGTTTCAGTTATTTCAATCTCTCTGTTTAAATGTAGAGGGTTGTCTCATGGTGGGTTGCTTGCTTCTTAACACCCACGGCTTTGCAACAGGGAATGTTACAAAACAGTATGGATGTCTTCCAAATCACACATTCCATTGTCGTGTTTAAATTTCAGTTGATTGAAAAAAAAACCTACACAAAATAATTTTGAATAAGAAACACATTGCTGAGTTTCAGTGTAAAAACTGCACAAAATAATTGTGAATGAGAAACATAGTGCTGAGTTTCAGTTATTTGAATCTCCTTGTTTAAATGTAGAGGGTTGTCTCATGGTGGGTTTCTTGCTTCTCAACATCGATGGTTTTGTAACATGAAATGTTAAAAAACAATATGAATGTCTTCCAAATCACACATTCCATTGTTGTGTTTAAATTTCAGTCGATTGGAAAGAACTTGCACAAAATAATTTTGAATGGGAAACATAGTGCTGGGTTTTAGTTATTTGAATCTCTTTGTTTAAATGTAGAGAGTTGTCTCATGATGGGTTGCTTGTTTCTTAACACCCACGGTTTTGCAACATGGAATATTACAAAACAGTATGACTGTCTTCCAAATCACACATTCCATTGTATTTAAGTTTTAGTCGATTGAAAAAAAACCCGCACAAAATAATTCTGAATGAGAAACGCAGTGCTGGGTTTCAATTAAAAAACTGCACAAAATAATTGTGAATGAGAAACACAGTGCTGAGTTTCAGTTATTTGAATCTCCTTGTTTAAATGTAGAGGGTTGTCTCATGGTGGGTTTCTTGCTTCTCAACACCGATGGTTTTGCAACATGGAATGTTAAAAAAACAATATGAATGTATTCCAAATCACACATTCCATTGTTGTGTTTAAATTTCAGTCAATTGAAAAAACTTGCACAAAATAACTCTGAATGAAAAACACAGTGTTGGGTTTCAGTTATTTGAATCTCTTTGTTTAAATGTAGAGGGTTGTCTCATGGTTGGTTGCTTGCTTCTTAACACCTAAGGTTTTGCAATATGAAATGTTACAAAACAATATGAATGTCTTCCAAATCACACATTCCATTGTTGTGTTTAAATTTCAGTCGATTGAAAAAAAATCTGCACAAAATAATCCTGAATGAGAAACACAGTGCTGAGTTTCAGTTATTTGAATATCCTTGTTTAAATGTAAAGGGTTGTCTCATGATCGATTGCTTGCTTCTTAACACCCATAGTTTTGCAATATGGAATGTTACAATACAATATGACTGTCTTCCAAATCACACATTCCATTATTGTTTTTAAATTTCAGTCGATTGAAAAAAACCTGCACAAAATAATTCTGAATGAGAAACATAGTGCTGGGTTTTAGTTATTTGAATCTCTTTGTTTAAATGTATAAGGTTGTCTCATGGTGGGGTTGCTTGCTTCTTAACACCCACGGTTTTGCAATATGGAATGTTACAATACAGTATGACTGTCTTTCAAGTCACACATTCCATTGTAATGTTTAAATTTCAGTCGATTGAAAAAAAAGATTGCACAAAATAATTTTGAATGAGAAACACAGTGCTGGGTTTTAGTTATTTGAATCACCTTGTTTAAATGTAAAAGGGTTGTCTCATGGTTGGTTGCTTGCTTCTTAACACCCACTGTATTGCAACATGAAATGTTACAAAACAATATGGATGTATTCCAAATCACACATTCCATTGTTGTGTTTACATTTCAGTTGATTGAAAAAAAAAATTGCACAAAATAATTTTGAATGGGAAACACAGTGCTGGGTTTTAGTTATTTGAATCTCCTTGTTTAAATGTAAAGGATTGTCTCATGGTCGGTTGCTTGCTTCTTAACACCCATGGTATTGCAACATGAAATGTTAGGAAACAATATGAATGTCTTCCAAATCACACATTCCATTATTGTGTTTACATTTTAGTTGATTGAAAAAAAAACTAAACAAAATGATTCTGAATGGGAAATACAGTGCTGGGTTTCAGTTATTTCTATCTCTTTGTTTAAATGTAAAGGGTTGTCTCATGATCGGTTGCTTGCTTCTTAACACCCACGGTTTTTTAACATGGAATGTTACAAAACAGTATGAATGTTTTCCAAATCACACATTCTATTGTTGTGTTTAACTTTCGCACCATTGAAAAAAGAAATTGGAAAAAAAAATGATTTGGAAAACACAATGTTGGGTTTCAGTTATTTGAATGTCCTTGTTTAAATGTGAATGGTTGTCTCATGGTGGGTTGCTTGATTCTTAACACCTACGGTTTTGAAACATGGAATGTTACAAAACCATATGAATGTATTCAAAATCACACATTTTATTGTTGTGTTTGAATTTCACATGAATGAAAGAAAAGTGCAGAAAATTATTGTGATTCGGAAAACACAGTGTTGGATTTCAGTTATTTGAATCTCCATGTTCAAATTTCAAAGGTTGTCTCATGGTAGGTTGCTTGATTCTTAACACCTACGGTTTTGCAACATGGAATGTTACAAGACAGTATGAATGTCTTCCAAACCACACATTCTATTGTTGTGTTTGAATTTCGCATGATTGAAAGAAAAGTGCAAAACATAATTGTGATTCGAAAAACATAGTGTTGGGTTGTTGGACTGTCCGATTTTTAGCATGCATTTGTGTTAAATTTTATGCGTAGCTTGATTGAATTTATCACCTTTAATTTTCCTCGGTTGAAGTCGAAACATCTTATTGGTTTCACGTGGGTGAGAGCAATGCAAACACATTTTATCTATGTTTAATGAATGATTTTTTTTCTTTTTCTTCACACAATCCACACTAATTTTAAGTATTCGTCCAATTCTGTGATTTCCTAGAATGGGGAGAGGTTTGAAATGGAAGAAGCTAGACGAATTGCAGGTGCACGATGTACAAAATGGAGGCTCTCCTTTTTTGTCTTCTGATTTGGAATGGGTTTCTATTTCCGTCAACAAGGATAAGGTCTCTGACCTTGTTGCAGCAATTCCTCTTACGAGACTTGATCATTTCATTCGTGGTGAAACATCCGTTGAAGGTGTAGAAACCAAATTTGTGGACAAAAAAAAAGAGAACCTACCACTTTGTGTCCCGTCTACGACAAAACTTATAGCAAAACAATTTTGTATAAGAGGTTTATATATATCGACATTCATTTCTATGGTCAAATGATATTTTACTCTCTTGGTTGAACATGATGATATGATACGTTTGTCGTAGCTACTGGTGTCAATACGGTCCTGAAGACAAGAAAGACCAACCTCCACCAAAGAAAAAATGACATAAGACATTTATACTAATACGAGGTTGTCAATACCACTTCATGGTAAAGGTTATGGAAGGCAAACCCGATATTGCCTATATTATCTACAAAGAAATGTTCCACGTCGATAAAAACGGTGAATTTTTCCATGGTATTCACGACACAAGTGGAGAGAAGCATTCTATGTTTGCCGCTAATCTATCCATAAAGTGCAAAATCTATATTGAAAGCCTTTTGCTCATGGACGTCAGTGTCAATCCAATAATGGATAGACACATCAACGATCCTGTGTTATGTGGCATGATGTCCAAGAGAGATCAATTCCTTACAAGAAATGATGTAATGAATGCCTAGCGAAAGGTGCATTCTACTCACGCACAAAAACACAAAGTCGATTCAACAAGTATCCTACTATGGAGTGGACAAGAATTTGACAACTTCTACTTTCAACGACCCGATGGGAACAATATACCTTTTGTTATCGAGGTTCAGACTCCATGGATGCTGGATATGATGGTTAGCTGCTCACATAATTCAGTCATCTCGATGGATTCCACATTTGCAACTAACAAATATGAGGTGAGGCCTTACAAACATTGACAAATAGTTCATCGTGTTTTCAATGATCTTCTTGGCTGTAAACTTCACAATGCTCACGTTGAGTTGTTCTCTCTACAGTATCCATTGTATACTCTCCTCGTTTTTGACAAGCAACAAAGTGGTGTGCCGGTTGCGTGGGTAGTCTCCTCACGAAACAAGATTGAGGACATCTCTACGTGGCTACGCGTATTGCTCGACCGTGAAAGAAGAACCAGGCCCCAATGGAGAATCAATGCATTTTTGATCGATGATGTGACTGCAAAAATCTAAGCCATATAGTATGTGCATCTCTTTCTTCATCTGTGTACCTTTCTCATTTGCTATTCATTTTCAATGCCACTTTCTCATGCAGTCGAATGGTAAACAATATCGTTTGTATTGTCTATTAGGGCTGTCTTTCAATGTCGTGTGCTTCTATGCCTTTGGCATGTCAAAAGGGCTTGGCTAAAGAATGTATATAAGTATGCAACCAAGGAAAGGGCAATGAACGTCTTTTGCAGTCTTGGCACAATCATGATGGCAATCAGTGACACCGAAGATTGCGTCACTCAGCTATTGAACTTTCTTTCAGGAGTTCAATGATCAACCCTGATTCTTAAAGTACTTCAAGGAAGGAAGGTCGAATTGGTGAGTTGACAATTTTCGTCACCTCGCATGATTCACACCATTCAAATTCTTTGATGTCACCTCTAATACGTTGTGGCTTACTTGACTATTGGATGTTTTCTTTTGTAGCCATGTGGGCAAAAAATTGCAGACTATTCCCACATGCCAACCAGGATACGAATGCAACCATTGAGTCGTACCATTGCACACTAAAACTCGCTACTTGTGTGATTGTTCAAAAAATGCTATAGGAGAATGGACTATTTGTATTACACACTCGTGTATAAAATGAAACCATTCTATAGGCAAAAGGAAAAGTTGTAGCATTATGGTTTTTTGACGAACACAAATTATTTAAATATGCGATCTAGTGTGGAGCGGGCCAAGGCAATTCCAAACGATGACTGTATTCTCGATGAAACAGATCCTGGACGATACTGGGTGAAAATTCAAAGTAGGTCAATGCACTACCTTGTTCGGAAATTTGGGGAGCACCTTTTTGTTTGTGACTGCCCTTGGAGTTTGCAGGGGAACACTTGCAAACATGTCGTCAAGGTTGCTCACTTGATTAAAAGATCATCTGCCGTTGAAGGGGTGGTCCATGGTAAGTGAATTTCAATTTGAATTGCATTACTTTATTGGAGTCAATTGTGTTTTGCATTTTCTATAGCCTACTACAAATTTCTTCTATGTGCTCATTTAAACAGGGGAGGTCAACCAATTGATACAAGCATAGTTTTGAACGAGACATATTGTTAGAGGGGGCCGTAGAAGAAAACAATCCTAATGTTCTGACCCCTACACAAGCTCCTTCTATGAATCATGTATATGATGAACATGTGGTGACAATATCTCTTTGGAATGACACTAACAAACTTTTGAAGAAAGTGATGCGTACACTGCCACAATCTCTACAACAGGTGCAATCATACGCAAAATACGCAGACAGGTTTCTAGAGGACCTACGACAATCAAATGCATTTCCATTTGAATTCATTCTGGATCCTGATCAAGCTGCAACTACCACCATTCACATGTGTCCATGGTTTAGTGCAACCAGGGATCGTCGTCGACATCCAACCCGACATATGAAGCATTTCGCACAATAGTTAGATCACCGAACCCCTTTGGATGACTCCTTTCCCTTGTCCGCGAACAATAGTTTGAATTTGAATGTCAATATGCAATGTGAGACTTCAAGTGCAATTGCTATGGATGTGGCAGAGGATACAACATCTAATATAGGTGAGTATGAGAAAACCCATTTTAATTTCTTTATTGTAATAGGAAATGGTTTTGCATATTTCTTTTTTCCAATATGTGCTTGTACCACATCATACACTTTATGATTTCTTTTATGAATTTTTTTGTTCACTTCAACATTCCAATCTCGGGAAAGGAGTCCTCGTCGACGACTATCTTTCGCGGGTGTAAACCCAATGGAAGGTATGGTTCGAATTTAATAACTTTTCTTACATAAGTCCAATTTTTGGTATGACATTATGTAGTTTAAGAAGTGTATCTATTGAATCATGCAGGGGAAGCAAACCATTCAATGTTTGGTTGTTGATCTTTAGAAAATACAGAAGATTTCCAATCAAAAAGGATGTGTACAAGTTGGTAACTGAGGAAAGTGCATTCAATGGGGTTGAAAGTTTGTTCCTAAAGCATGGTCAGACATTCTTCAAACATGACTAATTAAGCTTGCAAAAACTTAATCTTACCTTAAACTTTGCTGCCCCCAAGTTTGATAGACATTCACTTACTAAACCCACCATATTTCACCTAAAAGTTGCCTTATGAAAGATGTGCGATGCAATGGATGTAATCAGCGATGTGATCTCCATATGTGGGTTTCAAGTATGTTGAGGGGGACTAAAATGGGTCTCTACAATGATGATTATTTACAGGGGTTGTTAAGAGTTTGAGATAGTTAAGTTGAAAAATTTGAGTGTGTTTTCCATCGTGCAACTGTTATGTGCATTTTCTATTTGGAACATATGAAGACATATTCAAATGGAATGTTTTGTGAAAGAAAGGGTTGCCAAAAAACAAGAAGGTGAACTTCGAGACCTTGTTTTGTTACAGTCTGCAAAAAATAAAAATGTCAGGCACAACCCACTGTGTTTTCCATTTTGCAACTGTGATGTGCATTTTGTGTTCGTAACAAAAATATATTTTCTACAATTCATTAGTTCAACTCATTTGATTGCAACAAATAGAATGCTCAAATTATTTTCCATGTTGGAAAAGACACTGTCCATACACAGTTAGTTAGTTATGAAAAGTTTTCTTTCGCTTTCAATTTTTTTTAGCAACTGTTTCGTGTGTTTCTAGTTAGAGAATGGTGTTGTATGTGCTGAAGTTTTTGTTCTCTTTCCTTTCAGGCATTGTTCTTCTTGTTGTTCGACTCATGCGCTGCCATATGCCCATTGGAGATATTGCACATGCTGCCTTGTTTAGTTCAAAATAATAGGTACAATCTCTTTAGTGCATACATTATCTATATCTTCCACTTTGCTCGCTTATTTTTCACTGTTTCCATTGCATTTACAATGTCTTTCTAATTAGAGAATGCAGGTCTACCTTCTGAAAAAGTTGTTTTGTCTTTCATTTCATGAATTTTACAACTTGCTGCTGCAGTTCTATAGAAGATGTCCCACAGTTCTCGATCATGGGTGGTTAGTTGGTTGACCAACTACCACCCGTATCTGCCATGCAATATTCTTGCTCGAATTGAGGAATTCAGCCTCCCGTATAGGTTGCGGGAAAAGATGTTAAGGAGAATTAATGGAAAAGGGCCAAACCGCACAGAATTGCACTATGATAATTATGCTCACTTCTTCAACAACGTCTTTGGTGTATGGGCACATATGGGCATGGACGTTCAATATTACAATCTACAAATAGAGATTGTCAATTTATGTGATTGGTCAATGTCTCTTTATCGAGAAATTCAAGACCTTTTCCTAGCTGGATGCTTCTGGAAGGTGAGCATTAGACCAACAGTTTTCATACACAGGCACAATCTTACGGATCAACTGAGCATGAGGTTTATGAGATTCCTCAAGGGGGAATCTCTAATTAGTAATCACATAGGTCCCGTGGAGGAATGGTTGCTGGCCGTGTTCAAATTCAACCACATTGTCAGGTTTGAGATCCATCGTGTCAGGCCCTCCTTCAGGCTGCTACATGAGAATTACGGGGTGCCAATATTGTATGCTGTCAATTCCACCTTGACAATCAAAGTGCCACAAATGCTTCTAGATGCTGAGAACACAAAGATTATACCTGTTCGTAAATGGTTGACATAGTCCTCATTGTTACCAGTATTAAATGTGGATTGTAATTTTCTTCAGATTGTATAATATTGACTCGATATGTTTTTACATTTCATTGTGTGATGCACAATGTTCTTATAAAATTTGGCGGTGAACTTGAATACACTGTTTTCTTACAGTTTGTGTTTTCCATTCTGCAACTTTTCTTGTGCATCTTCTCTTGGAAACGTATAAGGATATTGAAATGGAATGTTTGCTGCAAGTAATGGGTTGTTAGAGAATATGAAGGTGAACTTTAATACACTATTTTGTTACAGTCTGCATAACAAACACTATTCTCTTAGAACAAGATTTCAAAGGTGAGTGACAACCCTGCGTGTTTTCCATTTTGCAACAAATTTTTCAGCATAGTGTGTTGCAAACGTATAATGAAATTGAAATGGAAATGGAATGTTGAATGTTGAAATGGAAATTCAAAATTTGTAAATGTCTCTGTACATTGGTGACTTG
Organism: Sequoiadendron giganteum; assembly: GCA_007115665.2. Classification (NCBI taxonomy): domain Eukaryota; kingdom Viridiplantae; phylum Streptophyta; class Pinopsida; order Cupressales; family Cupressaceae; genus Sequoiadendron; species Sequoiadendron giganteum. The sequence continues at coordinate 339,507,268 of CM021103.1, read as the reverse complement.
ATGAGTTTTGTTTGTGGAATATGAGTCCTTGTTGTGTAATTTTGTTTTGTAGAGGTTTTTGGGCATAGGTGACTCCATTCCAAAATAGGGATTGGTGAATTTATGAGTATTTGGAGACCATTAATTGACTGTCCTGTCAGGACAAAATTGTGAAAAGGTGTAGATTGAACATTATTTGGAGTGTTTGCAATTTCCTTCCTTGAAAGGCTAAAAAGATATTGAAGATTCATCCAGACAGAGTATTTTACATGCCATGGAAGTAAGTTAAGAGTGTAAGAGAGTCTTTTGTTGTTGTTTGTCAAATTGAATGATTAAAGGAAACCTAATTAGGCTAGATAAGGATAGTCTATTTTGAAAGTTCAGATGTCGAGATGTTTAAGTTGGGGATTGCTTTCTGTCAGTCGTTTGTTGTTGGCTCAAAGATGGAGTTTTCCAGTTTAGTCATTTGACTTTTTTGCAATAGCACAACGAGTTCAGTTGTTTGACCCATGCAATGTTATCAAACGTTTCCTGCAAACAATGGTAGTTATAAAATATGAACGTGAAATTCAATACGCTGTCTTCTTACACTGTGCATAACACTAACTGTTATATTTGAACAAGATATGAAAACTGTGGAACAACCTTGTGTGTTTTCCATCCTGCAACTTTTTTTGTGCATCTTGTGTTCAAAATGTATAACAATATTGAAAGGGAATGTTTGCTGCAAGTAAAATGTGTGTTCGAAACATATGAATAGATAGTGAACAAGATTGTTTTTCTTAAATTAAGGGGTGTCATAAAACAAGAAAGTGAAGTTGAAAACATTATTTTGTTATAGTCTGGAAAAAATAAGAAGTTAGCCACAACCCACTATGTTTTCCATGATGCTACTATTATGTAAATTTTATGTTGGAAACATATGAGCAGATATTGAAAAAGAGTGTTTTTCTCAAAGTAAGGATTGTGAAAAAACAACAACATGAACTTCAAAACACTCATTTCTCATAGCCTGCATAAAATAAGAAGTGAGCCACAACTCACTGTGTTTTTCGTGATGCAATTGTTATGTAAATAATGTGTTGGAAACATATGTGTAGATATTGAAGAAAAGTGTTTTTCTCAAAGTAAGGGTTGTTAAAAATTATGAAGCTCTACTTCAATACATTGTCTTCTTATTGTGTGCATAACACCAATTGTTGTCTTTGAACAAGATTTGCAAAGTCTGGGACAACTTAGTGTGTTTTCCATCCTGCAACAGTCAAGTAAAATTTATGTTCAAAACATATGAACAAATAGTGAACAAAACTGTTTTTCTTAAAGTAAGGGGTGTCATAAAACAATAAAGTGAAGTTGAAAACATTATTTTGTTACAGTCTAGAAAAAATAAGAAGTGAGCCACAACCCACTGTGTTTTCCATGATGCAACTGTTATGTAAATTTTCTATTGGAAACATATGAGCAGATATTGAAAAAGAGTGTTTTTCTCAAACTAAGGGTTGTGAGCAAACAACAACGTGAACTTCAAAACATTCATTTCTCACAGCCTGCATAAAATAAGAAGTGAGCTACAAATCACTGTGTTTTCCGTGATGCCACTGTTATGTAAATAATGTGTTGGAAACATATGGGCATATATTGAAGAAGAGTGTTTTGCTCAAAGTAAGGGTTGTTAAAAATTATGAAGCTCAACTTCAATACATTGTCTTCTTATTGTGTGCATAACACTAACTGCTGTCTTTGAACAAGATTCGCAAAGTCTGGGACAACCCAATGTTTTTTCCATCATGCAACAGTTATGTATACAAACTATTATACAAGAACCAATTCAGGTTATATGGAGAAAATAATCCAAGATAAATATTTTTTTAGAAGTAAATTACCTCCTTAAATGGAGAAGAGGTTTGAACAACTAAGTTTGTAGAGGATAAACCACTCATAGAGAGTGGTGTTTTAGAATATTTAGACTTAAAACCTTTAAAGGTTTTCTAGAAGGATGAATAGGGTTTTCTAATCCACCAATATATGCTTTGCTTTGTCATTGGAATTTTGGTAAGGGTACACCATGAAAATGAATACTTTACCAATTACATTGTTGTCATTACCATATGGTTGAAGGTACATAATGAGGATCAAGGGTGCATTTCTTGATTGAGATATTTTGATGGGCCTATTGTAATCACCTTTGCAATTGTTGACATTAGTCTGATTTTCATCATTCTTTTCTTGAGGCATTTCAATTGTTCATTCAGAAGTTGATTTGATCTTGTGAGTGACTCATGGATAGTCCTTATTTTTATGTTTCCAAGATTGAGACCCAACATATTTTTTAGGTAGTTTTATATATAATATGCATTACAAATGGTGCATTTCAAAAATTAGTATATCACTCTATCCACTTGTATGGATTATCACAATCCAAAACTAGATTAGCGACACTTGATGGGTTTCAAATCCCATACCTCATGGATTGTTTTTAAAAATAATTTCTCAAATTTCTTGATAAATGGTGACATCAATTGTTCCCATACCAACCACTTTAGCATTAAAACCCAAATGTAAAGTGCAAGCTCTAGAGAAATTTAGTTATCAAGCATGTTTGATGATTTTTAACATGAATGAACATAAAGACCATAACCAGATCACAAAGACTGAGAACATTATAGAAACCCAAAAGCTGAAATATTTACAAGATAACATAATATTACAACAACTTTAAAACTGAATGACATATGATAAATAAATGAACATGAGGACCAAAACACTTCAGTGATATTGAATGCCTTCAACAACATGCATAAATAGTGTTCTCTGTTTTTTAATAGAAAGAGAGCTGTCTTCATAACTGTTTCAACTAATATAATTGTATTTACATATAGTCACAATTTTAGGTCCTTATCACAATATGCAAGGTGACTAGACATGAAACAATATGCAGTGTACTAGAGTTGAAAAACACTTGTATGCCAAGTCAAGTGATTGTCAAAGAACTGAAATGAAGAGACCATCAACTGAATTACCAAATCAATACTACTGACTTCTTTACCAATCAAGAACATCTTATTATTTTATTGCTTTGAAATTAATGGAAACACATGCCAGAGGGGACAACACAAGAGTTATGTAAAATTTGTGTTCGAAACATATGAACAATTAGTGAACAAGACTATTTTTATTGAAGTCTGATATGAAATGGATAACAATTATGTGTTCCAATGACATGGAATTAGTATATATGTTCAACATAATTGTTCAATAATAAAATAATTAGAGAAGCCCATGAAAAGTATCCTATGAAATGTATAACACCATAGTGTTGAAACATACGCAAATGGTGTATCTCTACACCATAATTGTTCAATATTCAAGTAATAAAACCTACAGATAAAAATCAGTATTCGAAGCCTGTCTCATCAATTCCTATGCTGCCTATTGCTTGTAATCGAGTTCAGGTCTGCGCAATATATGGCATGTTTCTTAGGGTCCTTGTGTATTTTGGGAGGGGTGATTCCAGATCCATGAACCCTCACAGATGATGAATGTGAAACAATAGATTTCTTCGTAGTCTATGCTTTATCCGTGTCAGATTTAATACCTTCACCCTATAGCAAACAATTAATGAGAATTAACGTATGCATGGAAACAATATACGCAGTATGATATATATACAACATATTGTTTATGTGTACCTCTGGAATGAAATGCTTCATCTCGGTGAGCTGCCATATGACAAATCCACCCATGCACTCTCCGATGGTCTCTACACCAAGCATTGGAAAAGGCACGTAGCATCGACCATCGATGGCCTCAACAATGCTGACTCTCGCACAATTTTCTGGGTGCTTCAAGCAGTGGGTATGAGCATTTTTGGCGACAACATGTACAATGCCTTTGGCAACCCGTTTATGCGGCCTCCAAAGGTCAACGTGATCACCAACCTTAAAAGTTATGCCATTGAAATCTATCATCTGTTCATCCACCGGATTTTCCTACAATGGAAACAACATTGATGTGAAGCATAATTGAAGGCACATTAAAAGATTCCTAAAGAAATAAGAACAAAAGCATGAAAGTGTGTTGGGTCTCATACCGATATGGATGGCACACCGCACCTCTCCCCGTCCCCATTTCCATCTTTATTGACATCTCCCCCTTGCAGGCCAATGCTCTCCTCCTCCCCGGGTCCATCCTTATTACCCTCTCCCACTTGCAAGCCATTGCTCTCCCCGTCCCCATGTCCATCTCTATTACCTAGTTCCACATTCAATCCAGTGTTCTCCTTGTCCTGATGACCATCTGTGTTACCCTGTCCCACTTCATGGCCAGTGCTCTCCCCATCCGCATGTCCATCTCTATTAGCCTCTCTCATTTCAATTGCAACAACATCGCCAATTAGGTCAAGTCCAACACTTCATTGTTTATCCTTTCCCTATAATAGTAGGAACTCAAAGGTCATGTTAAATTCAACTGCATGCAACCAGTTCATTGAAATAATCAAAACAAACATTAAATAAAAGAACTGCAATTCACCGTTTCTTCTAGTTCCTCCATGTCAAGGCACCTTGATATGTTTGATGGAATATGCTCCTCCTCCTTCTTCTTCTTCTCAACATTGTTAGATGGCGGGTCGGGAGGAACAACATCATCTTCTGCTTTCGTGGGCAATTGTTCACCATTGAAAATCATAAAAACCTGCTTGAGGGAAGCAGTTCGTTGTTCATCATTGTTGTGTAATAGGAGGATTTGAAATGTTACACCAAAATTAGATGCATGCAACCAATTCATTCAAATAATCAAAACAAACATTACAGTAAACAAAATATTTCAAGATCATCGTTTTTTTTTGTTTCTTCTTTAGAGGGTGCCTTGAGACTTTCAACTGTCTAGGATGCTTATTCTGAATGTTAGACGCAGGGTTGGGAGGAACAACATCGTCTTCAACTTTCGTAGGCACAACTTCCTCTAGCAAATGGACCCTACTCTGCTGGGGGGAAGAAACCGCTTCTCGACCATCACCCTTTCATGTCATATAAGTTAACATTAAGTGTATCTTGTATGCATCCGAACATAAAATATGAAGCGAGGAAAATTCACATTTAACAGTTCAGTTCGAAATTACCATTCCCTCCCGTCTCTTTCTCTCCTGCAATTGTAATATTATTTTCCTTCTCTGCTCCTTCCTCTCCCAACTGTTGTATAATGCCATTTGCTTCTTCACCTCATCCTTTCCTTCTTGAGGAAGTTGAAGAAAGTTCTGATTCCCATACTTTTGACAGACACGTCTAATAACACGCTTCTTCTGCAACTGCTACCGTATATTCATTTGATACTCTATATTTCCACCTTCTTTAGAAGGTACTCTTTCAATTTATCAAGGGGAGGAGCAGGTTGTTTTGGTTCCCCCCCCAACACAACTCGGCCATGCTTTGGTGCCTCAAGAAGAGGAAGGTGGTGATGCTAAAACCTATGCATGTTGAACACTCTCCAATCATAATAATTTCTCATACATTCTTCTACAATACAATAATATATATATCTACCATTCACCATTTCTATTCTGTATTCAACAGCAACCTACACAAAAAAATTGGAAAAGAAAATCGCTTAATATATTTGATATTCAAACAAATTGAATGCACAACATATACACACAACCAAATGATGCAATAATTCAGTTATTATATCTACCTTCCCGTCCACCACATCACCCCATGCTTCATTGGATCCCTCTCCATCCTTAGGGTCTCTCTTTGCATGCTTTTCCTTTCGGTCATGGACTATGGCAAGAGCGAGATCATCTCCCTGATTATTTTCCTGAATCAAATGACCGATATACTACCAAAATCAGAATATTTGTAACATACATGATATTTTCTAACTGAAATTAAAAAGCATTCTGATGGACGCATAGGAAGGGAAGGACAATTGCAAGTTCACAATCAATTACCGAACATGTCGCTGCCTTAGGGTTCACCGTTTTTGTAAACCGAGGGAACTTCCTCCGTACCACAGTTGCTGCCTCTTGAATAAAACATTCCCACTTTCCAATCAATGTCATAACCACTTATGATAGATTAAAATTATACATTTGATTGCATCTTGTAATTAACGGATATCACCTGCACGTTTCGTGAACGCAACTGCCTCGAAGAAGATGCGCTACTACACAACCTTTCAGGTGTGCTGTCCACGCCAATGACATTCTTCACTGTAGGAAGCAATTTTCGTTTTACAACATGCATCCTTGGTTTCTTGTAAACTGTAAAATTGTTGCAAGTGTTATGGACAGTTAAAGTTCCACAATTTATTGCACCATTTTGTAGTAATCAAGCATATATTTTTTCAATGAAAAGAAGAATTTGAAACACACAACCCACACTGTTGTAAAACGCTATACAAGTAACCCACTGTGTTTTACAACATGCAATTATTTTGTCCAATTATTATTGTCAATCATGTGACGATACTGAATTGTAATTTATACCATAACTAACAGTTGTAATTTTTGGAGGTGCCATTTTTACATTCATATAGTGTAAATAAGAAAATATTTTCAAGACACTCAATATGTTATCCAAATTTTCAGGTTGGAAAACACAGGGTTTTATAAACCATGCAACCCACAAACTATTCTAAAACCCTTTACAAGAAACAACCCTATTGGTTACTCCCCCCGCCTCAATTTGGTTAACACAGTTTTCCCTCGCTTCTCTATTCTTCTTCAAAGACAACACTTTCTGTTATGCAGAATGTGACAAAACACTGTATTGAAGTTCAAATTCATATTTTATAACAAGCTATCACATGCACCAAACATTCCATTTGAATATCGTAATATGTTTCAAAGAGAAGATGCACAAATTTTTTTGCACAATGGAAAACACACTGGGTTGTCCCACACTTTTCAAATCTTGTTCAATGACAACACTTAGTGTTATGCACACCGTAAGAAAATAATGTATTCAAGGTCACTTTCATATTTTATAACTGCCCTTGCTTGCAGTTGCACAAAAAAAAGAAAAAGTTGCAATATGGAAAACCTAGAGGGTTATCCGTCACTTCTCAAAAGATTAAATAATTATGGTTATTAAAAAGCTTTACGATCATTTAGGTTATATATAATGGGAGCAAGCTAACTCCTGGAGAACACACGGATTAAGTATTTTTTTTAAGTCTCACTTTAAAAAAAGATTAAATGAAAAGTGAAATTGTTACCATTGATTAACTTTTTAATCGAATGATTGCAGGTTGATTCCGCAACCTATATGCAAGTGCCTTTTAAAAGGCTTGTTGAGGCCCAAAATTTGTTTTGGGCCACATGATTAAATCTAATCGTATGCCCCAAAAAAAATCCCAAGCCTCAACAAGCCTTTTAAAAGGCACATGCATATAGGTCGCGAAATCATCATGCAACCATCTAATTAAAAAACTAATCAACGACAATAAATAAAAGCCCTATTCAAGGCTAAAATATCCCTAAAATTAAATGGTCATTTATTATTAGTGGTGATATTTCCCCAAAATTAATGGTAGGAATATAATATTACTGGCGAATATAATTAATATTTTTAATTACAATATAAACTACTGGTGAATCAGTTCCAATGACGCATCGTTTACATGGTGAATCAATTCGATTTATCATTTAAAAAAATAATGCATAGGAAAATTAATTGAGATGAAATTAATTTTTTGTAAAAACCTGATGATTCAGTCTTCTTTTTAGCTTGTACTATTCCCATTTATGGAGGTCCTGATTTCAATTATTCGCCAATTGAAAAAGATTCACCACTAAAGTTTTCCCTAAGGAGGGTGGGATAGCCCCTTTTTTGCAATGTAGGGCCACAATGATATGCTCACTGATCAGTTTGTGCAATCATGGAACCAAAGAGAAGTGGAGGTGGGTGGCGTTAAATTTATAGTCTCTAAAGCCATGATAAGCGAGGCCATCGAGGTTAGCTTCCATGAGAGAGAGATGCCCATAATTGGTTAGACTAAAGATATGGAGTTTATTGATGACTTCCTCACAGAGGGGGAATCGTTGGGGAAATTCCATAATGGGTGTAAGAGGGATGTTCTCCCCCATCCATGAAGTGAAGCCAAGTGTTAATGAATCATGTCACATTGGAAGGTAGGTTTCCACTTTTCATTCCTACCATTTCCCTTTATTTGTGCACCTTAAAGACAATCATTATATTATTTTTCCTATCTTTGTTTTATTATCATTGGAAACTTCAATTTCCACAAGGGATTTCCCTCCTTTATACCAAGGTTTAATTCATTGTCTATTTTATTACATCTTAGTTCATACCCTTCTAATTTCTTAAATCTGAGAAAAAATTCTATTGCGAAGGTTAAAACCAAAACCCTCCTACCTCTTCTTCTAAGCCAGCTTCTAACCCAAGTTGAGAAAGTCCCTTATTGAAAGACTACTTATTGCAATGATAATGAGGCCTTTCTCTTGGACCATAGGGTAAATTCCAATGAAAATAATTTGGACCCTCTTCTGGTGGAACATATTATTCTTTCCCTCAAGGACATTATGAAAACCCCCTCTGTAATTTAACTTTTTTCAATGAAAAAGAATTAAGTACGTTTTAATTTATTCAATGAGCACATACATATTAATTTTAAAAATGATAAATAAAATATGCAACAATAGTTAGTTCCCTAAATATTATGAATATTAATGTGAAGATGACAATTATAACATTGATAAAATAAATGAAAGGAGCATTTAAATTGAGATTGTTGTGACAATCAAATAATACATATCTTAATTTTTTAGAAGAGGTTATTGTTTCGCATGCAGAGGAAGATCCAGGCTCTTCATGACAAGGAAGCACCCTTGGAGGAATCAATTCTTGTACAAAACCCCAACCTACCTCCAAGGGCCTTACGATAAAGCCCTGGCCAGGACAATCCTAGGTGTACATTGTACCTTGAGTTGGACACACACTATATGTCCCTTCTCCAATTGCCCTTAATGCTAGCCAAAGATCCTGTCCTCACTCCTTGGTGCTCTTTGAAATTTGGTATATCTTCCTTGATTGTTGCCTCCTTTTTCTTTTCTCTTTCTCTATGTGTTCCCGTTCAATGAACTTATGGGTCTATATAATATTCAAAGGGTGGTTACAAAAATCACACCCGTTCATAATAATCACAATGTTTAATTAATGTTTACTTCATTTTATTATTATTCTTTTTCATAGGGAAAAAGTCTTGTAACACCCTCCAAACATAAAAAAGTTATACATAAAATTATTAAAATCAATTATGATAAATCTAATCTCTGCATCAATGCAAAGTTTGTGCTAAGTGGACATGACCACATTGATATTGGTGATAAATCGAGCTCTAATGGTAGTGAGACTAGTAGTGGGTTATCTAAGGATACAAATTCTAAGTCTAGAGGTGATGAATGCTTGAAGAAACTGGTTGGCCCCCAATCCATAAATATGGCCAACAATACTAGAAGGTCAACTAGGTTGGATAGTATCTCTAATAAAAATAGAAAAAAAGTGTACTAACAAGGGAGTTAATATTCTAAAAGAAAAGAGGAAAGTAGTGGGAGATATTCTCTCTGGTTCAAACTCTCCTCGCTCCTGTAACTTTGAAAGTACTAAAATTCATTCCAAATAAGAGAAAGAATCCTATCTTAAGGACTTTATGTTTTCTCTAATTGATTACCTTAGCTACTTGTAGTTGCTTGAGGTGAATGCTCAGTCATATTTCCTTGAAGTTTTTGCTCAATTTGATCACCCTATTGAGAAAGAGGATACCAAGAATAAAAAAGTCTTTAATTGTTATAGTTGTGATATCGAATAGGTTGAGGCAAAGGAGGGGATGAATGTATTTAGAACAATATGAATAAGTATGAGGAAACCTTGAACATAATGGTTGGGTTGAATGATGACCTAATGAAATGCTTTGTCTTAGGTCTTGCGAGGATGAATGTTGATCTTACAAAAATAAATCTTGAAGACATCAAGGAGGAGGCTAATACGAAATAAAGAGCCAAAGGGAATGCAGGAGCATGTTGGGAACCCATATTGGGAGGACAAAAAATTGTCTCTCAATAGAGATAGTGAAAAACATGGAAACCCATCTCGAGTTTAATTAGGTTCTTTTTTGTTCCTCGTGTTGTTTGTGTGTTGCTTATTGGAGTAGGATGCTTTGTTATGTTGATGTTTGTTATCTTGTCTTAATGTTCTTGATCACTTTGGTTTTATAAGGGATTGAGACCCTTGGTTCCTTGTTTATCATTCAAAAATAAAAAAAATCATATTTTAGATTGTAATTTAAAGATAACTTCTTATTTGCATGAGTTTTACACTATTCTAATTGTAAAAGATATTATTCACATGTTTAGGCAAGCATGGCACAATTAATAAAATACTATTTAAATTTTTCCCATTCACCATAACATTTTAGATTGTTCAATTAAAATTAGTTCACCATTTGTACCAAAACACTAACACATATTTCAAAATTGAAAGCTTAATTATACGAATGCTAATTTAACTAACATGATAAAAAATATACAAAAGACAAGCGAGCAAGAAAATAGGAGGATGGGTATTTCAATCTTTCCCTTCAAACATCATGTTTGATCAAAGAAATATGTTTCATAACCACATTTTTGTTTGACCTAGTAATTCACATACAATACAAAAAGAGTTGCATCTTCTAAGGAAGGAACATATTTTTTGGAAACCACCTTATTTTAGGTGTATATTACTCCCATATACATTGCACAAGATATATATTTTGTGTTTAAGATTGCATGACGGTGTTTGGTTGACCACACAAAAGAATTTACCATCAAAAAATTTTCAGTGATGAAAAACATCTTTCAAATTCATCACGTGCTCATGAATTTAATGTATAAAGTGCAAGATAACAAAACCCATTGATTGCAAAAGCAACAAAAAAAGAAAGAATAAAAATGAAGTCAAGTTATGTTATTAGAAGCAATGCTTTGGTTTCTAGCCCTTTGAGAGGTAATGCTTCTACCTATATGGATTTACACTAGTAGAGAATATGAAATTTTTTCCCCAGTAAACCATATAAGACAATATACAATGGAAATCAAATATTCTTACAATTCAAAAGTTTTAAATTACAAAGTTTTAGAAAAAATAATGTTAAGCCAACATTTGACTCATTTGGAAGTCATCTTCCTCTAATTTGTATCCTTTTGTTGATCCTTTTCATCACCATCAATTCCCTTGTTAGGTTGAATTTGTCCAAAATTACCTTAACCAATTTTTGGTTTGGGCCATTTGAATATATCAACCAAGCATATATAGCAATGCTAATATCTAGAAATTTGTTGCACTATTTCGTGCTGACAATTTTTTCTTCAAATCCATAAACTTGTTGATAGAAATGTCATTGAACCCTATCTCTTTACTTGACTCTATTAACTTCTCAAATTGATTCAAAACATCTACTAAATTTATATTTTCCTACTCATCACAAAACTAGGATGGGATTCCTTTAATGAATTCACATATATCATCAAATTATCTTCTACACCATAGCATAAGTTCCTTTGGAGTTATCTTTCCCACTTATATTTTTTTTTTATCTATATTTATTTTAGCGGACTCGTGCAAATGAAGCTACTTGCCATCAAAGATCCCTTTTGGAACCAAAATTTGTAATTACACTTTTGTATCTCCACAATTTGTGAAAAGTTTTTCTTTAAAATTTGCAACTTATCGTCTAACGTTTCCTCCAAATCCTTGATAGCATTAAGTTTATTCTTTATTTTATGAAATAGGCTAAAAAATATCACCAATATTTCAAAATCCTAATGACAACAACTCATTTTTCCATGCTTTTGTTTTCTTGACTATGCTGCCAATCTCTCCAACTAATGGTATATCTTTGTTTGCAACCTTGATTAAAGGAGTAGCCATGGTAGAAGAATATTCCATGCGATCTACCAAATATTGCATATAGTATGTTAAGCATGCAAAACTTTCTTTTAGTTGCTCCATTATTTCATCCTTATCCATTTTTGATTCACGATACCTAAGGTAGATTTAATTGTTTGCTAATGTCCTCTCTTGTTTGCTTCCCCAAGCCAACCTCTGTGACTAGTTTATATGCTTCTTTGTTGTCACTTTGTGGAGTCACTATTTCTACACATATTACTCCTTGGGTAACAATTGAAATAGAAGATCTTACCTTATATTTATTTGGAGCCAAACCATTATATAAGCAGTTTTCTAAAATTATTCTATGATTTCATTTTTATTTTGCAATATTTGGTTAAACCAAACAAGATAAGGAGTGGAAAATTCATCTCGTGATTTAATTTTTGTCCCACTTTTCTCCTTTTGAGGGTTTTGTTTTGGAGTAGATTGTGGAGGCTTAGAAAAATCATGAGGTGGAGGAGACAATTTATTTGCAAGAGGGGGAATTAGAGATATTGGGAGGAGGAGATGGATGTTTATTAGGAGGAGGTATTTAATGAGGAGGAAAATTTTGAGGAGGTGAATTCTAAGGAGTTGTATTAGGGGTTCCTTGTGATAGAAAATATCGAGACTTTTGAATTAAGGGAGGCCCAAGGAGGAAGAATTTAAAGGAAAGTACCTAGGTTCTAACTTGATTCTCCTTCCAAATTCTTTCCAAAATCATGACTTAATTTTGGGAATCTTCTTCCTTATCAACTTCTTTGACTCATCTGAGTATTCATAGTCTAAGTCCTCAATATTAATTTCCCTCTCTATTGGTGAATGTGTTGTTTGAGTGGTAGGGATGAATTGGGATTTCTTCCATTTCTAAGATTTATTTTACACCTTTTGCTTAGATGATTATCCTTTTTATTCCTTTGGTTTCTTAATATTTACACCTACCAAAGCTTCTTTGGATTACATTTTAAGCTCATTCTTTATTAGTTTTGAAGTATTTTGTTGAGAATTTATTTTTTGAATTGGTTTGTCAAAAAAATGTTGCTCTTTGTAAATGGGATCCTTGATATTGCAATCATCATAAACATCTTTAAGAACCTTGGCAATCTTGAAATATTTGACTTTAAAGGCTCCAATCCTTGGAAATCCTCCTTTATGCATTTCATGCTCATCATCATAATCTACCCAAATATCTTCCAATATTGGTTAACAAGCGTAAGAATATGCAAGAAATATCTCAAAGTGCCCCTTGGGATTAAATGAGAACTTGGATTCAAATAGATGTAAGATCACAAAATCTATTTTTTATGTATTTGTGGATAGAGGATTCAATGAAGGATTATCCAATCATGCAGTTAGATAAGTGAACACATAATATATCTAAAGGAAACAATAATATGGTCTTTATTGATTCACATAAATTCAATTATAGTCAACCATAAAGGTTTGCAATTACGAGGCCTCTACCTTCAAGACACAATGGCACAACTACATATGATTATAAAATTCTCAAAAAATATTATAATACAATACTTTTCAATTATTGATGAAATCAAACCTAAGAACAAAGCTCAATGAACTAGTTAACTTATTGATTTCTAACTAATTTTCAAAGTTCATGAGCAATGCTTATATAGTGAGCCTTAACCTTAGGAATGATTGTTTTTGGTCACAAGGAGGTACAAAGCTTAATCTAAGTGTAACATATAGAGGGAACCTTCTAGAATGAATGAGGTTAAGATGGTTCAATGAATCTTGATGTAGTTCATACCATAAACTCTTCTAAGACCACAAATTCCATAAATATATTCCTTTATTTCCACACACTTTGGTAAGGTGTCAGTAGCTTCAAATAGTTAAATCAATTGTTATCTTGTTATTCCTGGTAGTAAGTCTAGAACTAAAATATGCCTTTGTAGTTCATAGAATTCTCTTATAATTTAGATGGGGCATTGCTATCTCTAAAGAGAATAAGTGATCCCAGCTGCAACATGACTTGGTAATATTTATGGTGCTTGCATGATGACTAGAAAGTTATTGAAGACCTATGAATAAATAAAATGAAAGAAAATATTTTTGGGTGATAGAAGATTGTTTTTACACATAAGAAGCTCATACACTAGTTTCTACCTTTGTAACTTAGTATTTATGTATAAGGGGAAGTATATTTACCAGTGGAGATGTGAAATTGAATTTTTGAGTTTGTGTTTTCTTGAAAGCAGCTTATGTGCAACAACTAATTATCAAGACAACTACAATAAAACTAAATATTTACGTATATATTGAGAGTTTGTATGGTGCCTCAATAATATCTTCAATGTAGATACACAAAAAGAACTAAACTGGATAAAATAGTTTCTCTATTAGGAAACAACATTCTTAACTTCCACCAATATTCACTAGTTGAAGTCATTCTCCATCCTTATTATAAAAATATACATTTTTCACCTTTTTTAAGTATTTTTAATTTTACTTCATCTCCAACTGAGGGTAATGTTCATATAATTTCTTTTACCCTAGGCCCATAGTTCCATCTCTTTTTAATCCTAAAAGAATCCTCTCCTAGTGAGAGACTCTATGGAACATGAAATTATATATAATAAATCTAACTCCTTTAATTATGCCAATTGCTTATAAAGATTGTTGTTGATCAAAGAAACTGGGTCAATATATTTATTCACTAATAGAGTCTTAGCACTATACTATAACATCCAAGGGTGGAAGTTATTTGCATCCTTATTTCTTGAAACTATGTTCAATAGGGTGATTATGTCATTAGTGTCTTCATGGAAATCACTCCTATGTAGTGTCTTGGTAAATCTTGTTGTAGTAGCCCTTGACTTCTTTGGCTATTTTTTTTTGATTATATTCATAAATGATATGATTTTTCCTCAAATAATTGCTTAGAAGAATTATTTTAAGACATACATAACCTACACAAGGAGTATCAAACCTTTTTTAAAATATTCAAGCATGATATGGAAGATATCCACACCGACATGATGGTTTAAATATTTGATCTCTTTGATTTTTGGATTATAAAACTTGGCACATTTCATCACCAAATCTAAAAATTGGACAAAAATAGGAAATTATGTTGTCTAAATAAGTCCAATTTCTCCCAAATGTCAAGCCATAAAACTAGTTGTCTTGGTCATTTCTACACCCTTATGGAACTTCTCCAACATAACGTGGCCTAGATATGTACGAGAAATGAGAGAAATATAAAATATGATCTTGGAGGGAAGAACCACTTCTTTGACCTTGTACTTCATATTTGTAGGAGAATACATGAAACATAGAACCATATGACGTGGAACAATAATAATGGCTCAAACATTGATTATAGAAACTTCTAGGGTTTTGATTTAGGTGAGTGGTTTTTCCAAGTGATGAGAAGTATATAATTTACTCTTGGTGGGTTTTAAAAAAAATATTGTAACTAAGTAGTGTTGTAGGAACAAATGGAAAGTTTGATTACAAAACTATGCAAGATTTTAGAGAAAAATTGAAGCTAAGTGGGAATACAAAGGTGGGGTAAAATAATGATAACAAGACTTGAGTTGTAGGGTTTTGAAGAAAAATAATAGTTTTACAAAAATGTAAAGGCAAGATAAAAGCCTACCAAAAAAGAGTATGTGGGATCTTATAGAAATTTTGCAATTAGGCTATGATGCATAATAGAATGAAAAGTTTATGGTCTTAGAAAGGGTGGAGTTTTAGGGTTTTGATATAGTTAAGCAATTTTGTATGATTGAAAGGAAAGCTAGGTAATGAAGATTTTAAAATTTGGTCATATTTCAAAGACCACATATACAATCTTACACAACATTTTTACATATTAAGGTGAAAGATAAGATTGCACCAATTTAAGTGGAGTTTCAAGAGAACAATGTAGTTTACATATGGTTCAAAAATAGGGCACAAAACTTGAAATTTCTAGCATAAATAATCCCCATGTTAGCAATTTCAACATAAATGCTAATTAAATACTGGAGATTAAGGTAGTCAAAATATACCTAGATATGAGAAATGGTCAGAAACAAAAATAAACACCACAACCAATGAATATATTGAGTTTGATAAATCTTCTTGAATATAATCTATCATGAAACTTTACCATAATTAATTGATTAAATGGGATGCCAAGGGTCCATTAAGGTAGAAGAATTGATTTGCACAAGGCAATACACATGAAGAATATAAGATGAAAATAATATTTTTTGAATGAAAAAGAAGATGAAATAATGTATGGTTTTATAAGGTCTACAACCTTGTCTAAACCATAAATAATAGTCCTTCATTAGGATTTGGATCTTTTAGGTAGTTGTATAGTGAGATGAAAACTTCAAAACAGATAGGTAGTCTTTCAAACTTTTTTGAGTAGTTAGGTAAGAATACAATAATAAAATAGGTGAATTTTTAGGGTTTCTAAGTAGGTAGACACAAACTAAAAAACTATGAGAAATGTTATGAAATAACTTGCACATTAGAAGAATATAATAGGAATATGTTGCAATTAATATGCCACTTCGAGGGGGCAACCTCTTAATCCACTTTGAGGGGGATACCTCCAATATTATTTAAAAATAACTCAATACACAACATGATTATAACCTACCTATGCCTCATATATACCATACTTATGCCTAGGATATCACCCAAACTGACCTACATAACCCTATATAAGCCTTAGGCCGACCTAAATAACTAAATAACAATATAATAATGATAATATGACTTAATTAATAGTTAAGGTAGCCACAAGATGACTAATCATAGCACTATACACACTATAGTGGTAGGGGAATAACAAGAAATGTATATTTTTTTGCCTAGGGAAAGTTGTTAGACTTTGAGAGTTTTGTATAACAGAGCAAAAGTTACTAGAAAATTTTAAAACTTAGTCTAAGGAAAAAATTGACCCTTTAATATTTTATTTTGATTTATTAAGGATTGAACTTTCAATAGATCAATTAAAAATTAAGAAACCCAAACTAATTTTTAGAAAATATTTACAATCTAGAACATAGAGAAGAAATGATGCCATACCCACTTAACAAATAAACCCAATCCTAGTCTCACCTATCAAACTTTGGAGGCTACTCTTGAGTTGGATACTATTGGTGCTAGTATAGCCTAGGTGGTTTTATTTTCCATTGCCATGGATTCTCCTTTAAAATTGATTTAGGATTCTCCTACATATGATCCTGTTGTCTTGGAGGCAGACTATGGGAGGATTAATGCTAGTACTCAATTTATAGATTTAATATGACACATGAATTCTATAATTAGAAATTATTCCTTAGTGTGCAAGGATCCTTTGGTTGAGGAGGTAGTTGAGAACTCCCGCATCTCTCCTTAACTAGATGAAGTGGAAAATGACATGTCTTTGACAATTGTTTAAAGAAAAAAGAGAGGTCTTCCTAAATTTGTGTTAGAATCCCATCCTTGGGTTAAGGGTGTGTAGATTGCAAGGAAGGAAAATGAAATTGTGTAAAATTTGGTTGGACTATAGAAGGTTCCAAGATCTTTTAAAACGTAGTCTTGTGGTCTAGTATTAACTATTGTTCAATATTTTTAATATGAAGTTTTATTGTATCTAGGTTTTAGGAACTAGTTAGAGTACATTTAACCTTTAATAAAAATCCCTTATGAATATAATTAAGGAAAAAATAAATTCCACCATAAAAAGAGAAATTAATAAAAAATAGGAAAGTGAAAGACATTCATCATTACCAAACTAAAATATAATTTATTGTGACTAAAAATATTTTGATCTAGAGAAACCTAGAAACCATTATACTTTAGATGACTAGCCTATAAAAATGTATAATGGGGAATCAATAAGAAAGCTACATTGGTTGTCTCCAAAATAAAAAAAACTACTTGAGAAGACTACATTCAACTTGATTATATATAATCAAGAATAAGAAAATTTTTTTTAGTCTTTGTCACAATGGGCTTACAACATGTTAGGCCTCAATTGTTTTATTATAATTCAATATTAACACATTTATATAGGGTGTTCATGAACATTATATTCCTTTGGCTACTTGCTATCCTCTCACTCTACTCTAAACTTATTTAGACATATTTTGGTCCTTAGATGTTTTATTGCTTTGTACTGCCTCTTGGAAATGAATTAGACCTCCCTTTATAGAGCATCAATTATGTAACTAAAAATAATATTTTGGTTGATGCACAATGACTTGTTGGCTTGGGATACTCTTGTATTTATGAATATGAATAAATCAATGATCAATGTAGTCAATGAAATATGAGACAATATCAATATTCAAGAATCCAAATCCAATGATCAAATAGACCTAATCTCAATAGAGTGTGTACACATCAAAATGAAATAAAATAATTATGTAAATGAATATAGCTAATCTACTTTACCTCCACCAAACAATTTCCTAGTTTTAATCCATTATAAAGTGTAAAGTTATGTTACTATGATGATATGTGGATTACTCATAAAACCTTAGCATAACCTTGTTAAGAAAAAACATGATAAAAATGAGTATAGTTTGGCTACCGATTCAAAGAGGGATTCAATGATCAAATGATGGATGTTTTATAGATTTCAGGGATATGAGATCAACGTGTGAGATGTGAGATGAGATCGACTGATGATTTAGGAGGAATGTGCATGAGATTGTATGGAGAGATGAAGTGAAGTGAGTGAGAGTAAACTAGGGTTGAAGTTCAATCAACTCACTAAATTTAGCAAAGGCCACTAAATTTAGCTTTGGTATCTAAATTTAAGATTTGAAAGAATAAAGATAGGATTTGCTATTATTTGGAAATAAATAAAATAATAATTTGATTTATTTTTAGAGGAATGTGTAAAATAAATAAATAATTTAATTTTGGAGGAATAATTAGCTAATTAAATAATACAAAATTATTTAATTATGGGAGATTAGAGGAATGCATGATTTAATTAAATATTTAAAAACTATTTAATTATGTGGATTGTTGGAATGATGGATGCACAGGTGTCCTTGATGAAGCTGCAATGCAATCTTCAATGGAGGACCTCTGCCAAGAAGAAATATTCAACCACAAAGAAAGTATGATAATGGCATTCAAATAGAGATTCTATTATGATCTATCAGATAATTTACAAAGAGTACATATGCGTGATTATATAGGCAAGTGCTAAACCTAGAATGCAAAGGATGTTTCCAAGTGTTAAAATCACACTTCATGTGACAACAAGAAACCCTAACCAACTACCTAGGGAATGATAACAAGATGGAGATAAGTTCTAGAAAAGACAACTCATCTTCTATAAGGGAATCTTATCTCAACAACTTTATTAAATGATTAAATGCAACCTAGGACTAAAATGATTAAGACCTAAGTTAACTTATGCTAGTGTAATAAATAATTAATTACACTAACACCCCCCATAAGTGCAACTTAGGGAGGAAATGAAAAATGCAATGATTATGCAAGATGATGATGGGTCCTGACTGATGGCCATTTTAGGTACCCAAGTACAAATGTAATGCAAACTAAACTAACCGGGGTAAAGGAGAAAACCCAGTGGGAACAAAACTCCTCCCCAAAATAGAATGCAAAGAGCAACTAAGTGATGAAAGATGGAGGACTCCATAAGATCCCCCAAGAACACCATCCATCACAAAGATACATGAAAGAACCCCCCTAGAAGAGAGGAAGAAAGAGACCACATATCCCCCCCAGAATGAAGTAGCCCCAAAAGAACTGAAGAAACTGCATCTCCTGAAAGAAGTGAGAGGGAAGAGGTTGAATGAAAGAAATCTATGAAGGTGAAGTAGGTGTAGCCCAAGATGTCTCCACAGAAGCAGGTGCGACCTCAACAAACGAAGAAGTCAAAGTAGGTGAAGACTAAATAGGAACCTCCAAAGATGGATGATTAACTAGATCCTGCTACACTGAAACATAAGAAACAACATCTGTAGTCATAGAAGTATCAACAACTGCAATAGTAGGTGGAGGAGATGGAATGGATGGCTCAAGAGCAGGAATTGCAGTGAGAAATCCAATGTTCAAGTAGCCAAATGTCTCCTTTGAATGATGATTCACACTAGAAGTGTGATGAACAGTTGTAGGAAAAGAAGCATCATCAGTAGCAAAATCTGCAAAGGAATACAACCGAGATGAGTGATCCACCACCCCAGTAGCAATAACTACTCTACTCTCCAAGTCTCTGATGATAACTGAATCAGGTGTGAACTCCACAGACCTCCCATTGCCTCCATGTGTGATCTGATATATAGAAAGAAGGTTGTTCATCAAATGAGGAACACACAAGATATCCTGAAAAGTGTTGTCCTCAAAACTAATAGACCCCTTCCTTGTAACACTCATGTAAGTGTTGTTTCCCATCAAAATAGGAGACATAGTGTGAGACTCAAAGGAAGTGAACATAGACTGTGTAGAAGCCATATGATGAGATGCTCCTAAATCTAGAAGCCATCTCCTTGATCTAAGACTCAAAGAAGCACAAAGATCATGCCCCTTCATATCTGATGAAGTATGTAAACTGGTTGTGCCCTTGTCATGTTGCATTGAAGAAGAAGAAGAAGAAGGAGGGGAAGGAGATGATGCAAACATACTAGAAGGAAAATCAATCTGATGTTTCTGAAGAAGATTCTTCAGCTCATCAATGTCCTTCTTGTAGCAATTATGTTCTGCATGTCCTTCTCTCTTGCAATATGCACATGGGCCCTTCTCCTTCCTAGGCCTGTCTTCCTTGTGCTATGATGATTCAAAAGATCCTATCTTGGATTTTCCCTTACTCTTGCCTTTCCCGTTGGATGGTGCTGCAATGAGAGCATGAGACTTTGAAGATGAATCAACTTGGTTGAGATTAGATTGCTCCCTAGTCAACCGCTCATAGAATGTCTCAAATGAAGGCATCACAAAATTGTCGCCAAGTCCATCCATTGTAGAATAAAAGGAAGTAGCAAAGTAGGAAAAATAACCTTTTAATTTAGACAAGATCATGAAGATGCATTCTTTGTCAGTTTTGTCATTACCACACCCTGCAAGCTGGGTCCTCAAAGACTTGAATTTCACCAAGTAATCATCAATAGAGGGAAAAGGATCAACTGAGAGTGAAGCAATCTCTAACTCTAATTGAAGTGCCCGAATAACACTTATTGAACCAAACAATGTCTTGAGCTTATCCCAAACTGCCTTAGGAGTATCACATTCCTCGATGTGGAAAAACAGTGAATTGGAGATATGAAGAGCAATCAGTCCCATAGCCTCCTCACACTTGATTCGATGCTGAAACTTCTCATATTCCCTAGTCAGATTAGGTTGATTCACATCCAATGTAGACTAGAGGCCTTTAGACCAGAGGAGACGCTACATACCAATTTTCCAAGTGTGGTAATTATGGGGAGTCAGAAGCTCAAAACCCGATTCAGCCATTAGAGAGAAAAAGAGCACAAGACAAAATATCTTTGAAAAAGAATGCAGAAAACTTGGTGATAGTGTTGAAATGCTGGAAAAACATAGTAATACGCTGTTGATGGCAGAATTTTGACAAACTAAAAAAGTATCACCTCCAAAACCCCAAATTAGGGTTTGCGCTTCAACTGGATGATATGTATGATAGAAGCAGAATCTGGAAAAATAGAGTAGACCACTAAAAAGTAGACGTCGAGACCTTTCTAATGGTATATCATTTGCAAATTTTTGATACCGTATATGGAAGATATGGCCTTTAGAAGATCACTGTTGAAATAGACCTGCTCAGACTAAGTGGGTGCAAAAAATAAGCACCAGGGGGCCGAAAAAATGGAGCCCTTGGTCGTTGATAGGACCGCGGGCTTTAAGTCCTGCAAAAAATAAAGAACCGCCGCTGGGCAGAGCGGCGGTCGAGCGAAGCAGGCGGTGCCGCTGGGAGCAAGTGGGGTTGGTGGGCCGATGTGACGGGTCGATGTTGGCCGATGCGATAGGCGCCGATGGTGGACGACAAATGATGCAGACTCAAATGGCTCCTGAATGAAATATGTCCAAATTGGACAAATGGGTAGGTGATCCTAGGGTTTCAAGGCCTTCTGAAGACAATGGTGAGCTCAAATCTGACTCAATCTGCTCTAGAAATTAGCTTGGTCCCTAGGTTGAACCAACTAGCCTGCAAAGAAAACCCTTACGCCTGCAAAGAATCTCACTAGCCAAAATTTCTTGATCCTGGGATGAACCTTCACTGGAATAGCTCTGATACCATGTTGGAATGATGGATGCACAAGTGTCCTTCATGAAGCTACAATGCAATCTTCAATGGAGGACCTTTGCCAGGAAGAAATATTCAACCACAAAGAAAGTATGATAATGGCATTCAATAGAGATTCTATTATGATCTATCAGATAATTTACAAAGAGTACATATGCCTGATTATATAGGCAAGTGCTAAACCTAGAATGCAAAGGATGTTGCCAAGTGTTAAAATCATAGTTCATGTGACAACAAGAAACCCTAACCAACTACCTAGGGAATGATAACAAGATGGAGATAAGTTCTAGAAAAGACAACTCATCTTCTAGAAGGGAATCTTATCTCAACAACTTTATTAAATGATTAAATGCAACCTAGGACTAAAATGATTAAGACCTAAGTTAACTTATGCTAGTGTAATAAATAATTAATTACACTAACATGGATAACAGGAAAATGCAAGATTTTATTAAATAATTAAAAATTATTTAATTGTGGAGATGGAAGAATAATTAGAAATTAATTAAATAATTATAAAATATTTAATTAAAGTGGATGAGGGAAAATAATTAATAAATTAAATAATAAAAAAATATGTAATTAAAGATGATGAATGGAAATAATTAAAAATTAATTAATTGATGCGGGAAATGGGTTAGTTTAATCAAATAATTAAAAATTATTTAATTAATAGTGATGAAAGGAGTGATAAGTGATGATGCTAGGAAATGACGAATTTAGAAGAATGTGTTAGACATTTTTAGGTGTCTAAATTTTGCCCCTCTTTGAGACAATGTACCTTGTTGTGTTGTTTCAAGACATGCTCATATGAAAAAGATGGTGATAAGATGCCTCACTATACCCAACAGATGTAGGAATGATGGTTATATTGTAGGTTTCCCTCTCGAGAGTAGTAAAAGAATAATCATTTTTGAGTCGGGCTCATGATAGGTAAATATGATAGGTTTAGTAAAGATGACGAAAATCAAGTTTAGGTTAGAAAAAAATGGATTGGGAGAGGTAGGGTATGATGTAAGTGGAATGAGGGTGGGGTGGGATTCACTTTCCTATATAGGCCTCGAGATGTCATTTTCAATTCATTTGTATATTTAGACTTAGAGAGATTGAGATCCATTAGACAGTTTATAGCGATAAGCTGCTACAAATATGGTCGGGGTTCCATGAGCTATGTACTGAGGAGACCGAATCTAATAGTACCAAAGGCCAGCTAGATCACCTCAACTAGTACATATCTAGTCCTTAGGTTCCTATGCATCGTTTCAAGTGCATTTATTGCTATAAAAAATTAGGATTGCAAATGTGTTAATTCATGAAAAAGAAAAGTAGCCACGACTTGACTAAAAATGGGAACCAAAATTGTGGTTTGAATCGACCTTCAAATCTTCTTTTAAATTTGTCTGCAAGTGGTGACAAGTCTGCTGGGAAGGGTTTGGAGTTTTTTTTTGCTGCTGCACTTTTGGCAATTGTTGTCAATTTAATTACAACAATAAGAGGCACTATTCATTCCAAAATTGTTGACGTAAGAAACTAGTGGGGTGATGTCATTGGAAAAAGTGGGTAACCTCATTTCCTCTTAAGCCCTTGGTGTTATGGGCTTTTAAGCTCCTGGTCACAACCAACAAGGAGGGGATAAAATTTATTTCTATTTTATTCTCCATATTCTCTCTAAAATATTTTTGGTTGATTAAGCAGGGGAAGGGTCTTGATCCCTTACAAAAACAACAAAATAGTTTGGGGAAGCAACACCCAAACAAACCAACAAAACATAGGAGATAGAAAAATTAGAAAAACCACCACATCTCCTTACCAAAAACACATCAACCAAAACCAACACCAACATTATCAAAACATATAATCCTATCCAGGAGCTAGTGAAGTTTTAACCATACCATATTATCATCAACCCAAAAATTTAAATAAGGCAGGTGTAACCTGTCATAAGTTTCCATAATTCAATTATCTTTGGACCAGAAGTATAGAGTAAATAAACATAGTTGAGGCTTATCAATCCATTATCCAATATTAACCTAAGAAAGGGACCAAAAAACCGGTCGACTAAAGACATTAAGGAAAAAAACTAGACACATAACAAAGGATTAAGCTTTCTTTATAAGTCTCCAAGCCATCTTTAGTTTTCCCACCATTTCCTCGAGGTTGTCCTTGGTATCAATCTTCTTGGACTAATTGGCTTTGTCCCTGTTTCCTTTTTTCCTCTACTTCTTTTTGATCTTGCCCTATCCTGATATAGTTTCCATAACAACCCTTTTCATTACATCATCCATAACCCTACAAACATTCATTACTGTATTCTCAATAACTTGAAACCTATTTGAGTTGTCTTCTTTTTGCATCATCCTTTCGAGTAGCTCCATCCTATCTTCCAACATTTCCATTCTTGTCTTAAAATTTTTTGTTTCATTTTCTTTCATATTGTTAGCATTACAAGGGATATCTGTGTTAATTTTAGTATCCTCCAAGTTGATTAGGGTTTCATTTATGTTTCCCTTTCCTTCATCTATTCCTGTCTCCTCCTCCAAACCATGCTCCTCCTCCTATTGATTATTACCAACTTCCTCTTCTTGACTCAGATCTTCAATATCCTCAGACCCTGACACCTCTTCCTCTGAAATTCCACCTTCCCAAAATATTAGGCACATACTCTTATGAGGAAGTATCTTTCTCTTTCCTTGCAACCCTCTTCCCTTTTTTCTTCTCGGGATCTCGAGGAGCTTTCATTTTCTTGTCATCAAATTTTGATTTTCTTGCTAGCATCCAAACCTTTAGACGCAACCAGAGCAAGACGGGTTGACCTATAAACCATAGGGGTGGTGGAACCACTTTTAAGGCTTATTTCATGATCATCTGGAATCTTTATGGTTGGGGCATCAAAGCCATAATGATTAGTGTAAAATTTTGTGTGAATTTGCAATAGGTTGAAAAATTAAAAGTACTATAATTTTTAAACGATAGCTTAAAATTGAGTCCTATTTTTTAAAAAGTGTTTATTTTTTTATGCTCTATCCAATGGTGGTGATTTCACACTAAGTTATAAAGTACTTTTTTTCACCTCCATTTTGTAAGCAAATATATGCACTAAAATAAAGTGTCAAAAAAAGAGGGGAAATAAAAAAATATTAAAGGCAGGGTGCCAAAGAGTTCTGCTTAAAAGCACTCCATATTTCTTTCAAGATTCTAAAAGTTGAAAATCACAACTAAGCGTGGATCCAAATAAACAAATTAGTCCTCTCATGCCTTTTAATTATCATGAATGGAAGATGCAAGTTCAACTTCCACTAAACAATAAAGGGTTGTTTAGAGTAACTATGGGTAGCAAAAATGAGCCAAATGCAGTTAAAGATAAAGAGAAGTGGTTCAACAAATGTGATCAGGCTTTTGATTTTTTATGTTTATGTCTATCTCTAGAACTCCTATTTCATGCAGAAAACTTAAAAAACCCACAAGAAGTATGGAAAAATCTTGAGAAAATCTTTGGAAAAATTAATGAAATCAAGAGTCATGAATTAGAAAATGAATTGATAAGGTTGAGTCCAAATTATTTCGGAACTTTGCAAGAGTACTTCTCAAAGTTAAAATCACTTCACTTAAAACTAAAAGAATATGGGATAGAAAAAAATATGATCAACTCATCTTATCAACTCTATGTAAATTGGGTCCTCAATATTTAGTCATTGTGTCAACCTTTTACTCTACAAAGAGGGCTTTAGGTGCAACATGGTCAATGCCTAAAATTGATGATTTTATCGCTGATCTAACTAGGGAGTAAGATAAACTCATACAAATGGGAACCATAGGATCCTATAAGTCACAAGAACTAATTTCTGAAAGTGGAAAAATTTAGGTGACAAAAAAGGTGATAAAAGAAAGGATAAAGAAACACAAGGGGTGTCAAAATCACAGAATAGGGAAACATGAAAAACTATGTGAAATGTCCTTTTTGTAAAAAAATGGGACATATAGAACTTGATTGTATGAAGAAGAAGATCAACAACCTCACTCAAATTATTGATGAGAATAACATTGTTGTCTTTGAATCTTCATCATCATCAAAAACCTACAAAAGAAACAAAAGAGAAATCAAAGGGGCATGCTCGTATAGTTTCCATAGTTCACAAAATTGGAACATGACTTGTTGATTCAACAACTTCTCATCGTATGGATTATTCACCATATCTGTTCACCTCTTTACATACAATGGACATAGAAAAAATATTGACAAAAAACAACACATCTTTATGTGTATGTGGAAAAGGAACATTTGATATTGGTAATGGATACTTCACCAAAGTTCTTTATGTTACAACATTGATTAAAGATATTCTCCTAGTCTACTAGATAGAGAGTAGTGACATAGGGAAGATAGTTGAATTTGGGCCCAATACAGTTGTGATAAGGGACTTACTAAGAAGGGAAATTGTAGCAGCTAGGAAGGTAGATGATTCTACTCAACTTTATACATTTTCAAATTTTGCACTTGATGATTGTACTTCAAAGATACCTACACTAGCATCCGGTATAGACAGTTACTCTCCTCCATCTTCACCTATTGATTCTCAATAGTCATCTATGATTGCATGATATTATTTTGTCTCATGTTTTTATAAGTGTCTTGTATTTGTTTTTCTCTTTTTCAGAGGATATTTTTTTACCACAAAGTTTTCTATATTTCTCCACTTTATAGGAGATTCCCTTGTACATGGGTAACTAATTAGGCCAAGTTTTTGAAACCCATCATTCTACCCAGCTAAGCTATTATTAAAGGGGGTATTAGTGTAGTATTTTTATTTTAGTAATTATTTTATTGCTTTATGTAATTATTTACACTTGTAGTTAAGCCATCCTAGGTGGCTTCATTAGCAACTTGGAGAGTTTTTAAAAACTCTTCCAAGATGTGTGACAAGTTTGTTCCCCATTTGAGAGGAACAAAATTTATACCTATAGTTGTATACATGGGTCAACTCCTTCTAAATTTCAAACTCTTTGAATTATATATAATTTTATTTTCCATTATAAATTTACATCAAATTTGTCCCATATTGTTTTTCTTTATTTCATCTAATCTCTTCACAGATTTCGGTGCTTGAATTTGTTGAGTTTGGTCAAAAACACTAGCTAATTGCACTCAATGGGAGATTGTAGATTAGGAGGTAATTATAGTCCCACAAAAAATAGTAGGAGAGTTTCATGGACTTGTTCCCATTCAATGGGAATTAACAACAATTGTTGAGGATGCAAGGAATAACCTCGAGTATGATATATGTGGGGAAACACATTGTCTAGTTAGATTCACACATCCTGATGGCAAATCCATGAGGAGAGTGAGGTAAATTTTTGAGCCAACTAAGGCTCATGGAGTGAGGCAATAGATAGAGGGAAGCGGTGGAGGTGGTGGAGGACTTGAACAGGGAGAGGTGGGGTTTAGAGGAGATATGATGGGAGGGGGGAGGAGGATTGAGGAGATGATGGAAAAAGAGGGGAGGAGGATCGAGGGGAGGATAGAGGGGATGGATAGAGGGGAGGGGAGGATGTGGATATGGGTTTGTGGCTTAGAGTCACACTATTAAAGTAGGACCAGGCCTGTAGGGAGAGATGGATACAAGGTGGAGAGAGACAACCTCTTCATTTAGCTGACACAAAGGACAATAGAGGGATATTTAGGTAGCTTGGCACCAGTAGATTGTGTTGCAACTTCCACAGGTGACAACTAAGAGGGATGCTGAGAGAGTATGATGCCATCAATTGGATGCAATAGGTGGGGTTGGAGAAGTCTCTATGGAGTGGTATGTGGAGGATATGAGGAGGATTACTCAAGAGGTTACCTATTATATGACCTTATATGAGGTGATAATACCAATTGCAAGAAGGGCACCTAGCTTCTCAACTAGGAGTAGGTCAAGAGCCTCAGAATCCATGATATTGGAGGGGAGATCAGGGGCAGCTTCAATGGGATGACCACCATTGGTTCCACCAAAACTAGTGTAACAAACAACTTAGGATCCATGGGGACAACAAGTGGCACATCATGTTGTTCCTCCTCGTCGATATTCTCCTGGTTAGTTGGAGGGTGGAGGGAGTTCATGTAGATTTTCTTTGTATATATGATGTACATATATTTTTGATGTAGACAAACATTTTTGATATTCCTACGGGAAAATGTATATGTATATTCATGTCTCTTGGTATCCCTTATACAAACATTTATATATGGATGATGTATCATGACACATTTTCTGATGTATATATGAGATGATATTTTATTGTCGATATGATGTGATGTATGCTGTATTTATGTGATGGATACCTTATATGATTTGATGTATGCATCTATAGATTTTTATTTGATTCTATGGTATATGATGGATGGATTATGATTATTATTAGACTAGATGATGACTTGATGTGATGCTATGAATTATGATGTTATGTCCTAATGATGCTATGGTTATGGATGCAAGATATATGATGTTATGATGGTACTATTGATTTGTGTATGTAGGGACATGATGGATTTTTTGTTTGTGTCATGATACTTGGATATAATAGTTAGTATTATGACTAAGATAAAAGAAATGATTTTGGATAATATGAATATATGTATAGATGAATAGATGGACAAATGAAAGATGTGGATCAAATATTGATGAAATATAGTTATTGGGATGATTTGGGATTTTAATTGGAAAATAGGATGGGAAAAAATGATTTGTATTTTGATTTTGGTTATGCTAAAAAATGTAGGGAGAAATGCTTATTTTGATATAGAAATTAGACACTATACACCAAGTTATGAAGAACCAGGGTGGTGTCATATCTCTTGCATGGAATTTGACTCTACACACAAATAGGAGTATCCTTATTTATACCAAACATATAAAAAACCTTGTTTAGATATATGAGAGTATAAAGCTCATAGAAAGATAGGATAATAATTTTTTTTTATGAAGAACTTGATATGTAAGGGTTATTTGTTATTCTTGAAGCTACCTCTACACACACAAGAAAATTATTCACCATGGTACTATTAAAAGAACGTCCCACAAAAACAAAAAATGAAATCAATGACTATGTCCCATTTTGTTATTCTCTAGACACACCAAGATATTGAAGATGGAGGTGGCTTCAAGCAAGTGATGAGAAGAGACAAAAGATAAATCAAAAGAAAATATTGACAAACAAAATATATCGAAGCCATCATATATCTTTCCAAAGAGATTGTAATTGTCATATGTGATTGTGCCTATTGTAGGAATGATATATCCGTTAAGGAAGTAATTTTGGATGTTGAATTAAATGATTTAGGAAATTGGTATGTAGGTAGTGGGTTTGTTTTAGCAATGATCTATGCTTGCAATTTTAATGAATGCACTAGGTTTTGATGATTTTCATATTTTATTTTTTCTCACTTTGTCAAAGGTGAGTGTGATAATAGGTTTATTATGGGTGATGATTTTATTGTGGATGGGCGAGTTGTCAATTTCTTTTCTTGAATTCTCAGAATATGCTAATGTTTTTGGGATTTTGTTGGGGTATTCGAGGTTATTTTTTGAATTTTTCTAGGATATTTGAAGGTTTTTTAATTTTTAGAATATCTATTGTTTTTGGATTTCTATGAATATTTGAGGCTATTTTTGATATTTTAAAGATATTTGGATTTTTTTGGATTTTGCAATATCTATTGTTTTTGGATTTTTAGTTTAAGGTAATGAACAAGGATCTAATATGATTACTAGGTTTAAGAAAATTCCCCCACTTAGGTGTAGGATAATTTTATTATGGAATAAGTGAAGTGATCCTAGGATGATACTAGGTGATATGGATAACACTAGATACTGGTAAACTACCAAGCCATGCTAGGTGTGTAGGAGAAAATATGATAGGCAAATGAATATGAATGAGATAGAATGCTGGTTTTATTATGGATAGAATGGAAAATAATTTTGATGGATTTTAGATGGCTCTCATTACACATGGCACCTATTTTATAGGTTTTCACAAAGGTACTTGTCCGAAGCATCACTAAAGTGGTTTTCAATATAGGACAATGTTTTTATCTTTACTATTTTTTTTTTGTTTTTTTGTTTTTTTGGATTTTGAATACATATGGTGCCCATTTTCCAGGTTTTCACCATGGTACTTTCCCAAGACACCCTTGAAGTTGTTTTCACCATTATACATATTATTTCTCTTTACTTTTTATTTATTGGGATAAACTGATGGGTTAAGCATGAAACCACTTGAGGTGATTTCTATTGATGGGATCTTGTAAGGGATCACCTTCAGAAGTTGCTAGTTGATAGGCTCTTGATTCATAGTTCATTGTGACTTCAAATGGTCCCAACCAATTTGGTTCAAAATTTCCCTTGAATTCATGTAATTGATTCTTTTGATTTTTCTTAAGGAATAGATTACCAAATTGAAAGTTTCGATTCTTGATCCTTTTTTTATAACTATGAAGAAGGAAATTTTTGTAGGCTTGTAAATGATTTAGTGAAATGAGATGTCTTTCATCTAGAAATTCTAGCTCATGTAATTTGGATGCTCTATACTCTTTGTTATTGACAAGATGTTATAATGAAACCCTCAAAGAAGGAAGTTTGACTTCTACAAGAAAGATTGCCTTAGTACCATAAACTAGGGAATATGGTGTAGCACCAATAAGTGTTTGGATACTTGTATGGCAAGCCCATAAGGCAAGATTAAGTTGGATGTGTTAGTCACAACCAATATCATTGAATTTATTCTTTAGGATCTTTAGGATGGTTTGGTTAGATGCTTTGACTTGGCCGTTTCACTAGGGGTAGTATGGTGTGGAAAAGTGGTGCTGGATATGGAATTGAGAACAAATATTTCAAACATCCTATTTTTTAAAGGGTATACTATTATCTATGATGATGGAGGAAATATTTCATGAGGTCGAGTCCCCATTGTGAAAATGGCCATGATATAGTAATAGGTTACAACTCTTGGGTTGGTGCATGAATAATATTGCCATGTTGCTGATATTATAAAAACTTCTTAGAAAATTGATGTGCCTCTTGATCCATGGTGGGAAAATAGTATCCTATCCTCAATAGAATTTTAGCAAGAGTAGGGCCACTAGAATGTGACCCTCAAACACCTTTGTGTACCTTGCATAAAGCAATTGTTGCCTCTTCCGAGTTAAGACATCTAAGTAATGTACTAATCGAGTATCCTTTGGTATAGGGTGCTACCAAGAATGGTGAAGTGATATGATTAGTGCATAAAGGTTTTATTTAGGTTTGTGGTAAGATCAGGTGGTAAGGTACCATTTTTTAGGTAAGTTAAAATTTCATAGTACCAAGGGGAATTAGTACCAACAATTTTTCACACACATTTAAATTCGAGGACATCAAAGAAAGGGACCAACAATTGCTCAATAATAAACTTACATTTTTCACTATTATGAGGTATACCTAGAAGAGATCCAATAGTCGCTATAGCATCACAACCTTATTGTTCACTCTAGGGATTTTCTCAAAGGAGATAGTAGTAAAATATTGTTTGAAGCTATTGACCATTCTCTTGTATGGGAGCAATTTTTCATCCTTTGTTTGATAGTCATCATTAACCTATCTAACCTCTAGCTATGAATCACTATAGACTTGTAACTTTTATTTTCCATTGGATAAAAATTCTAAGTTCTATGATAAGTGCTTCATAGTCAACAATGTTATTTGTGCATGGGAATTCCAACCAATTTGATTTTGGGATACAATCACTTTGAGTTGTGATAAATATGATTCATATCCTTGAACCATGTTGTGTATGTGAACCATCATGGTATAATTTACACTAATTGGAAGGAGTGATGGAAAATACTACTTCATCTAGGAAGTCTGATACTAGAGGATTACCATCATATAATGTTGCTTCAACTAGCTGATCTGCTATGACTTCCCCTTTTATTGCTTTCTTGTCTACATACTCTATGTTGAACTCGCTTAGTATCATGACACACTTAGCCATGTAACGAGTAAGTTTTGATTTGGATAACATATACTTCAACAAATCTACTTTGAAGATAAGCTTAATTTGGCGGTTAAGCATATAATGTTGAAGCTTTTGTGAAGAAAAGACAACCACTAAACATGCTCACTCAATGGGAGTGTAATTAGGCTCATAGCCTACTAATGTTTGACTAATGTAATAGACTGCTCTCTCTTTCCTAGAGTCATCATGCTGTACCAAGAGAGTGCCTAGTGCTGTTGATGTAATTGAAATATATAAGACCAATGATCTATCTAAAACTGGAGGCATCAATATTGGAGATGATTCTAGATAATCCTTAAGCTACTGGAGGGCTTGATAACATTTCTCATCCCATTTGAATAGGAAATACTTGTGTAGGATGTGAGATAATGGATGACACTTATCCAATAATTGTGCTATGAAATATCTAATGGATTGTAGCTTCCCTTGAATACTACAAAGTTGTTTGAGAGTATCTAGTGGAGGCATCTCAATTAGGGCTTTCATGTTTGCCTAGTCTACTTCAATACCTCTATGAGACACAATGTATCTCAATATATTTCCTAAAGTGACACCAAATATTTATTTCTTGGGGTTTAACCTCACTTGACACTTATCTAGCCTATAAAATATTTGTGAAAGTAATTCTAGATTTCCTTTCCTTGTGATTGATTTTGCTAGTAAATTGTCTACATAGTATTTCATTATGTTATGAAACATGTCATGAAATACCACTATAATAGCTTGTTGATAGGTTGCAACCGTGTTATTAAGACCAAATGACATTAATTTCCAACAATAGGTACCCTAAGGGCATGTAAAATATTTCTTATGTTGGTCCTCTTGTGCTATATGGATTTGATTATATCCTAAAAAATATCCATGAGGGAAAGCATCTCATGGACCAATGTCAAATCCAATATGATGTCTATATTTGAAAATGAAAATTCATCCTTAGGATAAGCCTCATTGAGATCTATAAAGTATGTGCATATGTGTATGCCCCCATGGGATTAGAAATAGGTACAAGTTTGAAAACCTATTTTGGATAATCAATTGATCTTATGAAGACAACGTCTAAAAGTTTTTGTAGTTCAACTTTGACTTGTAGTGCAATTCATGGATTAACCTTATATAGCATTTGTTTAGTAGTTTTTGCCTCTAGATATACAGTCAAATGATGGACCACTAGTATTGTGTCTAATACAAGAATGTTGACATATGACCAAGCAAAATTAATGATCCATGCCTCTAGGAATAATGTAAAATCTCATTTCTCTTTAGGTGTCAAATATGCTACCAAAAATGTGATCTTAGGAGTGTTGATTGTTCTGACATTAACTTCCTCTGATGTCTTTACTAGTATTGATGATCTCTCTTGATGGTTAGTGATACTAGGGAGGTCGAATTATTCATCGGTAGGCACCTCAGAGGTTTTCACCTTTGGATACGTCCTTTAGTTTTAATTTTCTATTACCCAAAAGTGCTACATTATGGTTTTCATAAGGGGATATATATATATTTTTTATGTTTTCTCTTTTGCAACTGAAGGATCCGATTTCCCCCCAAAGAATGATTGTACACCAAGGTCTATGCTGAATCCTACTTTGTGATCTCTAGGAGGTATACCATCTCTAAGTCCCATAAACTTGACAATAGCGCCATCATTTTTAAGTATGTCCAAAATTGGTGCTTGTTGTTGGTCCTAATCGATGAGTTGGGGGTAAATGAGTTGAAGTCTATTATCTTTTGAACGTGATGTAAATGATAAGGTTATTATGGTATTGATGGATGAGTTCTCAAATGAGTCAGTGATGTACATGGAAGATTCCTCGATGATATCATAATTAGAAGTATCAAACATGGGAAAGAATCGAAGCACCTCACTAGGACTCTCGATGTTAGGAGTATCATTATCTAATGAACCATACCCAAGCCCTTGATATTTTTGTCATTTCTCTAGAAAAATAGGTTCTCTTATTCCTTCTTAATGTAGACCAAGGTCACCATGGGTTGCAAATCCCATGTTCTTAATTATTTGGAAACCATTACTATATTGATCAATTGGTAGGGTTGATTTCTCTTTATCATCTTGGTATATAGCCTCTTTATTTAGATTTCCCCACTTGGAGAAAACTATGGGCTTAAATTTTATGATAGAAGAGGTTTTGTCTATGTTTTATGGTTTTGTATATGTGTTAGGAGAAGATGGAAGTTGTCCTACATAAAAGGACCCTTTAAGATCATATTCTCCACAACCTCTATCTCATAAATTCAGAGCTTGATATTTGGAAGGGGTTTATGTGATGTGGATGATGAGGCTAAAGCGGATGGATCAATATAGGATGATGCATGTGAGGCAATGCCATTTTTAGGCACTTGGAGTAATTTTTGATAATAATGGAAAGGTCAAGGGTTACCATAAATGGTGAGTTTAGTTTCATTGTAAGGGAATTTAACACATTGGTGATAGGTTGATGGGATGAACTACATGAAATGTATCTATGGGAATCATAGGAGGATATTATATGGTAAATCAAGGTCCATACTTGACATGTAGTCTCTTCAATAGGGGGACCAACCTAGATAGGAATATTTATTATCCCTTTTGATTCATGCTCATTGTCATCATATTCTTTAATTGTGATGCTATTTTATTTCTCTATAACTCCATCAAAGTATCCCAATTATTTTGTGAGTTTCAAAGTAAAAATGTTCAAGCCCACTCCACCATCTATCAACACTATTTTGATATTATTATTGTGGATAAAGAACTCTAGATATAAAGCTTCGTTATGGTATGTTGTGGAAGGAAGGTACTTTTAAGTAAATATGATATGATGTGTATATGTGATATGTCTTACCATGGCTTAGAATTTCTCAATATCCATGTTAGTAGGAATGAATGATTCTAGGAGTGCATTTTCTAAGACTTTTTTATATGCGAGGGAGATACTAAGGAGTTATAATATGGATATTTGAGTTGGAGTTTTCTTTAGATGTTGTATAAGATTGCACTCAACTAGTAACTATGTAGTCTTGATTTTGGGTTATGGTGGAACTCCTTGAAGAGTAAATTTCCCTCATCATATATTGACTCCACACTCCATATTATTACTAGGTATAGTGATAACAAAAATATAATTTATAAATTCTTCAATATGTGCCACTATTAAATCATATGAGTGGTTTACATTTTTATAGTCCTTTCATTTTACCCAAGAAATTTCCTTTGCCATGATTTGGTATTGGAGCCTTGTAAATTCCTAGATTTTTATTTCCAAAAGTTCTAGGATGTTAAATGTTGACTTTTCCCTAATAAATAAGGTCTTGTATGATATTCTTGAGTTTCACGAAATTTGGTGTTTTATTACACTTTATCCTATGGTATTCACAATAATCATTATCATTATACCAAGAGGGTTTAAATTGGGGTTCATCGTATTGTCTAAGCTCTGGAATCTTGATAAGGTTGGTTTGAATTAAATTGCTCAAGATTGTCTCAATTGGATCCCTTAAGGGAGCCTAATTTTATCTAGTGGTGTTGTTAGGTTTTGGTTGTCCCTTTGGAGGATTCACATTTTGATTTTTTGGTCGTGGTTGTATGGTTTGAACAAAATTTGCATCCACGACACTGTCATTGGTAACATTCTTGTTCTTAGCCCATAGGTGAGGTTTATCATTAGATTTTGATGTATGATCTTTGTTGTCCTCATATATTTTAACAAGTCCCTTAACAATAAGAGATTTCTCAATGGTGATACCTTTTTCTATGATTTTGTCAAAGGTGCTGACACATTGTATGGTTAAGTTAAAGCCAATTTCAGTGTTGGACAAAGATATTCATGAGTTTTTTTTCAAGATTAGGCCATTTTCATTTGCTAGCCATATTCATCCAATGTCATATGAATGAAACAAATGTTTCTCCCATTCTTTTTTTCATGTCACATAAACTAGTCATTGTAGATTCATGCTCTATGTTGTAAGAGAAATGACTGATAATATTTTCAACGAGTTCATGGAATGTTTTAATACCATGTGGTAGATGGGAGAACCATTCTATTTCTTGTTCTCCTAAACTTCTAGGAAAGAGGTTCCTTAAGTATGTGTCATTGTAAGAAACCTCTAAGAATTCTATGTAAACTTCTCATATGTGTTCTCATGGATCTCCTCTTCCCTTGTATTTCTCAAATTTAGGAATTTCAAAGTTATGAGGGAAAGGTATCATAGCTATTGTTCTATCAAATGGGTATGAAAAAATGTCTTCAAGAGCGCAAATTTTCTTCATTTGTCCTAAATTAATGTTAGTAATCTTTTGGTGTAAGCTTTGGATTCATAATGCCAAGTTATCATTTGGGTTATTTGATGGTTGGTTAGATGGAGTGTACATTTGATGTTGAGGAATGGATGAAGAATTATATGAAGGATGTTGGTTTTGGGGGATGTTTTGAGGGATGTTATATGAGTTGTATGAAATGATTTTTATGTTGGGGAATGCTTTGTTGTCGAGGAATGTTTTGTGCTTGAGGAATGATGTATGATTTGTATGAGAGGTTTTGATTTTGAGGTATAGATTGTTGTTGGGGGATGTTATATGAATATTTTTGAGTTTTAGGGATATGTATGTGTGTATGGATAGTGAATTAAATGGATTGAGATTTTTTTTGTGGAATGAATTGTTATTGGGGGATGTTTATGTTTTTGGATATGTTAGATGTGAATTCTTGTGAAGGATGTGGGACATTTGAAGTTTTGGGAATGTTGGATGTAGAAACTTGTTTTAAAATGATAAGTGATGAAATTTATGAATTAGGGGGTTGGTATGATTGATTATGATTTTATATGCTCATTGTCATGTTTGATGCTTGTGTAGCATATGCAATCTTGGGAGACACATGCGATATGATTGCTTGGGACATGAAATAACTTTTTGTGTAGTTTTTAATTTTGTGTGGTGATGCATGAGGAATGTTTGTGTTTGGTGGATTCAGAATATGTGTAATTGTTTGACTAGTTATGTTTGGGTTTTGGTAAAGAATATTAACATATTGTCTAGAAAATGGTATCAAGTTATAGAGAAGGGGGATTTGCTACTCATGAGTCTCTTTGTTCTCAAGATATTCCCAAGGGGTGAACTACCCTAAACTACCTCAGGGAACAAAGCGAGAGTTATAGAATTAGAAAGAGTAAATCATAAAGGTTTTTTGGAAATACTGATGAAATCTCG
Organism: Sequoiadendron giganteum; assembly: GCA_007115665.2. Taxonomy (NCBI): domain Eukaryota; kingdom Viridiplantae; phylum Streptophyta; class Pinopsida; order Cupressales; family Cupressaceae; genus Sequoiadendron; species Sequoiadendron giganteum. Next base: position 339,469,881 of record CM021103.1, on the reverse strand, counting down.
ACCAAAGGAAGACAACATGAAAAATGGACGATAACGCGATGTGATGGAGTCCCAAAGGTGTGTTGGAATCTCGTACAAATTAGAGAAATAGAATATCATAGAAAACAAAAAAATGACCTCTAACAATTTGATTACTAAGAACTTTTGGAATGTGGGTAAATATAGAATATGATAAAACTAAAATAAAGTAGAAATGATAAAGAAAGAGAAGGAAAGATAGAAACTACTCACAAAAAACCAAGTAATGAAGCCTCTAGCATGTGAATATCTTCAATACCTGCATGCATAAGATTTGGAGAAAATGTTGGGGCTGTATAGGGGTTTGCCTCAGTCAAACCCCCATTTGGTGTTCTCACCTCCACAAACAACCAGATAGATAGAGAAATATAATAGATAGAAATGAAATGAATGCAAGAGTGATAAAAGCAATCCCTGCTCGAGGAGGAGAACCCGAATCACATAATATAGGTGATAAAAGAAATCCTCGCTCGAGGAGGAAAACTCGTATCAAAAAATATAGATGCAATAGGTAGGAGATGTGTGAAATCCTAGGATGCTTGCAAGCACAAGATAAGGGAGATATAGTTGCAAGGATTAAGGAAGCCAAAGAGAGAAAACAAGCCATGAGAGCCAAGAGAGTTTTAAAGAGTGTTGTAAGGATGTAAGAATGTTGTTGTAGTGAGTTGTGAAAGCTTGAGGCTGCTATAACAAATAAGGGAGCTATGCAAGCAAGAATAAGATGGGAGAATGTTTTAGAGAGAAGCCAAGAAGGAGAAGAAGGCCAAATGAGTTGAAAAATTTTTTAAAGAGGGAAAATAAGCTTCTCGAGTTGTTACAAGGCATCCCAAGCCATTACCACTGACAAAACTTGCTGACAAGTGGTAAACATGCTCAAAAGTGGTCATTTAAATGTTGAAACATTGTAGGATGCTAGTGTAGCATGCAAACATCTGTGTGGTGCACTAGTGTCCAAACACATCACACTACAAAATGGCACAAATGAGAAAATCACAAGGCTTGACATGAAGCTAACACATGAAGGTAGTTTCTGAAAAGGGGTCCTAAGCATCCCAAGAGGGAAAAAGGTTGATGCAGGGACTAAAATGAGCCTACACAAATGCTAGGGGAGTGGACACTAAAGCAGATGCAAGAATGCGTGTGAAATTGCAAGGGGTGCAATTTTGCAACATTACATTTTTCCCCCACTTTAGCGGGCATATGAATCTACACTAATATGCACACTAAAAGAGATCTACTAAACATAAATGACATCATGATTTGAAAAGGATACTGTAGAGGAAGTAGACAACTCTTTGAACCAAGGAAGTGTGCCCCCAGGCTGAAGACCTACAAAACAAACGCATTAGACAAGAAAGACCAGTACAAGAAAATAATGTTAGAACATAAAAATCCATTACACCAAGGGGTTAGAACATAAAAACTAAAGGATTTGAGTCAGTAAACTGAAAGAGACCTCGATGTAGAAGGTTATCTCAGTACTATGCGTCATCCCAAAATTAAGAAATAACACATAGAAGAATTCTTAAATGGAGAGAAGAATGCACCCAAAAGTCAAGGAAGTAACTGATATCGAAGAGGGAAAGATCATATACTCAATATGAAGAAGATGTAGATATTTAATCTAGTATACACAATTTAGAAGAGAAGAGAGAAGTGAAAAGGCTCAAGAGAGAGCAAGAAAGAGGAATGAAAATTCCAAAAAATATGGCTCCACAGGTCCTCAGAACCAAGGAGAGTTGAAAACATGCACCATAGATCCCTAGACCTATGAAAGGTGAAAAAAAAGGCTCTGTAGGTACTCTCTCCTATAGAGCTGAATAAATTGCATCAGAGGCCCACAAACTAATGGTGAACATATCTCGTAGGATGACAACGCTTTATAGGTCCTCAGATTTGAAAAGAAGGTGCCCCAAATACTCTCTCCTAAGGGAAGGCCAATGTGAGGGGAATCCATGAAGTCATATTGGAAAGTGGCTTCACAGACTCACTTGTGAAGTAACATGTTAATCTGTAGATAAAACATGTCATATTGAAAAAAGACATGTAGGCAAATAGACAGTCACATAAATAGTCCATGATTTGAAAGATTTCAAAGAGGTCCCTTGGGAACCCTTCAAAATAAAATGGGTCCACTCAAGGGACACACCATTTGAAAAGCAAGGTCTAGTTAGACTACCCCCAAGCTAGATGCCATAGAATTCATTTGAGAAGAAAAGATTTCAAAGGGGGTCCCTCAAGAACCCTTCAAAAGAAAAGGGGTCCACTCAAGGGATGCTTCATTTGAAAGACATAAAGAAGAGATGGGGTTCCTTTAAGGAGGAAACACATCTCTAGAACAAGTTATCACTACCCCCAACATATAGGGGAGGAGAACCATGCAAGATACTTAGAACATACAAGATAGAGGTAGGCCTTGATATCACTTTTCATGCGAAGAAGAGGCAGGTGCATCAAAAAATAAATGAGTGATGGCACCTGAATCAAGAAGTTGTTGTATTTTATCCTTCAAGGCCTTAAATTCACTAGTGGAATGGCCAGACACTCGATGGTATGCACAAAAATAATTCTTTGCTTTATCATGCTTATAATATTTCTTAGGAGGAAGAGTAATTAAGTGGGCTTTGAGAAGCCTCAATAAAATACACTCTTGCTCATATAAAGGATGAGGAGCAGGAAGAAACCATTTCTCTTGTGGAGAAAAGTTTTACTTTGTAGAAGAAGAAGACATGCAGATAGAAGACAATGGAGGATGAATCAATCCAAGAGAATGAGGTTGACAATAATTCTTGTAATTCAACCATGGCTTCCATTTAGATTGTTCATTTGATCAATTAAGCCCCAAATTATGCTTATGAGGTACACATTCTATAGGGACCTGAATACCTTGTTCATTACACCCACAACCTTTATGCCCATATCCATATTTAGTGACGAGCTTGAAGCTAGGGCCATAATGTGTTTACAAATCTTGAGAAGAAGGAGGATCTACATAGAGATTACTATTCCAACAATGTGGATTACACTCTTCTACGATATCACCATCAGAATGATTGATAGGAATTCCAACATTAACCTCTTTAATAGAAGTGCGATCATCTTCCTTAGAAGGAGGAGGATTAGCATCAAGGACATTATAACTATTGATCACATTATCTCACGATACAAAAGAATAATAATCTTTGATAGAAGGTGTGGATGATGTTATCAGAAGGACTAAGCGGATTGGGTTGAATTTATATTATCCACTAAAGGATTCCATAAAGTCTAGAGAACCCCAATCATCACCAAGACATGCATTATTTTGAGAAGTAGGAGCAGATTTAGGATTTCTTACTTTAGAAGGATCTTCTTCATGGGCATCTATCTCAAGAGTATCCTTTGTAGTAGGTACTACTAGAGTAAACATCAACACATTAAAAGACAATGAAGGAATAAGAGTAGGCACAAAAAAAACCTGACCAATAACTGCCATCTCACATAAGTGCATAGCCTCAGGGTCAGCCCTGATTGTGGCTACTCAATCATTACAAATGAAAATAGATTTATGTAAGGTAGACGGGACTGCACCCATGACATGATACCATGGTCTACCAAGAAGAAGGTTATATGGTAATTTTTCTTACATAACATATACAAGAGTGGGTACGGTAACAGTTCCCAACCTCAAAGGCCATACTATTGTGCCTAGGGCTTGTTGATCGATATTATCGAACCCGTGAATGTCAATAGAAGAAGCATCAAGAGAATATGAATCAATATTAATCTTAGGAAATTGATCAATGCTACATAAATTGAGCACCAAACTAATGTCAATGAGAGTACGCTTAATGTTGATATTATTAATGTTAATTATAATTAGTAGAGGATCTGCCTACTTCTATACTTCTGGAGGCGGGAGTTCTTACAGATAGAACATAATATTCAGCGAATCCACACGAATATGAGCTATCAATGCATTAACATCCATTGGCCTAGTAGAAGAAGGCAAGATAATATTTTTCAAGGATTCTTGAAGCATACGTTGATAAAATATAGTAGATTGAAGCAAGTCCCACAATAGATATTAGCCAGAGTAACTTGGAGTTACTCAACAAGATCATAATCACCGAGTGCTTTAGTTGTAGGTTTAGGTGCTTGAGGAAGGATTGGTTGAGAAGGTGGTAAAGGAGTAGGTTGATCAATATTTTTTTTGTTCCTTCTAGTATTATAAGTATGGGCTACCGCTCCATAAGAGGGAACCTTAGAAAGATTAGGAGAATCACCATCAAATAGAACACCATTAATAGAACAAACCCTTTTAGGAGAAGGACTAGTTGGAGTTAGGTAAATGAATGGTTTCTTAGGCCTTTGAGGGGTAGTAGAGACATTAATTACATTTACATAATCATCACAACTAGTAGAATAGTTATTTGAAGACATATTCTCAACATTGATCTGGGGAGGATCAAATGTGGAAGGAGATTCATCAAAACACCATTACCCTAAGAATTTTTTTGGATAATAGGGTGGCTTCTAAAACAATTTGGCTCTTAGTCATAACTATGAACACAAAAATATGACACTCACCCGCTGGCCACTTAAGGCTCTTTAACCATTCCCATTCCACTTAAGGCATGGGATTAGGTGCAGTCTATTGTCAACATGACTTGAAGCTACTTTATTAAGTTTTTACAACCTTTAATATAGAGTTCCAATAAATGTGCTTCAAGACCTTTGCAATGAGTTTTATAGTGCGGGATGTGTCTCAAAGCAAGCCCCCTCTTTAAGGTAAAACTTGATAATAAAATGCAAAGCTCAAAAATGTTTTTTCACTCACCCAAGATCGCCAAAAAGTGCAAGGGGAGAAGATAAAACACTTTAGCTTGTGAATCAATGAATGCACAATGAACACTTAATATAAAATTAATTCTTTTTAAACACCTCGAGTGGTGTTATCCCCAAAAATATGTGAATAACATAAAAAGATTGTACTTTTTATTTGCACCAATATGAAGTTTTCAAGATATTAGTCATTTAAGATAGCAATGGTGCAAGACAAAAGAAATAACTTGTTCATTTTTAAGCCCCAAACTTGAGTGTTTCTAAGAAAATAGTCCTAGTTCTAATTTGGTCAACAAAAGTAAATCGAGTGTGCATCAAAAAAATGGAAATCATTTTGCATTCTTTTTATGCACCAAAATTAAAGTTCCTAATTATGAAAACATGAAATGTGTTCATTTTTAGAGCCCCAAAATTGAAGTGTTTTTTTTGTTCTTTTTATGAGCACCAAAATAAGAGTTCCTAATGTAAGAAAGCTTAAAATTGGTTCAATTTTAATAACTCCAAAACCAAATGTGAGTTTGTGTTGTTCTTTTTAGGGCACCAAAATCAAATTTTCCTAAGTTAAGAAAGCTAAAAAGTGGTTCAATCTTAACAACACCAAAACCAAATGTGAGTTTGTTTTGTTATTTTTAGAGCACCAAAATCAAATTTTCCTAAGTTAATTAAAAATGTTTGTGGATCTAGAAATCTCTGACCGATCGTCTTCCCTACAAAAAAATGAGTTAAAGTCACTTGAATATTGCAGTCAAGTCTGTTAGTACCCATTACACATTCAAAAACAAGTAAAAGTTAGAAAATAAATCCATTACAATAGTGCAGGATCCGTGCACTTGTCTGTTAGAGCAACTGCTTAGTTCTTAGAGAAAATGCTCAAAAAAAATGCAGAAGCGCCCCTGTCAGAAACAAATGCTCAAATCTGAGAGTAGATTCTACCCCTATCAAAAACAAATGCAAGGGTTTTGAAGCATGTGCGAGGATATTATTGAAAAAGTGTAGTTCCCATGGTATATACGTAATTCTTAGAGAAAGCGTGTAGTTTTCTTGATAGTCAAGTACACAGTTCCTCTGGGCAGTGCGTGAAAAATTCTTCAAGTGCGCTATCAGGACCTGCAACTTCAAATACAACTCATACAAATGTTAATGTAGGGGGCAAGGGTCCCATCGGGTGTGCCAAAATGTGTGAGGGGGAAAAATGTTAGATGCAAACAAGATCAAACATGCTTGAAATGAGAATCTAAGATCTAATTCTACACATACGAAATGAAACTAAGTTGTTTGAACATACATTAAGAAATCTATGATTAATAAATTGACTGTAAAGAAAAAGCACAGTGTTACCATCCTGTATTAGAGTGTATTCACCTGATGTTGGGTTGTTCTTATCATCATGAAGCCTCCATAGTTCATGTACAAAAATCTTGAAGAAGGATGACTTGGTTGGTTGATCGAAGAAATGAGGTTGAAGCTCTAACAATTGTGGTTGTGAATGTCAATAGTACTTCGTTGTGCAAATGATGTTGATTCTCCAATCCTTTTTTGTGAGGAAATGGGTTTGTTATATATAAAATGAGATTTGAAATGGACGATCAAGATCATGTTGTATAATATATAGATCAATGGTCGAAGTTTGTTGAGAGGATTTAGAAATGAGAATATTGTGCAAAGTTGATTTCACAATTTGTGGGATTGAGGAATAAATTGGATAGTCAGGGATTAGATTGATCAGTTAGGATTTTAGATTGATCAGTTAGGATTTAGATGGCTTAGTTAGGAAATTTATGGCTTAGTTAGAAAATTGATTGATTAGTTAACAACTTAGATTGCTCAATTAGAAATTTAGATTGATTAGTTAACAAATTAGATTGCTCAGTCAACAATCATAATTTTCTCAATCAGACAGTGGGTGAGGAATATGAATTAATTGATTGATTTAATTAATTCCTTTTTGGAGTTGAACGTGTAAATCAAGTTTGGCTTTTGCAAACAAAGTTGCATTAGTTTGATTTTATTTTTGATAAATGATTTGAATAGTTTGATTTAATTATTCAAAATTTGGAGAGAAAATGTCATAATTAAATTATGATTTAATAATTTAATCAACTTAGGGGAATAAGGTGATTTAATGACACAATTAAATAATTAGCTTTACTTAATCAATCAGGACGAAATAAACTGAGATTAGGACTTCATTTAATTAGTCGAAATGACGAAACATGAATTAATTAAATAATTTTTCTTTATTTAATTAATAACAAAATTAGGGTTTTTAGAACTTTGTCAAAAATGATGAAAAAGTGAATTAATTAAATAATGTTGTATTATTACATATTAGAAGAATTAAGGTTGTGGATGTTGTTTGATGTGGTGTTTCAGGACGTTGCAGTATGATTTTGAGATGTTGCAGGATGATTTTGAGATGTTCCAAGATGACTTCGAGATGTTATAGGATGATTCTGAGATGTTGCAGGATGATTCTGAGATGTTTCGAGTGATTCTGAGATGATACTGAGATGTTATGAGATGATTCTGAGATGTTTTGAGACATTTCGAGATGATTTTGAGATGTTCCGAGACTATTTCGAGATGATCTGAGATGTTTTGAGACATTTCAAGATGTTCCATGACATTTTGAGATGATTCCAAGATGTTTCAAGATGATTCCAAGATGTTTTGATACATTTTGAGACAATTTCGAGATGTTTTGAGATGATTATGAGATGTTCTGAGACATTACAAGGTGATGTTCAATGTTGTTTGATGCTATTCGATGTTGTTCAAGGAGTGTGATAGGTGTTAGGTCAATTTTACATGTCTACACATGGAACACAAAATGGTGACACTATTAACTGTCACACACTGACATGTTTGTCTATAAACCTACACCTTTGAAAAATATTTTTAGTTCTGTTAGGGGTAGTATAAAACTTCCACCAATTAAAATGTCACTTTTGCAAAGTGACACATTTGACTATTAGTCCCAGAACATCAAAATTCTCAAAAATCTTAGATTCCTAATTTCAACCTATAGTTAATAGGACCATAGAATTTTTCAACGCAAACTTGTAGTCTTCTCCATCATCCAAAATAGTAACATGCAATTTTTATCTCCATCTCATATCATTGGTTCACTTTGGACTTCTTTAAAACACCTCCTAGTCACCTTTGGATCAAAATCAATAAAATAATTCATCCAAAACAACAACCTACATTTGGCAATGGTCATTTAGTCTAGATATCCATATCTCATCCCTTAGTTTAGCTCCTTGCTTAGAAAATTGTCTCCTTTCAAGTACCTAGTTAAATTAGTATCAAATAATTGTGAGATAACTTTCTTGGGAGTCATCGTCTATTCCTAAGTTTGTGACCTCATTATCCTTTTCCTACACTTGGACTCATTATTCTAAGACAAGCAAGGATTATTATCAAAACATCCATCAACACAAGATCTATTTAATTTTTTTCCCTAAATTTAAGGTTTCATATCTTCCACTCATCCAAACATTGGTCCAATATCTCTTAGGTGTCATTGCTAGTCCAAATTAGAAAAAATAAAAATATTCTCCTAAACATCCATTAAAATCATATTCATCCTCATCTAGATTCACATATCACATAGTATAACTAAAAGTTATATTCCTATAATGAGGTCCCAACATAAGAAAATCATGGAATCTAATCCTAGTAGCTCTAGTGTTCTTGCTACCACAAGTGCTACCAAGATAACCCTAGGAATTCCTAGTTTTGAATTCGATCCTATAGCATATAGTACTCCAAGATGACCCCAAAAATCTCAAGATAAAAAATCACCATACAATACATCACCCATGAAAACAAGGGGTTTCCAAAATATACTCTAGAACAACTACTAGAGATGACACAAGACCCATCTCTTGTTAGAGCACTTGATGCTATGTTATGGGCTATTCCAAATCAATACTTTCTTAAATTTTCACAAGGAGGTGCCAAGATACCTTCAAAATTTGATGTCAATACATTAAGGGAACAAGCCTTTACATATATAGCATCAATGGATCATCCACAAGAACATGAGCCCTTCATACATCATGTTATACAACAAATACTATAACGTCCTCTACCAAATGTACCAGGTCAACCTACAATAACTCCATTTGAAATGGATCTAAAAAAAATTGTAAGATAATGCATAAATCTATTGTTTCTCAATCAAGGTCTAGGAAATCAAACAAACCTAGGCTTTCCAAACACAAGTATTCTAGCAACATATATAAATCAACCTAATCCCAACATTCTAAATCTGAACACAATGAACTATGAGACAAATCCATTTACAACCCCACCTTCACAGAATATACACCCCAATGTACCTAACATACACCAATAACAACCTCAAATAAAACCTCAACAACAACCTCAACAACAACCTCAAAAAAAACCTCAATAACAACCTCAACAACATCCTCAACAACAACCTCAATAACAAACTCAACAACATCCTCAACAAAAACCTCAACAATACCCTCGACAACATCCTCAACAACAACCTCAACAACATCCTCAAAAAAAACCTCAACAATACCCTCAACAACATCCTCAACAACACCCTAAACAATAATCTCACCAACATCCTCAACAAAATCAATACATATCACAATAAACTCCTAAACCACAACAACAACAACAACACCATCAATACATCACCCCACAATAATAAAATCCCATCCCAAAAAAAAAATGGTTGCTTATAAACATCAACTATACACACACTAAAAATTACTCAAATAAAACAACAAGCCTTGCAACCAAATCCCTAACATTCACAATACATCCAATACCAACCACAAAACCCTTAACAAAAAACCATTCCACGACATCAATATAGTTCATGCAATATACGTTCACCGCCACAAAAAAATCTATAATACCAATCAAACCCTCAAACTCAACACACTCCGTACAATCCATATGACATTACATCTAGCATCCCCTCTTATTAAAATCCATTGTATAATTCATCCACTATACCTCAATAAAGCACATATAAACCACCACTGAAGAATCCTTCTATGGATAGAGCATCACAAATTCAAAGCTTAACACAAAAAATCTACGACATCCTGATGGGGGAAACCAATAAATACTATTGCCTCCAACAAATCTATCCCTATCCTTTTGATAGGATCATAACAATTTTACCATTTCCCCCCAAACTCTAAAATGCCAAAATTTTACAAATACAAAGGATGTGGTAATCTAGAGGAATATATACGAGAGTTCTACGTTGCTTGTATAGAGGTTTCTTACAATGATACATATCTCATGCTTCTTTTTCTAAGAAGTTTAGGTGGACAAGCAATTGAATGGTTTTCACATTTACCCCTAGGCATCAAAACCTTTCAAGAAATCATAGACCAATTTCTCACAAACTTCTCCTCTAACATTGATGTGGAAGTCACATTAAATGAATTATATCTCATCAAATAAAATAATGGGGAAACCTTTGCTTCCTTCCTACAAAGATGGTGACATAAAGCGACCAAGTGAAAATGTCCTATTCTAAAAAAACAACAAATTGACATCATTGTGAATAATCTAAACACATAAGTTGATTTTCACCTATGTATGCAATGTGCTACAACATTTGAAGAGCTTATAGCAAAGGGTTTTAATATCAAAAGAGAACTTATCACTAAAGGGTCAATGAAAATTTACAAGGATAACAACTAATTGTAAAGTTCTAATGACAAACCCAACATATGGACTAAAAAAAGAATGTAACCAGTGACGACATGGTGAATACAAAGTTCGTTCAAAACACAAATTCATCTGAATAATCATCAAAAAATCCGAAACACTAATCCTTTAAGAGGACCACCTCCTAGACCAAATAACTACCTATATAGATGAAAGTACACTCCCTTAGGGGAACCAATTGAAATGGTTTTGAAAAAACTAATCCAAACAAATTTAATAAAGCTTCTTGATTTTAGACAATACAAAGAACCTCAATTTAAACTCACATGGTACAATGACAATGACTATTTTGAGTATCATCGGATAAAAGGACATAATACATCAAACTACATGAAGTTTTAAAACACCATTCAAGACCTCATAGATCATAGTGACACGAATATTGATCAACATACATGGACCTTAGGAAATAAGGAGTTAGGTATGTACATGAATCCTATGCAAAATCATGGTAAAGAAAATGATGTTGGAAAATAAAAAATCTACATCCAAGTCAACCACTCTTATGATAATGTCATAGGACATATAAAAGATGGCAGCTACCATATATTTTTTATTACAATACATGGACAAATATTGAGTGTGGAGTCACCACACTAAGAGGTAAAATCACCATCCAAGGAGCTGATCCATAAACAAAAGGCCCAAAAAAATAAAACCTCATAGATTATAGCCTAATAGACCATCTCAAAAAAACCCCAACACAAATATCAGTCTTATAACTCTTGAGAATCTCCCCTACTCATAAAGAGGTATTAGACAAGGATATTTTACAATTGTTTGTACCTACTGACATAGATATAGAACAATTCCAAGACATGGTAGGGCATATTGCATCCAATCATTGCCTTGTATCCATGGGAAAATACCTTCCCTCTCAAACATATCAAAATCAAGCATTACATCTTGAGTTCCATGTCCATAAATATAAGGTGAAAAAGTTATGATAGATGTGTTGGTGGTTTTTAAATAACCAAGCAGATCTCACCAAGCATCTATGAATCTGCCAGACTCAATTCTTGAATACTTAGGAGATGGTTGGCCAATGAACGAGATGAAGCTAAGATGCTTCACTCCTGCACTTTGGGCTCTGCAAAACTCAGGAGGGTGATCCCACAATATGTATCTTATAATATTGCTACATAACTACACCACACATTTCTCAATAAATAGATACATTCTCACTTAAATGATAAATAGATGAAACCTTTACAGGAACTTACAATTCCTTTGAAAGATCAAACACCTAAAGTTGAGAATTCACACAACACCAACCTCAATAAAGGTAGATTGATTAAAAGTTTGTTTATAAATGTCGTTCTCAGATTAAAAACTAGAACCATAGGAAATACACTTAACACCTTTAGATCAGTGCCTTATCTCAGGGTAGGGAGTCAAAACATAGTAAATTGAACTATAAGGTGATTTTAATTCCAAACAACCATGATTTTTGTGAAATTGCATTACAATTCACATATCAATTACTCAGAATCTATGACTACTTATCAGATCCACTAAAAAATTATATGAATTCATGCTTTAATCAAGGTATTTTAATTGATTTATTAAACCAGAGCCAAAATTAAAACATACATCAATGCAAGATAACAATGAAAATTAATGAAAGGATCATTGATCGAATTTTTATTAATAACTCATATAGAATGTTATAGTTGGAGAGAAAATGGACTCAAAAGATTTGCATTGTCATTCAGACATGCTTGTAAACCATAAAATTTACAAAATCTACTTGCTCAACTCAAAACCTAAGATACAGACTCAAAATGTATTTTCTCGGTGTTCTGAATTTGCATTTTCAGCTCTAGAATTCAACAAAAGACCCCACACAAATGGCCCATAATTCACTTTTATAAGATCAAGGGAGAAAAAAAAGCTTCAAGCCAAAATGTATGCATGTCACATTTTCATTTGAAAAACTATACCGGTTATTCCATAAGGAATGTTTACAACAAACTAAAATAATATTCTTCATTTAGAAAAAGGCTTCCCCTTAGTCGGTGGAGACTACCGTGCCTTCCAAAAGGAATTTTGTTGAAGTGAGTAGTCTTCAAACCATTGCAACATCTTTATTATTTTTTAGAAAAGTGACAAAAAGTGTGCAAAGGAGAGAAAAGGTGGATCAAAATCCAGATCAACATCCAAGTCACTAGTAGTTAGCATTTTCCTATCATATTTTCAGTTGGGAGAGAGATATCTTTTATACATCACATATTTTGAGGCCAAACCTATACTATACTTGACCATGTGAATATGTTCTCCATCATTGTGCTTACAACTCCAATTCGTCAATAAATGTATTCTTCCACAACTCATATTCTACATCAGAAGGCCAATTAGATCCAATAAGTTCATCCATATTATTTCTATATGGAGCATTCTTCTCCATCATTGAATTTGCTTCTTTATCAAAATATTGGATAGGAAGTTCATGGTGAAGGAAAACTTCTTAAAAGTGTTCTTCAATACATCAATTTCAACACTCATACATATTAATGATGCTTGAGAAGCAATTGTTGTATCCAATTGATTCTTCCATGCTTGTAGAGGTTTTACCTCATCATATATGTGTTGGATGTCAGGAAACAATACCAAATTAGCCTCATCAAATTTTGCTTTTAACTCCTTCATTTTCACCTCCAATGGAGTAGCATACCCTTGAAACTTTTTCTCTTTAATCTCATTAAAGAATATATAAGTTGGGCCAACCTTTGGATACTTATCCTTCTAATTTGCAACCCCAAATGCCATGAGTTTCAAGTTCTCAACCCTGGGAATCCATTCATCCAAGATTGGTGCAATTTATCCCTTGTCTCTTTGAGATAAATTTATTGATTGCAAAATTAAAAAATAATTTGCATGAATACTATTTAATTTACCTTGAATCTGCTTATTTAAATGCTCTTAAATAATATTAACAATCTTCAAATTATTCTCATACAGTGTATCTTGAACCTGTTCGAACAATTTCTTATATACATCAATCTACAACAATAATCGTTCCTTGGTGGGCTCATTTGATGGAGCTGCACATGATGTGCTTGGGTCCTCAAATGCAAGTGGCTCTTGGCCCAAGTTGTATGGAATTATTTCCAAAGAATGTTCTGGTGGAGGAGGAGGAGATTGAGGATGTGCCATTGGAGAAGTGGGTGTAGCATGACTTGAGCTTGATGGGCCTTGAGTCCCCAATGTTTCCCTCTGTTGCTTGATAAATGCTAGCTCTGTTTCCAATTCATCTACCCTTTGTTGAATCTTATTGTAATCATTAAAAAGTTCATTATATTTACCCCTATATAAATCTTTATCAGTAGTGAGGCTCTCCACTATTTCTTTAGTGAACTTAGCAACATTTATTGTCATGGATGCTTCCAATGCTGGAGTATTAGAAACTCTCCTTATAGTCAATTGTCGACTAAGGTCAACTGGTTCTACAACCCTTGGCTTCCTAGAACCCAAAGAAAATGACCAAATGACCAAGGCATCCCATTCCTCACTAAATTCTGACCCTTGTAATGCTAATTTGGCCTCTTCCTCTATTCGGAATAGGGGCCTTTCAAATCTCCTTATAGTATCTAATGCTACTATATATGCATTATCCCATTCAGGTAGCAATAATACACCACTCTTCTCCATAAGTGCTCTACCCTCTTTAGCTGTTATGTTACGGAATTCTTTCCTCATTTCCTTCCTTACAGTTTCTTGAATAACTCCCTTAGGAAGTTCTGGATGCAGGATTCTTTCTTTTGCCACATTCTCAACATATTCTTGAGCCTTGGCTCTCCACACAAAATACTTGAATGATTTTATCTCAATAAAAGAATCATGCTCCATGAATTCCTTGCAAGCTTCCTCCCTCAAGTCATCTGCATTGTTTAGGCCACTTATGCTATCCTTTCCTAGCCTAAGGCTACTTTCTACAATACTTGATGCAACCTCCCTTGGGGGAGAAGGCATTCCATGTTGCATCTCTTCAGGTGTAACCAAAATATCATCCTCATCAATTTCTAGGTAATCAACTACCCCTGTTACCTCAGTCCTTTGACTTTTGGCTGGTGGCTACTTTGATGGAGAAGAACCTCTTGGAGGCGAATCAACACCAATTATAATAGGTGGATCTTGTCTAGGAGGTGATGGAATTGACCTCATAGGAGAAGTTTCCCTTGACCCCTCTGATGTAGCAGGGGTTGATAATGTTTGCTGCTTCGTTATTGCTTCCTTCTTCCTGGAATAGACTATGACTCTTGGTTGTGGCTAGTAGGAGGGTCTCTCCTCCAATACTACTATAGGATCTTCCTCAATTGCCATTGCTTTCTCATTATCTATTATTATACATTCTTCCCTTAACAATACCCACTATGCTCTCAAAATTGTTAAGAACATATATAACTCTATTAAATTCACCCTTAATATTGGCCATAGGGTCATAATTAGGATATGACCTAATAGATTTATCCATAATTTTGTTGAAAGCAAGATACTTTTCCTTCCTCTCATCCAGTTCTTGAAAATAAAAAAACATTCTTGATTACATCCTTAGGATAATAGAAGTTGTGAAAAAAAGAACTATTTCTATTCTTTGCCTTGAGAGCAGCGATGAAACCCTTAGGATCATGGTTCCTTGGGTGCACTATCTTCAATTTGTACGGAGAAAGAAGCTATCCCAAGTTCTTCCATCCTCCTTTTTCCTTTACAAAGTCTACAAATACTGTCCATTTAGGGAAGAATGAGCCTTTCCTTAGCTTCTCTAGTAAATGCACCATTTGTGCTCCTCCCAACTATCTCATAACTTCAATGAATCCAATCCTTAATGGAACATATCTTGGTAGTGCATGTGGATTCAAATTTGTGCCATAAACTCTGAAGATTATTGTGCTAGGGTATAAAATTATATCTCCCAATTGTGTCTCAAATTCAAATCAGTCCTACTCTTCATGGGCCTCAAAAAATCATGTATCTCTTTAGGGATTCTTGGTGGATCATGAATCAAGAACCTTCTCAATTTTGAAGCAAAAACATTGTGGAACACCACATAGTCAAATTTCAAATCACCCTTGTCAAGAATTTGAGTCCAACACTAGATAGGTAGCTCAATATCACCCTCCATCTTCTTCAATGTCATGTCCTTACCAAAATTATTCTCTCCCTTGTATAAAAAAATATGCATCAAGAGGGAATACCACTAGAATCTGACCCAATCCTTTCCCGTCTTAAGTGTAATTAAACCCTGGTGAATGTGCTCAATGAGATATGTGGCATAATCATAAACTACATTGTAAGCTAGATGTTGCAAATGTGCTACCATATACATGTAATCACTTCACATGGTGGTTGGTGGATCAAAACCAACAATTTGGCACAAGGAGTACACTATCTTATTGAATTAATTGGAAAAGTATTTCATGGGGAAAGGATCCAACTCATCCTTGCCAATCTTAATATATTTTCTAGACTTCCCAACCCTAATACTTGCAGTGTGCATGGGTAACATTATTGTCTTGAACAAAACCCTAGTATTCTCATATTCTTTCCTAAAATCACCAAGATCAATGAGGATCATGTCCTTATTCCATTCATGTAACAAGAATATTTCTGCAATCTCCTCTCTGGTTATCTTGACCATTTCAACACCATCAAATTCCCTAACCACTCTAGAAACAGGGTCGTATCTTGTAGCTATATATTTTCAAAGGTTTACATCCATGTATACATTTGGGATGATCAGATTCCCCATATCCAACCTCCAAGTATTACAAATAGGGACTCCATAATTTATGTTCCCAAACCAATTTTGGAACAATTTCCACCTAGTGTAGGGAAAATCGACATCCTTGATATAACGTTGTTTGTCCAGTATTCCCTCTTTAATTGTAGGGCCATAAAATAAAGATCTTCCCTTAGCCTTTTTGTTGGTTGAGGATTTCAATTGGTCAATAATGTATTTGGCTAGAGGTCTGGATGTAGTTTTAGAACTAGGAACTTATGCTTTGTGCACCATTGATAACAAGGTGGGTTTAGACTAATTTAGGGTTTCGACACAGAGAGGTTCAAAACCTATCCTTTCAATTCAAAACCTAGGGCATGACTCAAAGGTGAAAATTCAATGGGTTTGACAAGATTTTGACTCTTAAAAAAAAAATCAAACCACAATAAAGAAATTAAAAAGCATGTAGACCAATTAGACTAGAAACATAGTGAATATTTACCCTAATTCAAGATAGTTTGAACACAACATAGAGAATGGTGTTTTTTTAACTTACAACTTTTTCTCTCATAGGAAACCCTAATTCTAACCTCATTGAAATCAAAAAACGCTCTTCTCAATCTATTGGAGGCTCCAAATCCATTTGCAATCCTCAATTATTCAAAAAACCAATCTTTTATGTGAATTTAAGTCGAGATTGAGTAGCTTTGAATGTCTCCTCCACCATTACTGCTCGCTCGCATGAAGCAGAAATGAATCTCACATTCACATATTCATTTTGAATATCAGTCATTGATCTATTTGTGAGAGGATACTCTGGATGGATCAGATTGAGTCAATCATGTTTGAATTTACATCACCATTGTGTTGGCATATGGCTTCTAGTGTTGTCATTGATGGCAGCCTAAGTCATTGATTCGGTCCACGCTTAAGTATTTATCCATACAGGTAGACAAAATGAAAAAAAAGGTATCCGACTGAAGATGAACCTATTTGCATTATCAACTTATAATTTTTAGTTGTGGATCTCAAAGAAAGATATTTTTATGTTCGTACTATCTTATCCAAGAATTATCTGGGTGCACATTCACTAGTGTATGAATTAGGAGATCCGATGTACTGATTTTTTGTTTATCAGTGCTAGAAGGCCGACTTGGTGGATATAGCCGTTGTAGATGTTTAAGGAGTAATTGCTTAAATGTTTTTGTCTTCAAACATAATTATTTAGGTCCTCACTATGCTATGGCTGAATTTGGATGGTGCACATTGAAAATCACTTGTGGATTTAGCCGACGGTTGGAAAATATTATATGTTTTGTTAAAGCCGACATGAAGATGATATTATCCCTTGATGCAAATATATAAGATCGATTGTTTATATCATTTTTGTGTTGAAGTATGATAGATGTGAAGTATATTGATGTGTGATGTGAAACTCAAAAGAGAAGTTGTGCGATTTCATCTGTGCATATAATATTTGTGATACGAGTTGCAACAAAGCAGAGCAAAAGAGAAGAATCTGACAAAAGGCCAAGAAACTGACTGATGAGGTTAATTGGAATTGTAATCTGGCATTGGTAGATGCTATTCCTTTAGTTCAATTCCTTAGATGGATTTAATCCGAACACTTTGTAAGGCAGTGAGACTTCCTATTTTGAGCAGTGAGCACTAGGAAGTGAGCTTGAATGCAAGTGCATTCCCATTTTGTAAAACTTATATTTGAGTACTCAAACTGTGGATTGACCTCCACCATGGTTTTTCCCCTAACAGGGTTTCCATGTAAAATATTTGTGTCAGGGTGTTGTGGATGACTACTTTGTGTGTTTGCATATTTCCTTTGGTTTAATGTTGAAATGGTTTAAATATCAGATTAATAAAGTTAAGAATTATGGAACACTGATTCACCCCCTCTCAATGTTCCCTGATTCCAACAATTGGTATCAAATCCTAGTTCCTCGAAAGGATTTTAGCAACTTTAGGTGGATCTTGGAATGCAATGGACTCTGGTAGTCTTCAAAAAAAGCTTGTGGTGGCGCTTGATGATCTTGATCAGTCTAAAGTAGAGTCCGGGAATTAAGAGAAAATCTTAAGGATGCTGAGAAATTCATTCAGACATTGAAGGATTAGATTGTTAAATCTAGGGAGAAGAGAAAAGATCTCTATGATCAGATTAAGAAAAATGAGAGTAGAAGCATAGATGATGTTCACCTAAATCAAACCTTGAAGGAAATAACTGAAGAATGTGAAAATATTTCTAGAGACAATGCTACCCTAAAACATGAGATAGAATCTATGGTGATGAAGCTGACTAAGGAGATTGAAGAAAGAAAGAAGAATGAGGAAAACCTTGCACAGTCCTTAAAATAAAAATCTGATGAATATAGAAGAGTAAATAGAGAATTCATTTAGTTTGGAGATTGGACTGCCACAATCCAAAAAAAATAAAGAAGAACTTGAAAAATAGATCGTTATTCTCAGGGATGAACTTACTACTGCAAATGAATACAAGGAGAAGTTTAAGATTAGCTCAGTTAAGCTTGATGAGCTAAATCAAGGACAAAAGAACAAAAATGACAAACGGGGCCTTGGATATGAGAAAGGAGAATGTTCTGGATTTGGACAAAGGAATTTCAGGTAAGGAAATCTGATGAACAAAGAAAAAAGGCATCCGATAAGACAATCTAATTCTCAAAAGTTTAATGGATACTATTTTTCTTGCAATAAATTTAGTCATATGGCAGCTCAATGTAGAAGTAAAATGAAATCCTGTGATTCATCATTCTTTGGTCAGTGTTTTAATTACAAAAAGTTTGGTCATAAGTCAATTGAATGTAGAAATGTGTCAAACAACTTTGTCAAGAATGTTGAATGTTATACCTATGGAAGATTTGGAAATATTGCTAACCAATGCATATCAAGAAGAAATCAATGGAATGATTGGTCTGGACAAGGAAATACTATGTGCTACAATTGCAACAAATACAATCACATTTCAAGATTCTGCAAAAACAAAAATATGGATAGAAGAGGTCTGGCATACAAAGACAAAAATACACAAAAATATGATAAAGAAAAAGGAAAAGTGATTGCGGATGAAATAAGAGATCAAATGAAGAAGAAATGGGTAAGAAAGATCGAGTCTGATGCAGGAAATAGTTCTGTACTAGAACTCGCTTCTGGTAATTCCTCCAGAAATTGATTTCAAGTCATTGGCCTAGGGGGATTTTTTCAAGAAAATCATTTTTCCCTATCCGTAGCTGGTACCGAAATGCGAAATATTGTCAAATTTTTGTATTAATGATCTACAAATGCTTTGTAAAACATTCACAAAGAAATTCAAGAAATCATAGGTCCGTAGAAGAATTTTTCTCTTGCTGTTTGAGAAAACAGGGTATCCGGAACACTTAGGGAAAAAGAATTTATTACAACAAAAGTTAGGTGTGGGAAGTTATAAAAAGACATGTTGAAACCCTAATTTTCCACTTTATCAAAGAAAAGAAGAAGGAGAGTGCTCTGCAATAGAATCTTGAAGGCGTGAAGGTGTTTCGGCTGCAAAACCCTAATTCATTAGGTACTTCAAAATTTTCATTTAATTTGGTGTGTGGTTGATAGAAACGAAACATGAGTTACGAAAGGAAAAATGGAACAAATCAAAGGAATGATCAATCTAGATGAGTATAACAGTGAAAAGATTAGAGCTGCAAGGAAATTGTTGTCGCTTGATGAATTGAAATGGTTGAAATAAGCTAAACACAAAAAATTGGACATTTGGAATGACTTTCCCTATTTCGAGAATGCATAAATCATTAAGTTTATTTTGAGCAGATTGAATGACAACACTCTAATTCTGGACAAACCCTACCTCATTTCAAAATAATTAATTGGAAATTTGACAAGATTATACAAAGTTGAGGATATACCGAGAAATAAATCTATTCAGAATAAAGAAGTTGAAACCCTAACTGGAGTTATTGGAGAGCAAAGGGCACTAATAATCTCAAAAATTAAAAACTTTGTGACAAGATACATTACACATGGAATATCCTACAAAATATTCTTCAGAAATAGATAAGGTGCTACTTTGACAGGTGTGTTCTACATTTCACACCAAATGATAATGGAAGATCAAGATTTTGACCTTTGTAGATTGCTGAAAGATCAACTAATGGAGAATGTGTAGTTGATGAAGATGACAAATTACCCTTTCAGGTTTGGTACTTTGGTTGTATGTCTAGTAATGTACTTTATGAATTTCTTACCGATGAACAATAATTTGATGTGGAAAGAGAATGAACCAGTGTGCAAACAAATTTACACACACTCTAAAAGTTTGGCAAATTGTGATCAAGCATATGAGAATTTCTTTAAAATTTTGCTAGGAAATTTTGGCTCAGTTGGTACTTCTCTTCTGGCAAGGACACTTGAAGTTGGCTCCTCTTCCAGTGAAATGGAGAGAAAGAAGAAAAGAGAAAAAGAAACTATTGTCTGTACTCCTCCGGCATGCAAGATTCCAAAAATTTAAGGAAAACAAAAAGAACAAGTGATTGTAGATATACCATATGAGGAATCTGATAAGGAAACTAAGGACACACAAGGAAAGGAACTAGAATCAATTGAACTAGAACAAGAAAAGGAAATGATAGAAGCAAGTGAAGAAGAAGATGACTTAGCAAAAGAAAAACTACTGCAACTTATTCATGAGGAAGGTGGAATGTAGAAAACTGCCAAATTATGGTCTATCAGAACTTCATATGAACATGATATGATTTTAAGTGTACTAAGTGCTCATATTGTGCACAAATAGATAAAATTGGAGAGTTTGCAAAATATTTTTCTTGCAAAAATGATTGAATGAATCAAGTGAATCAAGGAAATCAAGGACTCTGAGTCTCAAAACAAGGAAGAATAAGAAGTAATCTTACATCTAAAGAAGCAGTACAAAGTATCTCTTACCATGTTGAAAAGGAAAATGAATGAGCTGAGGCAATGCATAAGTACAACAAATAAAATCTATAACTATTGCATCCGTTGGCCTCATGCAGTTGGAAAGTACAAAGAAAAGTTGGAACAAATTGAAACAAAATTGAGCAGTATTGGACAAAACTTTGATATGTTTCAGGATCAGGATGGTGCAATCAAGAAAAGGATTCAAGAGTTACAGTCCAAGCATACAAAGGTTCAATTCACTAGAAACAAGCTCGTGGACACTTTTTGGAAAGTAAAGGACTTAACTGAATGCAGATTGGAGCAGTTAATTGAGATCCTGAGGAAATGAGAGAAATTAGAGGATGCGATCACAATTCCAGAATCACTCATCAAGATTATCAACTGGACATCTAAAATAATGGCATGATCATAATCATTGGGATTACAATAGAAGCTTGGAAGAAATTTCTTTCGGAGATGAAAGAAAAACACCAGATAATCTTTTGATTCAAGTAGTAGTTGTCCTTTTTCAAAATTTGAATCAGTTTTGAATTAACAAGTTTTTGGTCATATTTCAAAGGGGGAGATTGAATACAAGTTTGTCATTGATGTCAAAGGGGGAGAGAGAGCAGTGAAAATTCCTTATCAATTTTAGGGGGAGATATGTTTTGAAGTTTTGAAGTTTGGTAGCGTACTCATATTGGTTTTGACACTTAGTCATTTTTCACTAAGTGTTTCCATCAATTCCAAAGGGGGAGATTTTTGGCATATGGCTTCTAGTGTTGTCATTTATGGCAACCTAAGTCATTGATCTGGTCCACACTTTAGTATTTATCCATACTGGTAGACAAAATGAAGAATAGGGTATTCGACTGAGGATGAACCTATTTGCATGATCAACTTTTCATTTTTAGTTGTGGATCTCAGAGAAAGATATTTTGATGTTCATACTATCTTATCCAAGAAGCATTTGGGTGCACATTCACTAGTGTATGAATTAGGAGATCCAGTGTACTGATATTTTGTTTATCAATGCTAGAAGACCGACTTGGTGGGTATAGCCGTTGCAGATGTTTAAGGAGTAATTGCTTAATTGTTTTTGTGTTCGAACATGTTTATTTATCTCCTCACTATGCTATGACCGACTTTGGATGGTGTGCATTGAAAATCACTTGTGGATTTAGCCGATGGTTGGAAAATATTATATGTTTTGTTAAAGTCGACATGAAGATGATATTATCCCTTGATGTGGATATATAAGATCAATTTTTTATATCATTTTGGTGTTGAAGTATGATAGATGCAAAGTATGTTGATGTGTGATGTAAAATTCAGAAGAGAAGTTGTGCAATTTCATCTGTGCATATAAGATTTGTGATGTGAGTTGCAATAGAGTAGAGCAAAAGAGAAGAATCTGACAAAAGGCCAAGAAATCGACTGATGAGATTAACTGGAACTATAATCCGGCATTGGTAGATGCTATTCCTTTAGTTCAATTCCTCAAATGGATTTAATCTGAACACTTTGTAAGGTAGTGAGCCTTGCTATTTTGAGAAGTGAGCTCTAGGCAGTGAGCTTGAATGCAAGTGTATTCCCATTTTGTAAAACTTATATTTGAGTGCTCAAACTATAGATTGACCTCCACTGTGGTTTTTCCCCTAACAAGGTTTCCATGTAAAAATATTTGTGTCATGGTGTTGTGGATGACTACTTTGTGTGTTTGCATATTTCTTTTGGTTTAATGTTGAAATGGTTTAAATATCAAATTAATAAAGTTAAGAATTATAGAACACTGATTCACCCCCCTCTCTTAGTGTTCCCTAATTCCAACACATTTTTCACCCATCCTTCGACCAATGAAATTTTTTCGGCTGGAATTTTCTCATTTGTTATGTGGGATCCACCACCTTTCTTCCCAAGTGATGTGAGAATCCACATGGCGGTAGCCCATTGAACCCTCTACTTTTTATAAATCATTATTTTAATCATTGATTTGAAACCTTAAGGTATATGGTATGTTAGTGGAGACCAAGCCCCACCTCTTTGATTTCGGCATGCGTCAACAACCCGTTGACCTAGCTGCATTTCAAAAAGTATTATTTTATTCTTGCGGGGTTAGCAGGGAATGACTAAGATTAAATATCAATAGTACATCTCAACTGTTGGTTAAAAAGC
The DNA here is from genome assembly GCA_007115665.2 of Sequoiadendron giganteum. Taxonomy (NCBI): domain Eukaryota; kingdom Viridiplantae; phylum Streptophyta; class Pinopsida; order Cupressales; family Cupressaceae; genus Sequoiadendron; species Sequoiadendron giganteum. Next base: position 339,446,486 of record CM021103.1, on the reverse strand, counting down.
TTATAGCATAGGATGTATAAGTGGAGATCAGGCCCCATGCCTGCAGTAGTACACATGTTGCTAGCTTGCTAATCCAGTTGCTTTTTATAAATCATTATTTTAATCTTGCGGGGCTGGTGAGGAGCTGCTAGGATTAAATCCTATGATCAGATGGTTGGAAAATCTACCTGTGCAATAAAGTTAGTTTTAAAATAAGGGGACTCAACTAGGTCGACGAGACTAAGACCCTTAGGAATAAAGACTTAAGACTTAAGTAATTTAACATGAAATATTTCTACTTGACTTACAAAGTATTAAAGTGATGGAAATGCAGTCGGTGATTGACAGACCTAAACCAAGGGTTTGGTAATAAAAGGATTTTGATGGCTCAAGTTGTAACTTAAATGATTGGTAATCGGGTGTAACGGGTCAGGGAAGAAATATAATGCCCAGGGCTTAAAACTATGAAAATATGAAATGAAGGCCTTTGAACCAAAACCATAAACCCTAACCTGAGGCAAAGAGGCAATAAATCATGACAAAGAAAAGAACTAGCTCAAATTTTAGAATTTTGGAAGCTCTACTAGTGGATCATGCTCATGGATGCATACCCCTAGCAAGTATGGTGAGAATTCAGATCTCATGGTGAAGCAAACCAACACAGAGAAAATAAAAAACCTAGGAGCTTGCCAGGATAGGGCAAGCAAACACAACCAAAAGAAAACACACCAGACCTATATACTCTAATTATAGGACTATACAATGTACATGGAAAACAACCTATTTCAAGAGAAATAGGGCTTCAAGAACTATCCATGTACTTACAGCTCTAGGATTTCACCTATCAAGGATTGCAAGAAGTATGAGCCCTCTCCATGTTTATCTACAATCAAGTATAGGCCAAGCCACAAAGGATCAAATTTCCCATGTTTTCCTTTGTCTTCCATCCTTGCATTCCACATCAAGACCATGCTTCCCACTTCAAATTTTCTTTCAATGGCCTTCTTATCATATAAATACTTGACTTGAAGTTGCAACTTTTCATTTCTCTTATGAGCCTCTCTTCTTGTTTCATCAAGCTCAACTAGCTCCTCCATTATGTGCTACATCTCATCATAGATTTATGTGTCATACTCCTAAACAAACTTATACATTTTTAATAGGTTGTTGTGGGGTATATTTTCTTCTACACCATACACAAGGTTGAATGGTGGTTTCCCAATGAACTTCTTGATAGTGGTCCTATCAGCCCATAATGCAAGCTGCAATTTTGAATCCCAAGCCTTTTCATTATTCTCAATCATCTATTTGATGATCTTCATCAAAATCTTGTTGCTAGATTCTACTTTTCCATTCCCTTGAGGATGATAGGGAGATGAATAGGAGATATATATTTCATGCTTACTACAAAATTCAGTGAATTCCTTTGATCTGAAACACATGGAATTGTCAGATATAATCCTTTTTGGGACTCCAAATCTAATCAATATGTTATTTATCAAAAAATCAATCACTAGTACTTTACTTGTTTCTTTCCTTGTGGGGATTGCTTCCACCCACTTTGTAAAATAATTTGGTGCAACAAGTATCCAAGAGTGTCCCCTACTTGAATTCTCTGACATTTCACCAATAAAGTCAATACCCCATTGTTGAAAAGGAGCATGAACTAAAATTATTCTAAGAGGCAGATTACCAGAGAAATTCAACTTTCCAATGAATCTTTGGCAAGCATCACACTTCTTAACAAATCTATGAGCATCCTTAAACATAGCTGGCCACCAGAATATTGCTCTCAGTATTTTATGAGTAGTGGTATTTTCCATGTGATGTCCTCCACATGCTCCATTGTGCATTTCATTTAGAAGTTCTTCTGCCTGATCTCCATCCACACATCTCAACAATACACCCTCTCGGCTTCTCCACTAGAGTTCATTATCAATAATGATGTATTTAATAGCCTACAACTTTAGTGTTCTTCTCTCATTATTAGGCATTCCTTCTGGGCATTGCATAGTCTGTAGGTATTCCACAATTTTTTGTACCATCCATAGGTTTTCATGTCACACATAGGTGCAAAATTATTATATTCTACTTGATTTATCTGGTTTTCTTCTAAGTTGGCCTCAACCATCAACTTAACGAAACCTTGACCTCTTACCATTTTTGTAATTTGGACATCAATATTGAACTCTTGGATCCTATTGATCCATATACATCTTCAGACCATGGTCTCTTGTTGGGTAAAAGTATCTTTGACTTCTGCACTTGGAACATAGGCTACCACAGTTGCTCCCATTAGATATGTTCTAAATTTTTTTATAGTCTTAACCAATGCATAGGCTTGATTTTTTGTCATGTCATATTTAAGCTCAACTGCCTGCAAAGACTTGATGGAGAAAGAAATAGGCTACTCAAAGCCTTAACTATTCTTTTGTAATAGTAATCCTACCACAATATGAAATAAGGAAAAAGTAAATAATTGAAATGGATTTGCATAATCAGGAGATTTGAGCACAACAACCTCCTTGATGGCTTGTTTTATATCTTGAAAAGATTTACATGGCTCTTTTTTCCATACCATCTTCTCACCCTTCTTTAATATTTTGGAAATGGGCCTAACAATCTTAGAAAAAATAGTAACAAATCTTCTCACAAAATTAATTTTCCCAAAAAAGGATTGAGTCCCTTTTGCATTTTTAGGTTGTGGAATTTTGTCTATTGCTGCCACACATTCAGGATCAATCCTAATCCCTTCTTTAGAGACAACATGTCCTAATAGCTTACCTTCCTTAACCTAAAAACACATTTCTTAGGATTCAAGGAAATCCCATATTCTAAAGCTCTAACAAATATCTTCTCCAAATGTGAACAATGATCTTCTTCCTTCTTGTTGTGTGCACTCAAGTCATTTTGGCATATAGCTAGGAATAGATCAATAAAATCAGCAAAGGCCACATCCATGGCTCTCTGAAATGTAGCACCAGTATTGATTAGGCCAAATGGCATTCTCATACACACATAGGTCCCCCATGGTGTAGTTAATCTAGTCTTGTATTATTTAGATTCTTTCACCATGACTTGGTTATAGCCTGAGAACTCATCCATTATTGATAGAAATTCACACCCTGTCACCTTTTGCAACATAGCCTCCATGTTAGGCAGTGGGTAATTGTCTTTCAAGGATGCTACATTCAAGTTCTTGAAATCCACATAGAGTCTTAGGTCACCATTCTTTTTTGTAATTGGAACCAAGTCAGAAACCCATGAAGAATGTCTTATAGGCTTGATAATTTTGGAATCCCCTAACTTTGTGAGTTCGTCTTGCATTTTGGGCTGCAATGTGGGATTTATTGGTCTCTGCTTCTACCTAAAAGGTTTTACATTAGGTTTCAAAGGTATCTTGTGCTGAAAAAGATCTTCCCTGTAAGCTTTTAGGTCATCATATGACCAAGCAAAGACATGTCTATACTTTCTTAATAGAGTAATCAACATGATTATCATATGTGGTTTCATTTTCTTTCCCATATATACATTCTTGGGAGAGTTCTCAGTTCCAAGATTAATTTCTTCCAAATCTTCCTTATGGGAAGATGTCTTCTTAATATTTGTCTTATCAAGGCCATCAAAGACTCTCTCCAATGCAACCAATCCTTTGGGAATCTTGTTGGTTTTCAATTGGATTACTTCATTCCCAAACATTGTCTCTTTACCATCAATTTCCACCACTAATGCACTGAAGTCAATTTCCTAGCTTTCATATTGGTCAATACAGTGCAAAAATTTCAAAATATCATTATCATCATCAAATACTTGCTAATTGAAAATTTATCAGGCATTGTAGGTCGAGTTTGCACCTCTATTTTTGAAATTCCATCAAAAGTGACATAATATAATCTGATAGCAATTTTTTCTAACAAATCTGCTCTCACATTCTTTCCTCTTTCTAGCCAATCAATATTAAAAGCATCAAAAGCCTGAATGGTATCCCAAACAACATTTCTATACTCCTTAAGTCGTGTATTTTTGGAAATGAATTTAGACCTAACCTAGGATATCACTAGTTTAGAATCACCCAATAATTTTAACATTTTAATGCCATGCTTTGAAGCTAGCTTTAGACCAAGCAATAAAGCCTCATATTTAGCCACATTATTTTTGTATGCAAATTTCAACAAGAAATAGTATTTGAATGTTTTACTTTGTGGGGAAATGAGGACAACTCCTAAACCCAAGCCCTCCTTGGAACAAGCTCCATCAAAGTACATACTCTAGAGAGAATCTCCTTGTGATGCATCTAAGACTTCCCTATTAATTGGTGCAGGCTTAACCTCTTCCTCTTGTTTCAATTCTTCAACCCAAAAAGTGTCCAAACCAGTATCCACAAAGTGAATTCTCTCTAGTTCCTGTGGTTCATCAACATACTCAATCATATGATAGGCTCTTGGTTCTCTAGCAATTTTGGCATCCTTTTGGTTAATAGAAAAGGGAGCAAATGATAAATCACACTGTATGCTTCCACCCATGGATGCACTCCACTGTCTTGAGAACAAAATCCCATAATTTGGTGGGATATCCACCACTATGATACTCATGTATAACTCCTTCTCATGTAATTTGGTAAGCTTGTATGGGACTCTATTAATCACTCCTATGATAGGCACCTCTCTAGAGTCCATAACATAACACTTTCCATAAGTGCTATCAATATTTAAACCCATTTCCTTCATGATTTCCACTGGCATCACATTTTTTGAGGCCCCTAAATCAATCATGCAATTTTTTAACATCTTCCCATCAATTATCAAGCTTAGAAAAAATGGGTTAACCTAACTTGGGCTTCAATAATTTTGGTTCTCGAGTATATCTCAATATTTTCATTAATTACCCCTTCCACTTCATCGTTCTTTTCCTGATCTTTGTTCACTTTGGGTAGATCAATTACCACCTTATCTTTACCAAAAATAGTAGCACCATTGATAAGAGTATCTGCCTTGTTCTTATGTTCATCAATCCTCATCATCTCTAACAATGGACTGTAACCTTGACTTGAGACAACATTTGGAACATATCCATAGAAGCATACTTTAGTAATTTAGGAAGTATTATTTCCTTGGCTATTACCTTATCATCTTGTTTTTCAACATTTTCAATACTTGGCTTCTAATATTTATCCTTCACAGCTTGGGAAATAACTTCTTTATCTGTCTTTTTAGCCCAAATTCTAGCTCCTTTACTTTCTTTAGGTTTTGTCTCTTCTTTCTTAGTTTCCATCTTGGTCCCTTTGTTTTCTGCATTCTTTTCCTTAATACACATGCTTCCAGGCATACTCTAATTACTATTCACAATTATATTTCTTAGATGAATATTATTTATTGCTTGAGTAGCCAATGCAGTTGTCATATTTTCAATTTCTTCATTTGAAGGTCTTCTTAGAGAAATATTGTTTGACTCAAGATTGTAAATAGGGAAATCATTATCTCTCTTCATCTGAAAACACTTGTTGATGGTAAACATTCACTTCCTACCTTTTCACATCCACACCACTTCTATCAAGCTCATCATTAGAAGAGTAGTCATCACATGCAATATTTGATTTAGTCATAAGCACATTTACTATTTCATCATGATCATGAGGAGAATAATAACCTCCTTGATCATCCCGTGACTCTTCTACAAATCTTGCAAGAACACATTGTTGTGAAGAATGAGGCAATTAACATATTCCACACCATGGAAATTTTTTAGTAACATTTGTGGAATGCTTTTGCAATGGGTCAGGTGTACCTTAAGCATTTTTCTGATTATTGTGAACTGGCTTTCCATTGTGCTAGTTAGTATGATAAGGGTAATCCTACAATCTTGGTGGCCATTCATTCCTTTGAAACTAAGGATTTTTATTTTTTACCACCTTTTGCAACAAACTAACAATCTGATCCAACTTCTCACCAAGAGCTGCAGCTTTGCCAGATCTTTCATTCTGAGCTCTTGGATTCTTTAAGGCTTTAGGGTCATCTCTTCTCCCCACTTTAATTGATTCTCTTCTGTTGTTCTATATGTAAGCTACCATTTTATAAGCATCTCTTAGATTTTGTGGGTTCTTGTCTCTGAGAAAGTAACACATTTTTGAATCACATGCATTGCAATATACCACTAAGCATGCACTTTCATTTGTCCTCAAATAAGCTGAAACTCTATTCATGGATTTTTGAAATCTTGCATTAAATTCAGTTACCATTTCATTCTATTCCTTAGTGATATTATTGAAATCATTTAACATAAACCTAGGATTGGTCTTATCTCCATATTTCTCTCTAAACACTCTGTAGAAAGTATCTTTTGAATCAATGCTTGCATCGGGAAAGCTTCTATACCAATCTCTAGCATCTTTTTTCAATGATTGCATGGAATAATTCATTGCAACATCATCATCCCAAAGCTAAAAGTCTTCAACAAATCTTTGAAAAGCTTTCAGGTGATCTTCACCACTGAAAACATTATTACTAGTGAACTTTGGAAAATGTTTTCTTGCATTATTAGGAACAGGATTTGGGTGCCATGGAATTGTATCAAAGCATAGTTGCCTATACCTATTAGTATGGAATTTTATTCTTCTAAAGTGTCCCTCTTGTTCATTCTGGTTGTCATGATTCCTTCTCCTGTCATAATTACCTTCAGGCCTTCTAGTGTCAAATACTATTGGTTGGGAATCATATTGATCATATTGCTGAGTTATCCTAGCCCTATTTTCTGGTTGTAAAGATGAAGTGAAATGATTTTTATTTGATGAAGTATTTTCATTCAAATGGGGATTTGAAGATGATGCATGGGGATGAGGGATTTGGATTTTAGGAATAGAAGCATTTATGGTGGATTCTAAGAAACCTAGTTTCTTCTTCATTTCAATATTCATAGCTAACAGTTCCATTTCATTCACTCTTTTCTGTAATTCCTCATTTTATTTTTCTAACCTTTCAACCAATGAAATAGTATTATTATGTATTGTGTCCCTCTGAGAGGAATCTCCCTCATTTATCTTTATCCCTCCAACAAATTTATTTCCCTTGTCATCTTTCTGGGAAACAACATTTGTATTATTTGGAATAGGATCAACAGTTTTATTACTACGGACATGATCAACTGCAAGAGAAGCTTTCCCCGTTGGATTAGTCCATGAACTTACACAAAAATTGTTGGCTAAGGTAGTTATAGGCTCCCTACATACATTCTCTTTCATTGTAGGACCAGTTGTTTGGGCAGATTGAATTGCTAATTTTTTTAGTTCTCTCATTTTCTCAACCTTTCTTCTTAACACGTCTCTCTCAACCATAGCTTCCCTTATTCTTTCTTATTTCTCCTTATCCATCCTTCTCCTAGACTCATCTAGTGCTAATTATTCTCTTCTAAGTTGTTGCATAATATTGAAGATTTCATCCTCTTCTGGTAAGGTGGTATCGACATCAGATGTCACTACAATTTCAACATGGCTAAGAGTATTTTCATGGACATAATCATCAAACCCAATCAACAAGTCATGAGGAAGAGGAGTGTTTGTGTTAGAAGTTAAAGAAAAATTCCCCACAACCTTAGTAGGACTAGAATTTACACTATCTTGTTGTATCCTTTCCCTCTCTCTTCTCTATTTAACTGTTAAGGCCTGATTTGAGTGTTGCTCACTCACAACATTTTTCATTATAAATTCCCCTCTTTCAAGAGAAGCATTATCACTTAAATCTAACAGTTTTTTTTCATGCTTAGAACCATAACTATAATGAATTTCATCTTCAGGATTTGGATGAAGAGTAGAATTACTTGTTCATGTATCCTTTTCTTTCCACTTTCCACAACTGTTCTTCAACAATTCTCCCTCCAATCTTTACTTTGGATATTTCTTCATATTGCAACGGGTTCCCCGAATTTGTGCTTGAATCTTCATTTATTTTTTCAACCTTTTGAATTTTCTTCTATTCTTCCTCTTTACTTCTTTGATATCTTTAGGTATTGACATGCATTGGTGCAAAGATTTTAGAGTCACCACCTAAATTGATTGGGACAAATTTGTAGCAATTGTGATAATTTTATACAAAATTTTACAAGAGCTTTCACATTCATATGAAATTTAACATTGACCTTTACAAATTCAACATTCTTTTGCAAATATGAAATAATTTTTGTTGGAATTTGAGAAATGGCTTATAAACACAAAAATGGCAAGAAATTTGAAACAAATATGAGCAATGGTTAACAAAAACCTCAAATAGACTGACTCTATAGATGAACATCACTATAAATCATAGTGATATTTGACAAGGCACTCTGGAGAAAAAATATTTTATCAAACCTTACTCCCCAGTAGAGTCACCAATATGTTGGTGATTTTTAAAGAACCAAGCAGATCTCACCAATCATCTATAAATTTTCTAGACTCAATTCTTGAATACTTAGGATATGGTTGGCCAATGAACAAGAGGAAGGTAAGATTCTTCCCTCCTACACTTTGGGCTCTGCAAAACTCGAGAGGGTGATCCCACAATATGTATCTTATAATATTACTACACAATTATACCACACATTGCTCAATAAACATATACATTCTCACTTAAATGCTAAATATATGAAACCTTTAAAGGAACTAGCAATTCGTTTGAAAGATCAAACACCTAAAGCTGAGAATTCACACAACACCAACCTCAACAAAGGTAGATCGATTAAAATTTTGTTTATGAATGACATTCTAAGATTAAAAACCAAAACCATAGGAAATACACTTAACACCTTTAGATTAATGCCTTATCTCAGGGCAAGGAGTCAAAACACAATAAATGTAACTATAAGGTGATTTTAATTCCAAAAAACCATGATCTTTGTGAAATTGCATTATAATTCACATATCAATTAATCAAAATCTATGAATACTTATCAGATCCACTAAACATTTATATGAATTCATGCTTTAATCAAGGTATTTTAACTGATTCATTAAACTAGAGCCAAAATTAAAACATACATCAATGAAAGATAACAATAAAAATTAATGAAAGGATCATTGATCAAATTTTCATTAATAACTCATATATAATGTTATAACTAGAGAGACAATAGAATCAAAAGATTTGCATTGTCATTTAAACATGCTTGGAAACCATACAATTTACAAAATCTACTTGCTCGACTCAAAACCTAAGATGCAAACTCAAAATGTATTTTATCTGTGTTCTCAATTTTCATTTTCAACTCTATAATTCAAAAAGAGACCCCACAAAAATGGTCTAGAATTCCCTTTTATAAGATCAAGGGAGAAAAACAAGCTTCAGGCCAAAATGTACACATGTCACATTTTCATTTGACAAACTTTACTGGTTATTCCATAAATAATGGTTTCAACAAACTAAAATAATTTTCTTCATTTAGACAAAGGATTCCCCTTAGTCAGGGAGACTCCCATGCCTTCCAAATGGTAGTTTGTTGAAGTGAGTAGTCTTCAAACCGTTGCAATATCTTTATTCTTTTCAGAAAAGTGATAAAAAGTGTGCAAAGGAGGGAAGAGGTGGATCAATTTCTAGATCAACATGAAAGTCACCAGTAGTTAACATTTTCCTGTCATATTTTCAGTTGTGAGAGACATATCTTTTATACATTACATCTTTTGAGGCCAGACAACTATACTATACTTGACCATGTGAATATGTTCTCCATCACTGTGCTTACAACTCCAATTCATCAATAAATATCTTCTTCCACAACTCATATTCTGCACCAGAAGGCCAATTAGATCCAATAATTTCATCCATTTTCTTTCTATATGGAGCATACTTCGCCATCACTGAACTTGCTTCTTTATCAAAATCTTGGACAGGAAGTTGATGGTGAAGGAAAAATTCTCAAGAGTGTTCTTCAACACATCAATATCAACACTCTCACATATTAATGATGCTTGAGAAGCAATTGTTGTATCCAATTGATTCTTCCATGCTTGTAGAGGTTTTACCTCATCATATGTGTGTTGGATGTCAGGAAGCAATACCAAATCTGCCTCATCAAATCTTGCTTTTAACTCCTTCATTTTCACCTCCAATGGAGTAACATACCCTTGAAACTTCTGCTCTTTAATCTCATTAAAGAATTTATAAGTTGGGCCAACGTTTGGATACTATCCTTCTGATGTGCACCCCTAAATGCCATGAGTGTCAAGTTCTCAACCCTAGGAATCCATTTATCCAAGATTGGGGAAAATAATTCCTTATCTCTTTGAGACAACTTTATTGCTTATAACATTAAATAATGATTTGCATGAATATTGTTTAATTTACTTTGAATCTTCTTATTTAAATTATCTTAAATAATATTAACAATCTTCAGATTATTCTCATACATTGTATCTTGAACCTATTCAAACTATTTATTGTATACCTCAATCTTCAACAATAATCGTTCCTTGGTGGGATCATTTGATGGAGTTGCACTTGATGTGCTTGGCTCCTCAATTGCAAGTGGTTTTTGGCCCAAGTTGCTTAACATTATTTCCAAAGAATGTTCTAGTGGAGGAGGAGGAGATTGAGGATGTTCCATTGGAGAAGTGGGTGCATCATGACTTGAGCTTGATGGGCCTTGAGTCCCCAATGTTTCCCTCTTTTGCTTGAACAATGCTAGCTCTGCTTCCAATTCAACTACCCTTTCTCGACTCTTATTTTACTCATCAACAAGTTCACTATATTTACCCCTATATAAGTCTCTATTAGTAGTGAGGTTCTCCATTATTGTCTTAGTGAATTTATCAACATTTATTGTCATGTTGGTTGCTTCCAATGCTGGAGTATGAGAAATTCTCCTTACAATCAATTGTCCACTGAAATCAATGGGTTCTACAATCCTTGGCTTCCTAGAACCCAAAGACAATGAACAAATGGCCAAGGCATCCCATTCCTCACTAAATTACAACCCTTGTAAGGCCAATTTGGCCTCTTCCTCTGTTTGGAATAAGGGCCTTTCATCTCTCCTTATAGTATTTGTAACTGGGGTATATTTCCAAGGTTAGCTTTAAATCCAAATGAGAAATAAAACCCTAGTATAACTATGAAGCACAAAGGAGGAAACAAAGTAAAACAAGGAACAATGTTACCAAAGCTCCTGAAAACCTCCATGATTCACCTCCATAGCCCTTCTCCATTTGCTACAAATATGTGGTTTTCCCTCAGATTTTTGTGAGAAAATGTGCCTATGACATGTCCTAGCAAATATTGAAAGATTCCTATGATAATGCAAGAGAAGCTAAATTTTAAATGTAATAGAAAAACCTACAAAATGACAATGTTAGTTTGAAATCATGAAGTGAAGAAGTGACAAAATGAGGTTGAAATTGCCATTTTATAGAAATGTCAATTTTGAATGGAGGGCCAAGATTAAAATTTGAGAGATGTCCTAAGATCAAAGGTTAAAATTAAATGTGACAATTAGCAATTAGGGTTAGGGAAACATTAGGGTAAAATTTGAAATGAAGGACTGAGATTTGTTTTTAGAAAAATCAAATCCAGAGAATCAAATAATGATTTAAATGATTTGATTTTAGAGATTGAGTTGTCTTTTTGAATTAAAAATTAATTTAATTCAAAAGTGGTGGGGTCATGTGACAATAAATAATGATTTTAAATTATTTACTTGGAGAGAAATTAGAAAGTGGGTAATTTTAAATAAATGATTTTATTTAAAATTAGAAAGAAAGTTGTAAATAATGATTTTAAATTATTTACTTAGAGAGAAATTAGAAAGTGGGTAATTTTAAATAAATGATTTTATTTAAAATTAAAAGGAAAGTTGTAAATAATGATTTTAAATTATTAACTTGGTGGGGAATTATAAAGTGGGCAATTTTAAATAAATGATTTTACTTAAATTTAAAAAGAAAGTTGATTATGGAAAGACTGTTGGAGAATCAAATAATAAATTAAAATTATTTGATTTAAGAGGCTGAGTTGTCCTTTCGAACTAAAAATCAATTTAATTCAAAGGTGGGACATGTGACAAGCCAATTTTTGATTTAAATAATAATTTAATTCAAAATAGGAAGAAGATTACAAATTAATAAGCAATCAAATAAATAAAATTTATTTAATTGTGCAAGAAGAGGATAAATGAATAATTAAATAATTAAAATAACTATTTAATTATAGTGGCAAGATAATAAATAATTAAATAAATATAATTTATTTAATTATAGAAGACAAGGATATTAGAGATGTAATTAAATAAATAAAAATTTATTTAATTAATCAAAGAGGAAATAAAAGATGACAATGAATTAATTAAATAATTAAAATTATTTAATCAATAGAAGACTTATGAAATTAAAAAATGGTATTAGCAATTCTAGGACATTTTTATGTGTCTACATTTTTCCCCTCTTTGATACAATACAATTTATCGCGTTGTGTCAAAGAAAATAAGTCAACAATATGCCTTAGTGTGAAAGTGAGGAGAGGAAGGATGACATGGAGATAGTGGTATGCCCCCTTGAGAGGACATGAGTGTGCTCTTGAAATGGACAAGGAGACTAGAAGATAAAGGGACAAAGAACTAATAGGTGTTGCTCGAATCATCATTGGGCAGATTATTGTAATGACCAAAAAACACTATGATATGACATAGATAATTAGTGTGCAAGGTCAAACCATCACATAGGACAAGCAATCACAGACAAGGATGATCATGACTCATACGAGGAACTCAATTTCCCCTAGTCCTTTTGTCGTAACCAACCACAAACAGACAAGACTAGTCATGAAACATCGTTGCTCCTCTAAATCCTGATGTGAGGACATCCTCGAGGAACTAGCCACATGATAGTTAGAAAAGACAAGATGATCATTGTACTACGTTGTTTCTCCCCCAAATCCTGATGTCAGGACATACCCGAGGAACTAGTAGCAGGATGATACAAAAAAAAGACAAGGACAATCATCATGATACGTCATGGCTCCTCCGACACAAGGAACTAGTAGCATGATGAAAGTAAAAAACATAGATAATGTTTGCCAAGTTTTTGCCAAATGTTTTGCCAATGTTCAAATGTTAGGTGTTTTGATGTCGAGATGCCAAGATTGACGAGGTCAAATTTTCCAAATGACGAGTGATGCCAGATTTAGGAAGGACATATCCTGAATGATGTCGATGTCGAGAGGATCGATTCTCGAATGTCAGGAGAATCTCTCAAAAAGCTAGATGATGATGATGATGCTTATGAAGGACGCATTCTAAAGCACAAATAACTGACAAGGGTTGTTCCTTAGAAGGAAAAATTTGAAGAAGAACCAAGATTTTGACAAGTTGACTTGCTTTGATAGAGTTTGAAGAGAGGAAAAATTTGACCACATGCTTGCATTGACATGTTATTTTGATTAAAATGCCAATTGAAGTGATTGTGTAAAGTTTTCTGGAAGATTGTCTATTTTAAGATTGATGAGGAGTTTACTTGTCTTGAAGAGATTTTTGATGTGTGTGAAAGTGCAGTGTCATGAACCCTAATGGAATGACCTAGTGCGGCCTCGGGGGCTCATCGATTGATGGCCTTGCCTATGTCATGCACTCAGAGACCTCTTAGTTCGACATGACCAATGATTTTGTCTGAAGGACAAAAGATTGAGTCATGATTTTATTTTGCCAAGCTAAAGGGCTTGCTTCTAGTCAAGCTGAATACCAATTGACAGGTGATGATGATGATGGTGACATTGTTTGACATGGGAAGGACACATCCTGAAACAACATGAAGATGATGCTTATGTGACTAAAGGATCAAGGTTTGTAGCAGGGCTAGGAACAAAGCCAAGGATTGTTGGAGGATGCGACGGGTTGCATAGAAAGATTGTTAGGATTAGGCTCGTTGCATTTGGAATGACTTCATTAGGATTAGATGGGATGATGGAGGATCTTTAGATCATTGATAAGGGAAACCAAGATAGGTGATAGGTGTAAAAAGGAATATGGATGGCTTTGGTAAAAGACAGGAGACATGAAAATTATTGGCTAAAAGAATTATCATATGGTCTCCAAGGAAAAATGTCGCATAGGGATAATGAGGTTATGAAGGAAATGATATGATATTTCATGGATAGTGTATGACTAAAGGATAGACATTTCAAAAGTTTTCCCAAAGCATGCATTATGTTTGTACCTTAATCCTTATCAAGATTAGAGTAAGTGGGAAAATGGATGGGAATGGCAAGGCTTAGATGGATAGATGGAAATGTCATACAAATTTCATGCGAAGGGTATAGGAGATGAGACAAATTTCCCCCAAGTGTAGTGGTCCACATAGATAATTTATTCTACACATGACACCTATTTTCTAGGTATTCATCATGGTGCTTATCCAAAGTGCCATAATAATGGTTTTCACTATTGGACGAAATTTTTCTCTTTACTATTTTCTAATTTTTTTGATTTTTTTGGTGTCACCATACGCCTGTTGCCAAGTTTTCATCAAGGTGACAATTTTTTTGTATTTTTGTATTTTCTGGATAGCCTTGATGCTTTAGATGATCACTGATGGTGCTGATGTAGAGATTGGTGCCATGAAATTCCAATAACACTAACTCATTTGATTGCAAAATACGATGAAATATGTATAATTAGATGTATCATCGGGTACCTGTGTATTTAATGTGAAAATTTCAATTTTAAATTTTTTTTATGCCCGACGTTCATCGAAATTGCGACGCTCCATGATTTTCGTCGCTATTTTGTCATACACTTAAAGTCAACCACCCCCTTCCGTCAATTTGTGGGCTGACGGGTATATGGTTAGCATTCATCGGGGTTTTGATGAATGTTTTTTAATAAATAAAAGTGAGTTCGACAATTTATCTATACTTGCGATAGTGTTTTGCTATACTTGTGGCAGTTTGTGGAGGTTATAGGCCGATTTGTTTTGGGTGCAAAATATCAGAATTATTAGATTTTGTTACCTGTCTATGATTAAAAATTATTGGAGTGTGAGTTTGATATTTTTTGAAGATCTAAATATTCAAGCTTGGTAAAGAAAAATCATGTAAGATAATATTAGTGCAAAACAAAATGAAGAGACACTTGCTAGATTGTGGGCTAGATTGAAAAGAAAGGGTGATGGGAAATGTTATTGTCCTTGCAATAATTGCAAGGGCTTAAAGATGAGAAGAATTTTAATCACAATAGATGAGAAAAATTGTAAGCAACATGGTCACATTGAAGGGGGGCATGATTATCGTCCATTGGTAAGTTTTTCATTATATGTCTTTATATTGATTGAATTTGTAAATTTTTATATCGTTTTAACATTTTTTTATATATATACAAAATCACTTGATCATGATCATGGTTTATTTGTGTTGATCATTATTATAAAGGTGGGGTGCCCTAGGGCACATGATATGGATTATCACGGCCCAAAGAATGTGGTTTTGCAAGTGAAGGAACATGAAGCTGTGAATATCAAAGATGAAGTTAATGATCCTATGGAAGAAGATGATCATGCACCAGATTTTTTTTTTTGAAGATGATGGTACAAATACATTGATCCATGACACATTTAGTGGTGAAACTGATCATGATGATCAAGATGACTTTGATGATGTTCACGATTTACCTATACTTGAGAAGGCGTATGAGCCCCTTTATGAAGGCTCCCAAATAACTCTTCTCTCTGCTATATTGTTGTTGGTGAACTTGAAGGTTATGAATGGTTTATCCAACATAGAAATCTCATGGATGTTAAGGTATGTCATATATGTCATCTTTTTTCATCTATTTTTGTTGTAAGTCCATCACTAGTAAATAAAGGATGAAATATGTACCATTAATATTCTTTATATTAACAAATTATTTTTTGTTGTAGATTGATAGGTGAATTTTTGTTACCACCATGAAATATTTTACCTCACTCATACCAAGATTTATCTGCCATTATGATTTTTTTTTTTTAATAGAGTATCAAGCAATAGATGCATGTACCAATGATCATATTATATATCATAAACAACATGAATTTGCAACAAAATACCTGAAATGTCCTATCAGTAGATATCGAACAGATCAACTAACAAAAAAGATGCCTCATAAGGTTCTTCGTTATATTCCCATTATTCCACCTATGCAACGATTATTTAGGTGTGAAAGCTTAGCACAATTTATGGATTACCATGCACAAAATATAAGTGGAGATGACATTCTTTGAATACCTGTGGATGGTTCTGCATTTAGGGACATGGAGGAAAAATGGCCACACTTTAAAGAAGAACCTCGTAATCTTAGGATTTCATTGGTAGCGGACGGTGTCAATCCATTTGGAGAGCTGAGATCTATTTACTCGATGTGGCCTGTTTTTGTTATCAATAATAACATTCCTCCATGGATGTCAATAACATAATGTTGGAAATGATTGTTCTAGGTATTTGTTTACATCAATTTTCTTTAACGTAGTAGCATCTCATCTGTCTTATTTGTTGCATAATAACCTATATTTTTCATTTAATAGTCATGTACATTAATTTATATATATTGTAGTAAAATGGTTATAATAATTATGTAATGTTTATGTTCATTCAACTAGGTAAGTACCAAGTTAAAGATATGAATGTATATATTGAGCCTCTTATTGACGAGTTACTAAAGTTATGGAATGGTGTCACTATGTATGACGTCTCTAGACCAATAGGACAAAGATAATTTCAATTCCATGCAATGCTTGTATGGACAATTCATGATGCCCCAGGGCTAACACATTTTTGTGGTATGTTATAACGTTCAACTGCACTTTAACGATATTTAATTTTATGAAGTATATATCATGCATGTTTTTTAAATAATCTATTCATTATATATAATTATAAAAATTGACATATTTAATCCAATTATATATGATCTTGTAGGTCTTCAAACAAAGGGAAAATTTGCATGTCCAGTTTGTGGTCCAAAGAGGAAATCTCGTTGTTCAACAAGTTTAGGAAAACATGTTTTTGATGAGTATAGGAACTTCCTCCACATAAATCATAAGTATCGAACTATTGAAAAACATCTTTTCAATGGGAAAGAAGAGACTACATCAAAACCACGAAGAATGACACCTTGCTTATGGAAGTTGGAATATAATAGAATTAATCATCAAGGTTATACATTAGATCAAATTGTTTATCTATCATATATGATATGTTTGGAATTTATATTTTTATATTGTGTTTTGTTTACTCATGCTGTAATTGACAATGATTGTTGTTGTTAATTTGTTTAACTTATATGCTTCATGAAGGTCATCAAGGCATTAATGGTAGGCTTCCATAGGGACTGAAAAGTTATCCCAAACAATTTAGTAGGTTTCCCTACTATGAGCAGCTACAAACTATGCATATTGGAAAGAATATAACAAAAACATTATGGAAAATATTGGATGGAGAGCACGACAAAGAAAAAATTGTCAAAATTTGTAGTGACATTCAGGAAGCCAATCATGCAATGAAAAATTTCATTCAATTAAATAGCGATGGAGACCAAACTAATATAAGCGCCCTTCCTTGGTTGTTAATGGAGCAACAAAGCAATGCTATAAAAGAATTCATACGAAAAATTTGATTTCCCACAGGATTTTCTGCGAACATAAATAATATCATAACAAAGAAAGGTGAATTTGGGTCAGGGATGAAAATGCATGATTGGCATACCTTCATTAAGGTAATTATTCTAGTATATTTTATATATATTTGTATACTACATGTACTTTTTAGTGTATTATGTTTACTAGTTTTGGAAAAATAATGAAAAGATCATTTTATAATTGTTGCAGTACGTTCTACCTCTTTTAATCCCAGACATATTCGACAACAATGTCAAGAAATTTATATATGATCTTGGAAAATACATGAGGTAAGTAGCGATATTTGTTCAATTCATTGTATAGATCTTGTATTTTCCATTTTTTTTACTTGTTATGTAATATATTGTATATATTTTTTAAATCTCGTTAATATATTTGCACCTTGAATCACTTGTAGATGGTTGTCATCTAAAGAAATCCATAAAGAAGGTATAAATTATTGGACAAGAAAAATTCCTCGTCTAATGTGTGAAATGCAAAAGTGTCTACCTTTGACATTTTTCAATGCACAAGAACACTACCTCATACACCAAGTTGAGGAGATTGAATTGTGTGGACCTATACACACAAGGTCAATGTGGATGGTTGAGAGGCACTTGAAATTTTTGAAGGCTTTGGTTAGACAAAGATCACATCCTGGGGGTTCTATGGTGGAGGGATATATGGTATACTAGACCATGGTGTACATTACTAAATATCTTCCTAAGTTCGCAACAAATATCCATGTAGATCGCATTTGGGATCCCAACTCCATTAACAAATTTGAAGGGGAGTACTTGATGGGGAAAGGTAGATAGAGGAAAGTGAGAGGTAATTATAAGATGGTCATGGAGATTAATTAGAATACATTTTACATTGCCTTCAATCGCTTGAAAATAAACAATAGAGAACTAGTCCAAATGAAATAATCTTTCACACACAAATAGAAAAGTACTGGTATTGTATTACTCCGGAAAATAAGTCTTTCACTGCTGAAAAGTATTAAAATCTTAAAAAGTGCTGATGATCAAATATTACAATTCAAATTTTATATATATAAGAAGAAGACCCAACAAAGGTGTCTCTTCGGATTGTCTTTTGGCAAATAATTAAACTACTAATCTCATATCATATTGCATTAATTCCATATAAGTTCTACATCATTAAAAATCTTCACACTCAGCTAAATTTTATATTTTGATGCTGATTGATGTGACTGGCCTTCATTTAATGCTCCAACAGCTGATTACCATGCTACCACACGTCACTCCTCACTCCTCTGCGGTACCACAGTACATAATATTTACTTGTTCTTATTATACCACACTACTGCGCACTTCCTTTTCTTCCTTAGCAGTACCACGGTGTTTATTTAGTATTTTATCTTATATACCGCTTTACCGCGAGATTTATTCTGACCCCCTTGGTATAGCGGTTCTCCCTTGTGTGTATTCTTACTTTACCACTCTACTATGGGCCTTACTCTGACCCCCCGTAGTATAGCGGTTCCTTCTGCTAGTATTGATGATGACCCTGCTCTATCGTGGGCTAGGTATCAACCCTTTGCGGTACAACGGTAATCCGATACCGTCCTCTTACTGGGCTACCGTGAGTTACTTTGTTTGAGGCCACAATAAGGAGGTAAAATGAAATGCATATATGGTATACTCAAGTATGGCAGCAGTATGTCGGTAAAAGGCTAATTTGACTTTGTGGATGGCATAAACATTAATTTTATGAGAATACGAAGAGAGACCCTTGATTTTACATGACAAAATCAATAGAATTTTCTATAACCTCATTTGCTTCTTTGTCTTCTTTGTTCTTAAACACATCTTCCCCCGGTATAGGAACATGGGTGTATCCACTAAGGTTTTTCTTTTTCTTACAAGAGTGTATGTACCCTTCAGGGTCATAATCCATTCTTTGTGCATACTCCTTTAATTTGAATTCATCCAACAACGAAAGATAATAAGATCATTGGTAGTGGGATGTTAGGTTTCTAGGTACATCAATTATAAATTAAGGTTGTATACCGTGGTAATTAACTAATTATACGTCGTTTGTGAATTTCAATTTTTTTTGATACAATTGGTCGAGAGTGGGACGCACTACATTTGTACTTCACAAACAATCTTGATTGGATGATGGTATGGATTGAACGATGTCAACGATTCAGTCGCGCATTAACATGGGATCTTCAGGTGTGGCTTCATTGGTTAAAGAAGCTCATCGTAATGGAGATTCCAATGTTACACCAAGGGAAATTGATTTAACATATGGTTTAAGAGATAAAAAGGTACGTATAAATATATTAATCACCATCATATTTGTCATGCTTTCTCATGATTGTGTCAATGGATGAGATGGAATTGGTGTCAGATCCCTCATGTAGTTGCATATCATGTCTCTTAGTACCCAGTCTATTTTTCACTCTCCCATGCTCAAGAATGGCTTCATAGTTCTTTTTTTGAACATGCCAAAAATCATCAAGGTATATCTTTAGCTTTGTAAATCTCTTGTGCAACATCATTTCCACAATGTCAAACTTAAGGTCCTTCATCTTTTCTACTAGTTGTTGATGTTCTTCTTGCAACTGCTCATATTCACTCTGCAACTCTGTATCAGTTGTAGAGTCAAAAACTGTTATCAATCAGATATGCACCCTATGCTAAATTTATAGAAATTTAACTATCTGTTGACACATGGAAACCTTCTTCAGATATGGGTGATCTGAACGAAGAAGGAATCTCCAGAGTGAGCTGGTTCTCTGAATGATATTTCTATTCTAAATGATTTTTGAAGGTAAAGAGTTAGAAAGATAACTGGAATGAAAATTATGACTTAAAGTGATTTTCAGAACTTAATGATGACTTTGGTTTTCTACCCACAAACAACTCTCAGAAAACAACAGTACTTCACAATCCCTCATGAACACCCAATACATAATTGATTTGCATGAAGATTCATATTTAAATACAACATGCAACCTATATCATATGAACTTTCTACAACACAATCTACAATACTAGGACATAAAAAGGATTCTGTAAATAGAATCACAATGTAACATGAAACTAAATTGCAAAGGAGACAAAAATTGAGAAATAGGAATGCTGCTGTATTAAACTAAAGGAATATCCAAAGTTTGAGTACAAATTTTTTCTTACAAAACTCTCTGCTCAACATGAGAGGAAGAAACAATAATCTGAACTAAGAAAAACCCTAAGTTTTTCTTCAAGATATATATCTCAAAACCCTAATCCGAGCTCAAGAAGAAATCTTAAGGAAAAGCATATAAAACTGCCCCAAAATGTGAAACTGAAGTGGAAAACTCACACTTCTTGCATGTCCATGCTGAAAAGCACCTAAAAATAGGTCTGCTTTGCTTTAAAAGCAAATAAAACACCTTATCTCCTCTCCATGTAGCTCAAATCCGCCCAAAGAAAAGTCAAACCTCTCAGCCTTCTTAAACTGCTAAAAATGGCAAAAAAGAATAAAACAATTTATAGAATGTTGTTTTATTTTCTACTTTACAAAAACATGCAGTTTTATTTTTTTCTCCAAATTGATTTATTTTTGCAATAAAGATTAAAAATCTCTACAAAAATGTCAACCTTATCACTCCATTACAACTTTGATTTTTCTTAAAAATCATAAAATATAAGGTAATTTTACTTATCAATGATTTAAATTGATTTCTATAAAATCAATTAAAACTAAAAGCCTAAGGTATGAATTCTCATTTCCCTAAGGCATCAACATTTTCAACATTTATATTTAATTGATTTCTTCAAAATCAATGAAAAATAACTAAGGCACTTGGGACTTTTGAAGAAATAAATCAAAGCCTAACCTAAGACCCTAGGCATATGTAATCACATAGCTTCAAAAGCTCGACCTAGTGGAAATACTTTTAGCCACATAAGGTATTAAAATCAAATTTAATATTTCAAAAGTTATGCAATATTCTCCATGAGTCGAATTAGGGTATGAGAGGATGGCAAAAAACTCAAGACAAACCCTAATCCTCATTTCATTTTACACTTGTGACTTTGGGGAAGAAAGCTTTGCAAGAGACGTCACCAAAACTAGGGTTTGGACCCTCCTCTTCTCCATTTTCGTGGTCGATTACATCATGCTTGGCATCGATTTTCCTCTGCAACTTCATGGTAAGTAGTTTCCAATTAATTTTGTGGCTTTCATTGTCATTTTGAAGGAAAAAAATGGCCTTCAAGGCCGCGGCTTGTACATGTGTATTCTGATTTTTGTCTCTGTATTGCTTCCACTTCATTATGCTTTATCTACTGCTCTTCCTGGCCGCCATTGAGTGAGCTCGACCCTTGATTTTGGTGCTCTGTGAGAGATTGGTTGTGGCATGTTTGGCCTCCTACAAGAATAAAATGGTGAGTTATCTTTCCTCCATTTTTTTTTCTGTCAAAACAAAAGCTTTTAAAAGCTTATCTTTGTGAAAGAATGATTGTTATTTTGACAAAAAAACAAGCAATCTTTACACGTTGCACCATTTGTATTCTTGATAATGAATCTTCACAAAGAAACTTGCATTATATTCATTGCTTGCTCTAATTTTCAGGTTTTGATAACAAACTCTAATGATATTTCGACTTTGATGAATATTTGTGAATAAAAACCCTCCTCTAGGCCGCAACCACTCTATGCTCAAACTAGGTATTGATTGTAAACTGAATTTTCCAAAGTATGAACTTGAAAAAGAATGCTCTAAAGAAAATTTCACCGTGTTAGGGAGGGAAGATGTTTGAACGAATAATTTTTTAAAAAAAACTGCAGGGTTTCGTCGCAATTTCGACGAACATAGCCCGATGAACCACACAAAATTGTGTCGAGGTTGCTATACACGCGACGTAGTTTTCATTGTAATGGAAACAATGGTTTTCTCCACCTCATTGTAAAATGGACGAACGTTTGGTATTTTTTCGACGATTTCAAATGGGCGTTACATTGATTTTGTGATGGAAACTGCCAACATTTTCCATGGCACTGACCAATGATGCTGGGCCATGGTTTTGACGTATAAAAATTGGTCGTTAAAGCACTGAAAATATAGTGACGAAATTTAAATCAATGTTGCTTCGGTAAGTCGACAATATTTTTTCGATATGTCACCAAACATTCATTGAAATTTGTAGTCGAATATAGTAGTGTAATGAACTTTATGAAGTTGAAGTAGTTGCCTTGTTAGGATCATAGTGCTTGCATATAATTGATTGATGTAATTGTGATCCTTGTCGATACTAGAGTTGGCCTTATCATAATACACACATCACAATAGAGTGCCATGAGAGTCCTTATGATAAAGAGTTGCTGCCAAGATGTGACAGATTTGTGACATGGTATTTTTGGACTTTAAGCACGATGTAGGATTATGACGGATGATGGTAGATGTGGAAATATTGTTTTGATGTTTGGATGTAGCAATTTTGATTGATTTTTGGATTTGGAACATTTTCTTTGCTTGATCCCTTTTTCTTTGGGATCCATTTTAACTTTATTTTTCCACTTGGATTTTTGATTGATTCAATGGCCTTTGACATTTGATTTTGAACATTGGATTTGTAATATTTTCTTTTTGTTGGTTCCAAATGGAAGGTTAATTCATGTTGGAATGATGGTGTATGGTGTGGATGGAAGGAGTGTTGGCAACAATCTTATGATAAGGACTACTCATGACATCCATTTTGATGTTTGTATTAAATATAGTTTCCCCCAATATCGAGAAGGTATCATTAACATCATTAGATTTGTTGAATGAGGAATATCCAAGATCTTGATGTCTATAATTTTCTTGAAGTTGTACGGGTTCTAGAATTCCTTGGTCATGTAGGCCTAGTCCTTTTCCTTGATAATGCATGTTCTGACAGATTCTATTTGTGATGGGGTACTTGTCATTTTTGGAAGCAATACACTAACCCATCATTACTCAGTTAGAAACCTTTACTCAAAATTTTCTCATCTATAAGAAAGCCTACTCTAACAAAGATAGATGACCCTAGTTGATAAGATGTCATAGCTTCATTGACATGTTGGCTAGAGACTTGATTAACATCTATGGTCTAATTTTGTGACATATTAGATTTAGATTATTCTGTTGGTGCTTCCAAGTCGATTTCAAAACCGTCTTCATGGTCATTGTCATAGAGCCCATTGAATTTAGTTGTAGCTTGATCATTTGCAAATATGTCTAGAATAGTAGCCTCTTGTTCTATAGGAATAGAATCTCTGTGTCCTATGGAGGAAAGTGTCTCACTTTAGGAAGCGGTAGTTGAAGCCTGAATAGGGTCATCAAGTGTTTGGTCTTGAATGACATAAAGGTCGAGGAGTGGATAATTTTGGACTTCTTGATCAAGGATAGTGTCTTGGTCAAAGATGGGGTTGTCTTGGATGACATGATTGGAAATAGGATCCTCACCAAGGATAGGTTCATCTTGGATAACATGGTTGTGAATGGAATTTTGACCAAGGATGGGTGTATTTTGTATGTCATGATTGTCTAGGAGGACTTATTGAATGGACTTAAGGATGGGGTCATGGGATGGACAAATTTGATCTTGACATGAAGAGGGAGTTATGGTGTCATGCTTTTGGTTTTTGTCTTGACATAGTCCTTAGAGTTAGACAATGGAATGTGACTTTGCACAAGGATAGAATTTTCATGGCTAGATGTGTGTTGGGACAGAGTAGCTTGGAAAGGATTAGTGGATGAAAGACTAGGATAAGATGTGGAGACTTGGAAGGGATTAATGGATTGAGGACTAGGATAAGACATTGATGATTGTAAGGTGTTAATGGATGGTTGACTTGGATTGGACATGGACACTTGGACCGGATTGATAAATAATGGACTAGAGTAGGATGTGGGGGCTTGGAAAGTGTTGGTGGATGAAGGACTAGGATAGGATGTGGAGACTTGGAAAGGACTAGTAGATGGCTGATTTCCATTGTCAAGGTTAGGATAAGGACAATAGGTGGACGTTTGTTGTGGACTAATGGAAGGATTTGTGTTAAAGGACTCTTGATAGTGAGGATAAATGGTTGAATGACTAGGGCTTATGGATTGTTGATAGGAAGGACATTGGTATTTGGATTGAATGAATTGTCTTTTGAAGTCCACAACTTGTTGGTATTGACCCTTACAGAGTAATTGGTATTCAACTTGACTAGAAAGCATATCACGGTGAATTGAAGACATGATGGTGGATGGAATGATACTAAGACTATGTTTTTGGTATTTTCTTTGAATAAATGAAATGTTTTCTAAAGGGAATGTAAAATGCAAAGTGACAATGAAGACTAAAAATAAATGGTGGAAGACTAAAGTGTTTTAAGGTATGACAATGCAAATTCAAGGTCTAAAGAGACTCTAAGATGTGATAAATTTTGGTAGACTTAGGAAAGGTTTACTAACCATTCAAAGTTTGGTCAATGTCTCAATTTTGATTGTCAAAGGACTGTTTGTATGAATAAATAAAATGACAAGGTGATAAGGTGAGGTTTCCACACAAGACTTATGAGTTGGAAATGGATCATAACAGAGACAAAGACTAAAGGATTTATTTTGATTAAGTCCAATGACAACCTACTTTTGAAGACAAAGATGTGGCAAAGTATGGCAAGGGTTCCTATTCTAAAGTCTACAAAATGAGGATTTATGTATGATAGTGAAACCTAAGGATGCAACTAAAGAAGTGCAATGGTAGACCTATGGAAAACTAAATGCAAATGAAAAATGCAAGGATGGAGGATTTATGCAATTCTATTTCTAGTTTAGGACATAGATTCTAGAGAAAAAGTGGCTTTTCAGATAGAAAATGTGCCTTAATAGAGCGATTGTGGTTTTTAGAGGCTCAAATGTGGTGCAATATATCAGATGCGGGGCAAAAAAATGCTGTGCAAAGTAAAAAAAGGGCTGATTTTGTTTGCAATTTTGGAAAATTTCGAAGACTGTTTTAATTTGAAGGTGTTTTTCCAAATTTGTGAAAAGTGTTTATTTGTTCATTGGTTCTAAAAAAATACTTGGCAAATGCATTGTCTTTGAAATTTTTGAAAACAAGCACATAGAAGACAAGCACAATCCTAGGATTGGCAAGGACTATATTCTATGGATTCCATGCTGATTTTACTCCAACCACACTTATTCTTAGTGGGTGATTTAGAATCTTGGCCACATAGGCTCCCCCTTACATTGCACTCACTTCTCGGGTCAACCAAGCTTCAAGCTCCCATAAATCTC
Source organism: Sequoiadendron giganteum (assembly GCA_007115665.2). NCBI lineage: Eukaryota > Viridiplantae > Streptophyta > Pinopsida > Cupressales > Cupressaceae > Sequoiadendron > Sequoiadendron giganteum. The sequence goes on along the minus strand of CM021103.1, from coordinate 339,420,648 downwards.
CCATGGCAAGATTTTCACCTCTACTAAGAACTACGAGAATGTGCATGCCTTGGCAACGACCGTTGCTGCACCAAAGAATAGATAGGGTTTTTGGCTTCTACACAAAGGTTTTTAGTTAGGGCACCCATTCGAGTGGCCACACATGAGGCAATATTAGCTTCGATAAGGAGGAATTCCAGCTTGAAGAGGTTACACTCAACAAGGTTTTGGGGAATTCACTTGTCTATGTGACACATCCTCACTCGTAATCCTAAGTTTCCCATTAGGATTCATATTTATATACCGATCAAGAGTAGCTTGGCTAAAAAGCTTCGTTGTTGGTTTGAGTTGCCTTGGGGTGAGTACTTTTTCGCACTAAGGAAGACCCAATTCCTAGAGTCAATAATAGTTTCTCTTGCACCCAAGATCACACAAGTGCATAAGGGGAGAGGATAATTCTATTATTGAATCAGATTACACAATGTTGAGACATTTGTTCATTTTAGTTATCGAAATTGTAAACAATGTTGAGACACTTGTTCATGGAAACACCTCAAACAATTTGTTCTTTTTAAAATTTAAGCCAATGTGAGACCAACAATGTTAATTTTAAACTCCATGTCATGAATATGCAAGTTCATTTTAAGCCCATATGAGTTGTAATGCAATGTTGTGTTCATTTTAAGCCCATGAATGTGCATGCATGTTCATTTTATCCTCATGAAATGTAGATGCAAGTTGCAGTTTGTAATGAGTTGTTTGTTTGATTAAGATTGTGAAAAGATTAAAAATATAAATAAACAAAAATGTTCATTTTAAACCCCATGTCATGAATATGCAAGTTCATTTTAAGCCCATATGAGTTGTAATGCAAAGTTGTGTTCATTTTAATCCCATGAATGTGCATGTATGTTCATTTCATCCTTATGAAATGTAAATGCAAGTTGTAGTTTGTAATGAGCTGTTTGTTTGATTAAGATTGTGAAAAGATTAAAAAATACAAAAAAACAAGGGTTATACTCCATGCCACATGTTGCAAACAAAATATTAGTAACCCAAAACCTCTAATCTACTAAAAAGAAAAAGAGAAAATATGGAAATTATGTAAATCTTCATAAAACGTTAGGTTCACCAATGTAACTAAGGTATATTTCCAAGGTTAGCTTTAAATCCAAATGAGAAATAAAACCATAGTATACCTATGAAGCACAAAGGAGGAAAAAAAGTAAAACAAGGAACAATGTTACCAAAGCTCCTCAAAACCTCCATGATTCACCTCGATAGTCCTTCTCCATTTGCTGCAAATATGTGGTTTTCTCTCAAATTTTTGTGAGAAAATGTGCCTATGACATGTCCTAGAAAATATTGAAAGATTCCTATGATAATGCAAGAGAAGTTAAATTCTACATGCAAGAAAAAAATATTTGCAAAATGACAATGTTAGTGTGAAATCATGAAATGAAGAAGAGACAAAATGAGGTTGAAATTGCTATTTTATAGAAATGCCAATTTTGAATGGAGGGCCAAGATTAAAATTTGAGAGATGCCCTAAGATCAAAGGTTAAAATTAAATGTGACAATTAACAATTAGGGTTAGGGCAGCATTAGGGTAAAATTTGAAATGAAGGACTGAGATTTGTTTTTAGAAAAATCAAATAATGATTTAAAATTATTTGATTTTAGAGACTGATTTATCTTTTTGAATTAAAAATTAATTTAATTCAAAAGTGGTGGGGTCATGTGACAATAAATAATGATTTTAAATTATTTACTTGGAGATAAATTAGAAAGTGGGTAATTTTAAATAAATGATTTTATTTAAAATTAGAAAGAAAGTTGTAAATAATGATTTTAAATTATTTACTTGGAGAGAAATTAGAAAGTGGGTAATTTTAAATAAATGATTTTATTTAAAATTAAAAGGAAAGTTGTAAATAATGATTTTAAATTATTTACTTGGTGGGAAATTAGAAAGTGGGTAATTTTAAATAAATAAATTAGAAAGAAACTTTATTATGGAAAGACTATTGGAGAATCAAATAATAAATTAAAATTATTTGATTTAAGAGGTCTAGTTGGCCTTTTGAATTAAAAATCAATTTAATTCAAAAGTGGAACATGCCACAAGCTGATTTTTGATTTAAATAATAATTTAATTCAAAATAGGAAGAAGATGACAAATTAATAAGCAATTAAATAAATAAAATTTATTTAATTGTGGATGAAGAGGATAAATGAATAATTAGATAATTAAAATAACTATTAAATTATAGTGGCAAGATGATAAATAATTAATTAAATATAATTTATTTAATTATAGAAGACAAGGATATTAGAGATGTAATTAAATAAATAAATTTATTTAATTAGTTAAAGAGGAAATAAAAGATGGCAATGAATTAATTAAATAATTAAAATGATTTAATCAATAGAAGACTTATGACATTAGAAAATGGTATTAGAAATTCTAGGACATTTTTATGTGTCTACAGTATCTAACACTACTACATCTGCAATATCCCATTAACGAATCAATAATACACCATTCTTCTCTACAAGTGCTCTTCCCTCTTCAGCTGTTATGTTCTAGAATTATTTCCTCATTGCCTTCCTTACATTTGCTTGAATAAATCCCTTAGGATGTTCTGGATGCAAGCTTCTTTCTTTTTCCACATTCTCAACATATTCCCGAGCCTTGGCTCTCCACACAAAATCCTTGAATGCTTTTATCTCAATAAAAGAATCATCCTCCATGAATGCCTTGCAGGCTTCTTGCCTCAAGTCATCTGTATTGTTTAGGCCACTTATGTCAGCCTTTCCCATCCTAAGTTTCCTTTTTGCAATACTTGATGCAACCTCCCTTGGGGGAGAAGGCATTCCTTGTTGGATCTCTTCAGGTGTAACCAAAATACCATCCTCATTAGTTTATGGATAATCAACTACCCCTCTTACCTTAGTCCTTTGCCTTTTGGTTGGTGGCTTCTCTGATGGAGAAGAACTTCTTGGAGGTGAATCAACATCAATTATAATAGGTGGAGCTTGTCTAGGAGGTGATGGAACGAACCTCGCAAGAGAAGTTTCCCTCGACCCCTCTAATATAGCAGGAGTTGGCAGTGTTTGCTGCTTTGTTATTGCCTCCTTCCTAGAATAGACTCCAACTCTTGGTTGTGGCTGGTAGGATGGTCTCTCCTCCAATAATACTATAATATCTTCCTCAACTGTCATTGCTTTCCCCTTGTCTATTATTATATGTTCTTCCCTCAAAACACCCACTATGTTCTCAAAATTGTTAACAACATACATAAATCTCTTTAATTCACCCTGAATATTGGGTATAGGGTCATAATTAGGATATGCCCTTATAGCTTTATCCATAATTATGTTGAAAGAAAGATAATTTGCCTTCCTCTCCTCCTGTTATTGAAAATCAAAAGAATTCTTGATTACATCCTCAGGATAATAGAAGTTGTGAACAAAAGAACCACTTCTATTTTTTGCCTTGAGAGCAGTGATGAAACCCTCAGGGTCATGGTTCCTTGGGAACACTATATTCAATTTATATGGAGCAAGAAGCTGTACCAAGTTCTTCCATCCTCTTTTTTCTATTACAAAGTATGCAAATAATGTCCATTCAAGGAAGAATGATCCTTTCCTCAACTGCTTTGGTAAATGCACCATTTGTGCTCCTCCCAATTGTCTCATAACTTCAATGAATCCAATCTCGAATGGAACATCTTTTGGTAGTGCATATGGATTCAAATTTGTGCCATAAACTCTGAAGATTGTTGTGCTAGGGTATACAATTATATCCCCCCAATTGTGGCTCAAATTCAAATTAGACCTCCTTGCCATGGGCTTCAAAAAATAAAGTATCTCTTTAGGGATCCTTGGTGGATCATGAATCAGGAACCTTCTCATTTTTGAAGCAAAACCATTGTGAGACACCACATAGTCAAATTTCAAATAATCCTTATCAAGAATTTGAGTCCAACACTCGACAGGAAGCTCAATATCACCCTCCATCTTCTTCAATGTCATGTCCTCACCAAAATTCTTCCTTCCCTTGTATAAAAACATATGCATCAGGAGGTAATATCACCAAAATATTACCCAATCCTTTCCTGTCTTCAGTGCAACCAAACCCTAGTAAATGTGCTCGGATAGATATGTGGCATATTCATAAACTATATTGTAAGCTAGATGTTGCAAATGTGCTGCCATATACATGTAGTCCCTTGGCATGGTGGTTGGTGGATCAAAACCAACAATTTGGCACAAGGAGTACACTATCTTCTTGAAGTAATTAGCAAAGTAGTTCATAGGGAAAGGCTCCGACTCATCCTTGCCAATCTTAATCTATTTTCTAGACTTCCCAACCCCAGTACTTGCATTGTGCATGGGTAACATTATTGTCCTAAAAAAAACCCTAGTATTCTCACATTCTTTCTCGAAAGCACCAAGATCAATGGGGATCATGTCCTTATTCCATTCATGTAACTGTAAGATTTCTACAATCTCCTCTCTGGTTATCTTGAGCATTTCAACACCATCAAATGCCCTAACCACTCTAGAAATAGGGTCGTATCATGCAGCTATATCTTTTAAAAGGTCTAAATCCATGTATAAATTTGGGATGACCAACTTCCCCATATCCAGCCTCCAAGTATTACAAATAGGGACTCCACAATTTCTATTCCCAAACCAATTTTGGAACAATTTCCATCTAGTGTAGGGAAAATCGACATCCTTGATATAACATTGTTTGTCCAGTATCCCATCTTTAATTGTAGGGTCATAAAATAAAGGTCTTCCCTCGACCTTTTTGTTGGTTGAGTGTTTCAATTGGTCAATAATGTCTTGGGCTAGAGGTTTGGATGAGGTTTCAAAACTGGGAACTTGTGCTTTGAGCTCCATTGATAACAAGGTGGGTTCAAACTAATTTAGGGTTTTGACACAAAGAGGTTCAAAACCTAGCCTTTAAATTCAAAACCTAGGGCATCACTCAAAGGTAAAAATTCAATGGATTTGACAAGATTTTGACTCTTCAAAACAAGTTCAAACCACAATAATGAAATTAAAAATCACACGTACCAATTAGATTGGAAAACATAGTGAATATTTACCCTAAATCAAGATAGTTTGAACACATCACAAAGAATGGTGTTTGTTTAACTTACACATTTTTTGCTCATAGGAAACCCTAATTCTGACCTCATTGAACTCTTAAATGCTCTTCTCAATCTCCTGGAGGCTCCAAATCCATTTTTAATCCTCAATTATATGAAAAACCAATATTTTATGTGCATTTAAGTTGAGATTGAGTATCTCTAAATGTCTCCTTCGCCATTACTGCACGCTCGTGTGAGAAGAAATGTATCTCATGTTCACATATTGAATTTTGAATATCAACCATTGATCTCTTTGTGAGATGGCACTTTGGATGACTCAGATTGAGTCAATCAGGTTTGAATTTCTGTCACCATCATTCACCTATCCTTCAACCAATGAAATTATATCAACTGGAATGCTGAATCATTTGTTATGCGGGCTCCACCTTCTTTCTTTCGAAGCAACATGAGAATCCACATGGCGGAAACCCATTGACCCCGCTACTTTTTATAAATTATTAATTTAATCCCGTGGGGTCAATGGGGAACACTTGAGATTAAATTTCAACATTGTATCTCAATCATTGATTTGAAACCTTAAGGCATATGGTATGTTAGTGGAGATTGGGCTCCACCTCTTTGATTTGGAAACACGTCAATAGCCCGCTGACCACACTGCATTTTAGGAAGTATTATTTTATTCCCACAGGGTTAGCGGGGAGTGATTGAGATTAAATCTCAAAAGTGTATCTCAATTGTTGGTTTAAAATATTATAGTGCAGGATGTATTAGTGGAGATCGAGCCCCATGCATATAATAGTACATGTGTTGCTAGCCCACTGACCTCGTTACTTTTTATAAATCATTATTTTAATCTCATAGGGCTGGCGGGGAGTGGCTAGGATTAAATCCTTGGATTGGACGGTTGGAAAATCTGTACGTTCAATAAAGTTAGTTTTAAAAGAAGGGGACCTGAATAGGTCAAAAAGACTAAGAACCTCAGGAATAAAGACTTAAGACTTAATTAATTTAACATAAAATATTTTTTCTCGACTTAGGAAGTATTAAAGCGGTGGAAATTCACTTGGTGATCGATAGACCTAAACCAAGGGGTTGATAATAAAATGATTCTGATGGCTCAAGTTATAACTCAAATGATCGATAACTGGGTGTAACAGGTCAACAAAGAAATAGAATACCTAGGGTTTGAAACTATGAAAATATGAAATGAAGGCCTTTGAACCAAATCCCTAAACTCTAACCTAAGGAAAAGAGGCAATAAATCATGACAGAGGAAAGAACTAGCTCAAATTTTAGAATTTTGTCTCTACCAAGATGGAGGTGCACGTTTAAATATTTTTACTCTTCAATTGGTCAAACACTTTGCATACTCTGAAGGAGTAACCAAAATAAAAAAATGAATAACTATCAATGCATAGGGTAACAATGAAAGGGACTCAAAATGAACCATAAAGTTGCCTATACAAGTTGGTCTTGAAATATCTAAAATGACATGTCAAGTTTTAGACCTTGACTTTCCTTACAACATCCTTCTAAGCCACCCATGGATCCATGCCATGTAGGCCGTTCCATCTACATATCATCAATGTCTCAAGTTTCCTTACAATGATATTGAGGTTACCATCCATGGTGACCCCAAACCCTTCTACTATTGCAAAAGTATGGAATAAAAGTATCATAGATTGCTCCAAAATGATGCAAATATACCTTCATGATCTTATATCGATCCAACAACACTAACATATACATCTTCATCCCATCAAAATCCTCTAAAGTCAAGGTATAAATAAAAGATAATTGTTGTGGTGATTATAATTTTAAATAATCCTTCTATGTGGGACAACTACCACTTTCTCCAAAGACATATGGAAATCCTCATCATATTGAAAAAACGTCCAAAGATATCAAGTTCAAACCTAATATCTTTGCAAAATGGGGAGAACTAATTACAAAGGTTATAGATGAAGGAGACTTCTCGAAATGGATATATCAAGAAGAAGAATAAGAAACTCCTCTTCATGTTGATCCGAGTAGCAAAGGCTATCAGATGATCAAGAATATGGGTTACACAAGTAATGGTGGAATTGGTGTAACACAACAAGGTATCAAAAAACCCATCAATTTAGAAAAGAAACCAAGGTATAAAGGTCTTGGGTATGGCTTGCATGAAAATGTGATCCCTTTTACCAAGAATACCTTTATCAAGGAAGTTGTAGCTTCTCCTTGGTATAATCCATTTGATAAAGTTGACATCAAAGACCTAACTATGTGTATAACATACCTATTTGAAAATTCTTCTATATACACAATCATGACCACATCATTCACTTCCCCTATCAAAAACAATAACCTCAAACTCATCTATCCCCAACTGATAGATTGGGACCAACAACACACAAAAAATCTCAATTTGTTCAAAAATAATGAAGTTGTCACCAAATTCATGGGACTAAGAGATGAAATACCTTTAGAATACAATAAATTAGGGTTCAACATAGAATTTGGCACTCAAGCATACTATGGTAACACAATTGAATCCTTTAGTCACAAAATAACAAATGTAAAAATATAAAAAAGGACCCCCTAGTAAAAACCACAAGGTGGCAATTTCAAATTGAGAGAAAGTTAAAAGGATGTATCCAAAGGTGAAAATCTCTCTGAGGCACTTGATGATGTAGGATTTAATCTCCTTGGTATTGTTATGGATCAAGAAAAGTCAACAGTCCTTGTTGAAGATGTGCAACCAGTCAATGTCAGAATAACCAATCAACCTCAAATAAAATATTATGCTACATCCCTAGATGATGAGGAACAACATAACTTGGAAAAATATTGAAGGAGAGAAAGATAAAATTTGCTTGGTTGTATTTAGATATGTTAGGTCTTGATACATCATTAGTGGTACATCATCCGACAGTGCATCCAAATGCTAAATTGGTAAAATAAAATCTTAGAAAATTCATCCTCAGATAGTACTACTAGTCAAGGTATAATTACAAAATTTATTGGATGTGGGCTTCATTAGACCTATAGACTATCTTAAGTGGTTTTAAACTTGGTACCCATGTCAAAACCACTGGGGGAATCAAGATATGCATGGAATTTCAATACTTGAACAAAGCATGTCCCAAAGATTGTTTTCCATTACCCAACATTGACATCATAGTGGATCTCATGGCCAGACATGAGATGTTATCTCTCATGGATGGGTTTTTAGGGTACAATTAGATAAGGATAGCATCAGAGGATCAATATATGATAATATTTACATGCCCAAAGGGAACCTACTGCTATAATGTCACACCTTTCAACCTAAAAAATGTTAGAGTGACAAATCAAAGATCAATGACCATAATTTTCCATGATATATTTCAAAAAATTATGGAAGATTATGTGGACGACATACTAGAAAAAATTGTAACAAGAAAAGAACATCTTGAGGTATTGGCTGAAATTTTTGATAGACTTGAAAAACATCAAGTAAGGCTTAATATGAAGAAAGGTGTTTTTGGAGTCACTTTAGGAAATTTTTTGGGATACATGGTATCACTAAGAGGAATCAAAGTGGAACCTACCAAATTCAAAGAAATCATCGCGATTCCTCCACCTAAAAAACTCGAGAAAATTGAAAGTCTACAAGGAAAGATGCAATCTATTATGAGAATTATTGTAAAATTGGCCAGTAAATTCCTCTCATTTACACATCTTCTTCACAAAGGTTTGGAATTTAAATGGGATAATAATTTCCAACAATCCTTCCAATAGTTGAAGGATTATCTTGCATCCCCACTAGTGTTGATGCCACTGGTCATGAACAAACCTTTGATATTGTACATCTCAACAACATCAAAAACATTAGGCTCTCTCCTAGCATAGCACAATGACTAAATAAAAGAAAGAGCTATCTAGTACATTAGTAGGACCTTGGTTGGATATGAAGTTAATTATTACCCCTATTGAATGAGCTTGTCTTGTAGTAGTTTTTACTTCCCAAAAACTATAATATTGCATGCTTAGCCATCAAATTAAGCGTATTTCTAAAGTTTATCCACTAAAGTACTTGTTATCATAATAAACTCTTACATGCCGCATGGCTAAATGGGCTATGATTTTGAGTGAGTTCGAAATTGAGTATGTGGATCGAAAGGTGATTAAAGGACATGCCATAGTAGATCAGTTGGTAGAAGCACTTATATATACCAAAACCCATTTGATATTTGAATTTATAGGTGTAGTGTTTACCATAACATTGCCAAATTAATGAAAGCTATATTTTGATGGTTCCCATACATAACATGGATCAGGAGTAGGGATTCTATTTATCACCCCTCCAGGTGATTACATTCCAAAATCCTATAGGCTAGCTTTTTTATGCACCAATAACATAACTAAGTAGGAAGCCCTCATAATGAGATTACGAATGGCTATTCAATGGAAAATTAAAGAACTCCAGGTCTATGGTGACTCCAGCTAGTGGTACGATAGGTTAATAATGACTATCAAACTAAATATGACAAGTTAATGCCATACAAAAGAATGGTTGATAGATTCAAATAATACTTCATGATCATTACTTTTGAGAAGATTCCAAGGGTTAACAACAAAGTATTAGATGCTATGACAACCACTTGGTCTCTACTAGATATTTCGTACATGTTGCAAATATGGAGCCTTGCAACATGAGAATGAAGTGTATATGGATTATTTTGGCTGTTCCTGTGTTTTCATTAACTGTCAACATGGTGACAACTATATGGGAAGCTTACTTAGTCTATTGGAAGCTATTCTCTATTGGAAGTTCTCTTTACTAATAAACCGATGTAATGGCTTTTGAGTTTAGGATTCACTGCAAGAAAAGATATGACTCTAATCTCTTAATCGTGTTATTATGTCTCATTCAAACATCTATATCCAAGATCTTGATAAGCTTTGTGTTATTAGAAAAAAGTTATTATTGATAGAGTTTAGCTCTGTACTCTACAGTTGTTTCTCTACTCAACATATCAGTGTGGGAGACTCTGCATTTTCTTAAGAAGAAAATTTTATTGCTGCGGTTTTAATGGTAATATATTTGATGTTAGTATGATGAGAAATCGAGGTAATGTTGGATCTAGAAGATGTTTTGTTTCGAGAAGTGTATGGTGGTTTGGAGCTTTTGTGTTTAGGTCCTAGCCTTGGCCGACCTAACATACGTCATGCATTATGAAGATCAAATATACCTTGAAGATGTTTACTATGGATATTCACCGACTTGGTATGATGCACTGCATGGAAAAAAAATGTTTTATATATCACATGGTCCCGACAAGAGTGTTTTTGATTAGTTTGTCTTCATCTAATAAGGCCGAAATAATTGATGAATAAGATATACTTGCATATATGTAAAACTCTTTGGAGGAGATGTGTGTGAGTGTGGTGGAGTGGACAATGTGATCATGTGAAGAAGACAAAAGAAATATATGGTGAAGTGTGAAAGCTATCGAGGAATGTTTGGATATGTGAGCTTAAATGATTTATCAATTGAGAACTAGAATATAATTATTGAGTGACTACTGTGAGAAACAGTACTTCATTGGAACTAAACCCTGCACACAAAAGGTATATTCTATAAGCCCACACTTTTGGTAGTAAGCCATAAATTTTGTATCTTGGCAGTTAGCCATCATTTGTATTTAGGATATGAGCCTTTCAAGGATAGCGAGTCTTGAAAATGAGACTTATAATATCTTGTATCTAGATATAATATATTATGAGCTAATCCTCACCGTGGTTTTTCCCATTTTGGGTTTTCCACGTAAAATCTTGGTGTTGATGTGTGTTGATGCATTGTCTTATTTCCATGTTCTCTCCTTCTGATTCAGTCAAAATTGTGATAATGTTTAAATGGTTTTTATTAGAATGGTTTTATGGAATATTGATTCACCTCCCCGTCTTAGTATTTTAGATATTCAACAATTGGTATCAGAGCTTAGTTCCTTTGAAGGAGCCTAATAGCTTGAGTACGGTCCCAAAATTTGAATATAATTTTTTTTTTCCTTGGAAAATGATCCCTACTAGATGTTCAGAAGAAATTGAAGATCCGAAGAATAAGATAAAGTAAGCGAATGACTGTATCAAGAATCTGAGGAACTATGTGTTCAATTAAGAGGAGAACATGATGAGATCACCAGACTACTACAACAATTGGAAGAAATGAAAAGAATTAAAGTTTGTTAGCAAGCTGAAATTCAAGAGAAGATGAATGAATGTGTCAAGTTCAAGAAAGAAATGGAAATCTTGAGATAAGATCTAGTAAAGGTGAAAAGACTTGAGGATAAATTCAAGACAAGCTCTATAATGCTTGATGAGTTGATTATTTCTCAAAAATCAATGATGGATAAAAGTGGTTTAGGGTTTGAAGAAGGTCATATTTCAAAAATGAAGCAACATCTTGACAAGAAGGCTCAATGCAAAGATGGAAAAATCAAGGAATTAAGAAGAAATACCAGAAGGACTCCCATAAGACAACCTAAAGCTCAAAGGTAATTTTCTTTCAGTGGTGTTTTTCATTATTGCAATAAATTTGGTCATAGGGCAAAGAAATATAAAAGTAGAATGAATGATACTTTGTAATTATTCGACAAATGTTTTAAGTGCAAGAAGTTTTGACACAAGGCTAATTGGTGCGAATATAGATCGAATAAAAGGATGTATGGAAGGAAGAATTTTGTTTACTATCATTGCAGTAATCTGGAATGATTTTCTAGTAACTGTAGATAGAGAAAAGACATCTATCTGGAAAAGAAGCATGATCCAATCATAGACCCGAAAGAAGTAAGAAAAGAAATGAAAATAATCTGGAGAAAGCAAGGAGAATTCAAGAAAGTTGAATCAGATTCATAGTTTTATCTGTTCCATCTTCTGGTGCAGATACACCCATCAAATTTTGAGTCAGGAAATGTCTAAGGGGGGGAAATTATTAGAAAATTTAATAAACCCCTCATCGATACTTGTTGTCACATCATGATAGTATATTTAATGCAGTAAAAAATTCAAAAGGAATTTTTCAGTCACATGTGTGAAGAATGAAGTTGCAGATTTGGAAAGAATGGAAGTGCACATGAATTTTGAGGTGTTATACCTACATTTTAAAGCATTTATTGTAAAATCATTTAGAATAAATTTAGATGTATCAAGGAAATCATATTCAACAAAAGGCATTTGTGAATTTGGAGAAGCATGCAGAGGAAGTTTGGAGAAACCATAGCTATTTAGAATTTCAGAGTTTGAAGGAAGAAGAAATCAAAGTGGGTTCAAAGTGTTCTTTGGAAGCTAGAAATATAATCCTATTCTTCATTGGCAATTACAAAGAGTATTTCTCTTTGAAGATATCTATGCACATGTCTATAGTAAGATTGAGGAAATTTCATCGGTTGAGTTAAGTATCCTTTGAAAGAATGAATTGGAAGCGAATCATGATGCATTCAAAATATTAGTTGAGAAGAAGTTGGATGTATGAAAAAAAGCCCCTTTGGTTGAATTTGACAAGAAATATTCAAATAATTTTGAGCAGGATTCATGATGAATCAATATAGATTGATGAGGTACATTTGATTACTAGAGAAACAATTGGAGATGTAATTGGTTTGTGTTCCTTCGAACCAGCTCCCAAATGAAAGTCTGTGAATGAAAAAGAGATAATTGAGATGATTGTTCTGACCATGGAAGGAAAATAATTCATTCTAAGAACAATTGACGATCTAGTCATTAGTTATGGTACAACGGTTATAGGTCACAAAGTTTGTTTTCCAAGAAATAACCTCACAATCATTACTATTATTGTCTGCAGTACTATTGATATGATTAGAAGTATGGAATTTGAACTATGTGAGCTACTACAAATACATCTTTTAAATGACTTGAACGAAATCAAGAAGAGAAAGAAAAATACATTTCGGTATGGAAATTTGATTGTCTTCTTACTCTTTTACTTCATGAAAGAGTTATTGGTAATAGGAAGGATAGAATGGACAAATATAAAACCTTTTTCCCATCATATTAGGAATCTCATAATGAAACTTGGTGGCTCAGATGCTCTTGTTGCATTCTTTGGAACATTTCAAATGAGGATGAACAAAAGATCAAGGATTCTAGGAAGTGTAATTGAGAGGTACTCCAAATTTTTTAATTTCCTAGTTTCTACTGATTTTTGCTATATGGAAGTGATTGACTCCAGACTGGTATGGATATTTGAACTGAATTATGAAGTGATTGAGGCTGAGATTGATCATTATGAAAAAATTCTTTTAGACAACTCGCAGAATCCCAATGAAGAAGAAGTCTCTGGTAGTGCAATCAGAACAAGAAAGAAAAGGGAAAGTGTTGTTATCAAACATGAAGTGACAAAAGGAAGTGAATCAGAGAGATCTCAACATGAGCATGACAGAATAAACATTAAATGAGCTCTAAAATATTTGAAAAAGATAATTCTTAGTGCCAATTTTGATTCATCAGTATCATTTGTGGAAAATCTTAAAAACATGATTGATTTTTTTAAAGTATATATCTCCAAACTAGAAGTGCAAGTTGGAATTAGGTTTGCACAAGAAAATTTAGAAGATATCAAGAAGAAATGTGTAGATGCACATCACAGAGTGGTGATGGAATTGGAGAGTGTACAAGTTTGTGAGGAAGAGGCTCGTGAACTTATTTCTTTCTATTTGAATTGGTCTATCAGTACACTCAATGTAAGAGATAGATAAGGAAGAGTGAAACTCAGATGAGTTCTCAAGAAGATATGTAGAGATTGGTAGATGATAGAGATAATCAGAGATGGTCCTACACTGTGTAGCTTCAAGAATTTTTTTTTTCTTTGCAGGATCAAAGAATAGAAGTGATTAAGAAGTTTGTGGAACTCAGAGATATGGTAAAACTCAGGGACATTCCTATATCTAGTGCTCTTGATAGAATTGGTAATCTATCAAAGATGAATCTTGGTCCTAATACTTTAGAAGAAGGTATAGAGTCTTTGACCAAGCTTGAACTATTTCACAAGACTCTTGTAAATGTGAAAGAAGCATTGGAAGAAGGGAAAGATTCATCAAAGGCTATCTTTAAGAATCTCAAAGGTTTCTCTTCTTCAGGTTAATAAATTTTTTTTGTTCATATCTTTTTGGTTAAATTTTGGTGTATATACATATATATCAGACCCCGTCCTTTTCCATTGATGTCAAAGGGGGAGAGATAGATAGATAGAGGAAACACATTTTTGAGGAGAAGAGTTTTGAAAGGGGGAGTATTTAGTTACCTTATATCAGAAAAATGTTTTTCACATACATGTTTCCATCAATGCCAAAGGGGGAGATTGTTAGAAATATGGAGCCTTGCAACATGAGCATGAAGTGTATATGGATTGTGTTGGCTATTCCTGTGTTATCATTGATGCCAACATGGTGAAAATTGTACAAGAAGCTTACTTAGTCTACTAGAAGCTATTATCTACTAGAAGTGTTCTTTACTAATAAACCAGTGTTTTGGCTTTTGAGTCCAAAATTCACCGCAAGAAAAGATATGAATATAATATCTTAACCATGTTATTATGTATCATTTAGAAATATATATCTAGGATCTTGAGAATATTTCTTTTATTAACAGAAATTTATTATTGATAGAGTTTAGCACTGTAATCTTTAGTTGTTTCTCTGCTCAACATACCAGTGTGGGAGACTCCACACTTTCTTAAGAAGAATATTGTATTGTTGTGGTTCTAATGGTAGTATATTCTATGTTATTATGATGAGAAATTGAGGCAATGTTGGACCTGGAAGGTGTTTTGTTTTGAGAAGTGTATGGTGGTTTGGAGCTTTTGTGTTTAGGTCCTAGCCTTGGCCGACCTAACATATGTCATGCATTATGAAGATAAAATATACCTTGAAGATATTTTCTATGGATCTTCGTTGACATGATATGATGCACTACATGGACAAAAATGTTTTATATATCATATAGTGCTAACAAGAGTGTTTTTGATTAGTTTTTCTTCATCTAATTAGGCTAACCTAATTGATGAATAAGATATAATTGCATATATATGTAAGACTCTTTGAAGGAGATTCGTGTGAGTGTGGTCGAGTGGACAATGTGAGCATGTGAAGAAGAAAGAAGAAAGATGCTGAGATTTTTGTGAAGTGCGAAAGGTATTGAGGAATGTTTGGATATGTGAGCCTAAATGATTTATCAGTTGAGGATCATAACATAATTGTTGAGCGACTGTTGTGAGAATCAATACTTCATTTTCAGAGCTTCATTGGAACTGAACACTACACGTAAAAGGTGTATTCTATCAGTTCACACTTTTTGCAGTGAGCCATAACCTTTGTATCTTGGCGATTAGCCATCCTTTGTATTCAGGTTGTGAGCCTTTCAAGGACAGTGATTCTTGGCAGTGAGCCCTATAATATCTTATATCCAAATATAATATATTGTGAGCTAGTCCTCATCGTGGTTTTTCCACGTAAAAATCTTGGTGTTCATTTGTGTTGATGCATTGTCTTGTTTCCATGTTCTCTCTTGCTGATTTAGTCATAATTGTGATAATGTTTAAATGGTTTTTATTAGAATGGTTTTATGGAATACTTATTCACCCCCCCTCTTAGTATTTTGGATATGCAACAATTGATACTAGATCTTGGTTCCTTTGAAGGAGCCTAACAACTTGAGGAAGGTCCCAAAATTTGAATATAAGAATTTTTTTTCTCAAAAAGTGATCTCTGCTGGATGTTCAGAAGAAATTGAAGAACTGAAGAATAAGCTGAAGGAAGCGAATGAATGTATAGAGAATATGCAAAGAAGGTATGAGGAAGTATATGTTCAATTAAGAGGAGAAGATGATGAGATCACTGAACTACTACAACAATTGGAAGAAATGAAAAGAACTAAAGTTTTTTAGTAGTTGAAATTCAAGAGAAGATGAATGAACATGTCAAGCTCAAGCAAGAAATGAAAATCTTGAGATTAGATCCGGAAAAAGTGAAAAGACTTGAGGATAATTTCAATACAAGTTCTACAATGCTTGATGAGTTAATTATTTCTTAGAGATCGGTGATGGATACAAGTGGTTTAGGGTTTGTAGAAGGCCAAAGTAAAAAATGAAGCAACCTCATGACAAGAAGACTCAATGCAAAGATGGAAAAATCAAGGAATTAAGAAGCAATACTATAAGGAATCCCATCAGACAACCTAATGCTCAAAGGTACTTTTCTTTCAATGGTGTCTGTCATTCTTGGATTAAATTTGGTCATAGGGAAAAGAACTGCAAAAGTAGAATGAATGATACTTTGTCATTCTTCGAAAAATGGTTTAAGTGCAAGAAGTTTAGACACAAGGCTAATTAGTGTGAATATAGATTGAATAAAAAAATGTATGGAAGGAAGACTATTGTTTATTGTGATTGTAGCAATCTAGAATGATTTGCTAGTAACTACAGAAGGAGAAAAGACATCTATTCGACAAAGAAGCATGAACAAATCATAGACCTGAAAGAAGTAAGAAAAGAAATGAAAAGAATCTAGAGAAAGGAAGGAGAATTCAAGGAAGTTGAATTAGATTAATCAGTTTTATCTGTGCCATCTTTTGGTGCAAATACATAAGTCAAATTTTGAGTCAAGCAATGCCTAAGGGGGAGCAATTATCAAAAAATTTAATAAACCACTTATCGATACTTGTTTTCACATCATAATAGAAGTATATTTAATGTGGTCACAAATTCAGAAGGAATTTTTCAGTCGCATGTGTGAAGAATGAAGTTTTTAGATTTTGAAAGAATGGAAGTGCACACAAATTTTGAGGTGTTCTAGTTGCAATTTGAAGCATTTATTGTAAAATCATATTTAATAAATTCGGATGTGTCAAGGAAATCGTATTCAACATAATGAATTTGTGAATTCAAAGAAGCATGTAGAGGAAGTTTGGAGAAACCAGAGCTATTAGAATTTTAGGGTTTGTAGGAAGAAGAAATTGAAGTGGGTTCAAAGCATTCTGCGGAATCTGGACATCTAATCCTATTCTTCATTGCCAATTAAAGAGAGTATTTCCCTCTGAAGATATCTATGCATACGTCTATATTAATATTGAGTAAATATCATCGATTCAGTTAAATATCCTTTGTAAGAATGAATTGGAAGCGAATCATGATGCATAAAAAATATTAGTTGAAAAGAAGTTGGATGTTTGGCGAAAAGCCCCTTTGGTTAAATTCAACAAGAAATACATTCAAATAATTTTGAGTAGGATTCATGATGAATCAATATGGATTGATGAAGTACATTTGATTATCAGAGAAGCAATCAAAGATGTAACTGGTGATGAGGTAAAAATAACCTCATCATAATAAAATCAGAAAAGCTTATTCTTACAAGTTCAATCCTAAGTCTGTACTAATTTCTTAAATTTTAGGAGAAATAATTGCTTGTCTTTAAGGAAAATTATGCAAACTTTATTTCTTATGATCAATTGAGGAAATTTGACAATACAGGTGTAATGGGTTGACTTGAGTGTTTTTGTAGGGAATAATCGGTCATCTAACAGCTATTACAATACATTGAGCCAACACGTGCCTTAAGTATGATGAAAGATAGATGATGCGAACCTCCTCCTGAATCTCAGGTTGATGAACCGAATATTTAGTTACTGTCTATTTAATTTCTATTACCAAAAACTTCATGGCTCGTCTCGAGCCTTCTCTACGTTTATGAGTTTTAAAAGACATGGAAGTTAGTTAAAGTTGTTAAAAGAATTTTTCAATGGTTATCCACGCCATTTGGAATCTAGGATTTAGTTATAAGTTTTTCTATAAGAATGCAATTTCAAAATGGATGAATAAGACTGAATAGTAATGTTATACTATTTATATGATTTTTGAATACTGATGAATGAAAGAACTTTCTTTTGTCAATTGCTAAGTTGTTGAACTATGGATGATAACTGTTTATAATGGAAGGAATCCAATACCTGTAGTTCATGTGATTTGAGAAAAAAGTGTGACCTGAGAGCTAGCCACTCGAGGGGAATTAGTTTAAATAGATAAGTACTTACTATTATGTTGTTTTAGTTGTTACATAAATAATTATTCAGTAGGAATTATTTAAGTATGTTAAGAGTTGAGTCTAAAGTTTCAGAGCACCATTACTTTTAGTATGAGTTATTCTTCGTAGTTAATAGAATCTTTTACTATTTAAGAAAATGTTTTATAGTCTGTTTACTTACTTTTCCACTTCCGTAATTTATCAGTTATACAGTTTTCTTATCTCTATGCTTTCTAGTTTAGTTATGATGCTTTCTAAATTAGTTATCTTATGCTTTCTAGTTTAAGTATTTCCATTTTTCCTAGAATAAATTGTTTTCTAGATAAGAAGTTTAATGGCCTTAGACTAAAATTGATTTCAGTAGTTTAAAGAAAAACAAAAAATCTAAGATGAGTTATCTGAATTATCTTCTTTTGCAAACTGCCTTGGACACTGCTCGATCGACTAATTGAAATTCTATATTTTAAAGTAGTAGGACCTAACGACAACCTATGACTTTTTGGTGCCATTGCCGGGGACCCTAAAATAGCCTTTGTGCTTAAGTGTTACTAGGAGACAGTTTTGATACCTCATTTTATGCCGAAAATTTCGCCATCGGCTTCCTCTTCTACATGGTCAGGAAAAGAGGTCCTCACAGATGATTTATACCAAAGACCCCCCAAAATACATACCAATCATACCTAGGGAAGCCCAAGGCTCAAACGACCACACTTGTGAAGAATTATTTGAGCCTATCCCACCTGAGGCTTTCCACTATTTACCTGATGAGCAACTGGCAGAACAACCAGTTATAGAGGAAATTGTCTTTGAGGAACATAATTCTCTGAACATCATGGGAGATCATAGAGCTGAACCTAACCACAATGAACCTCAGCACCCTCCTAGAACGTTTAATTATCCTATTACCTTGGATGCAGATGATGATACTACTATGAATAACATTTCTCCAACTTTCCTTCCAACCTTCTGTGGCTTGTCCTCAGAAGACCCAAATCAATTTCTCTTTGAATTTAAGGTCTTATGTCAAACATATGACTATAAAAATGATAACCAGAAGCTGAAGATTTTTCACTCTACTCTAAAGGATTCAACAATGCGCTGGTTTATGAGATTGGGTTTTGGTAGTATAACATCCTGGGGGGAAATAGAGAATGTTTTCTTACAAAAATACCAAAGTTACTGTAGGATGAGTGACCGAAAGGAAGAGTTGTTTAAACTAAGACAAAATGAGGATGAGAGTTTAGAGGATTATCTTGATAGGTTCCTTTTCCTCTCTAAAAGATGTGGAGAAGAGGCTATTAGCATCGAGATTCTCAAAAAAAAATTTCTTAAGGGACTTGACGATGACACTAGAAGAAGTCTTGATCTAATGGGGAAGGGTGACCTGTCTCAACCGACCCTTGAGGAAATATGTGAGTTATGTCATAATTTCTCTCATACTCGGGGAGGAATCCGTAAGACTAATCTTTTTAAAGGGTCTAATGAGATAGGTAAGCTGCACAAAGAAATAGAAAATCTGAAAATCGACATTCTCGTTCAGTTAAACACTACTTTAGATGGCATACAAGCTAAAACTCGCAACCCAGAGACCTTGTCAATCTATTTTACCAGGTGCTGAAACAAACACCTGTTGCATGAATGTCCTTTAGATAAAGTCAATATTTGTCAACTTTGTGAGCAAAACCATCCTACAAAATAGTGTGAGCTTCTCTTTGATATTAAGAATACCAAGAAAAAAACTATTCAGGTTGAAGAGGAGATAAATGCATTAAACCAACATCAAGGAGGTAACTTCTCTTATGGACAAAATTCTAATCTTGCACGGAGACCACAAAATAACTGGGTTCATAATCAATGGACCCCATCTTGGAATTAGTCACCTCCCGTGCAACCTAACTGGGGAACTCCTTATTGGGGGTCCCTCGAATGGGGAAATCAGCAGTGGTCGAACCAACCACAACAACAATGTTACCAACAACATGCTGCCCCCCAATGGAATCAAGGAGAAAATCAATTTTATACTGGACCTAGGAGGAATTAACAACATAATTTGTTACCTCTGGCTCAAAAAATTCCTCAGAATGAGCAAGTGAACCAACCTTAGCTTCTAGCGCAACCGCTCCCCAATCCTAAGAATAATTACCAGAATATGCCAGTGTACTCTACCGAACATGAAAATGTTACAGGACTGAATGTGATACATTTTGAAAATGTACAATTGTGCTCTGGTAGAACTCTTCAACCCCCAACTATTGAATAAATAGTAGAGGAACCTGAGCCTAAAAGTCCACTAAGAGACAAGTCACCTAATCAGAACACTTCCACCAAGGATAAAGAGCCTTTTTCAGCAGCGGGAGTTGCTGATTTGTCTTAGGAGGAGGAAGGTCAGTCCTTGAGTCAATATAAGGAGGAGTCCATTCCAAAAGAGAAAACAATGGCACCATCCAAAACGTTTAAAGTAAATGACCCCAAAAGATACTCCGGAAGTAACTATGGCTTCTGAAATTGCGTTAATTTAGGAGATTAAGCAACTGCAATTGAGGTTCCTCTATTGCAGGCAATAAAGGAAATTCTAGAGTTAAACCAGTTAATCAAACAACTATGTATTAAAACACCAGGTAGGAAGCCAAAAAAGATAAATACCGTTCATATTGATGGTTATTTAGTTGATTTTCTATCTGGAAAGGCTATTGCTCCAAAATACGATGATCCTGGGAGTCCACTTATAATTGTTACAATCAATGAGGTAGCAATACCAAACACACTAGTGGATCTTGGGGCAACTATTAATGTGATGACTGTGGATGTAATGGAAAAGTTATGACTAAATGATTTACATCCTACAACCATAGTCTTACAAATGGTAAATCAGTCTATAGCCATCCCAAAGGGCGTCATTAAAAACATCCTCGTCAAAGTTGATGGATGGGAATATCCAGTTGACTTCTAGGTAATCCAGTCGCTTACACCTAAAGATAGTTATCCAATAATTCTTGGGAGACCATGGTTGGCCACGGTTGTTGCTAAGATTGATTGCAGGGAAGCGGGAATGACCATTTCGCATGGTCAAGATAGTAAATGTTTGTTCTTATATCCCCCTCCTAAACCAACTGAGCATAAAAAGGTCTAGGTTGATGAACCAGAAGAATCTAGTGGTCAAGACAGTTTGGCCTCGCTAGCCATGGTAGTAATTAAACCACACAAAGAAGAATTCAAGGAAGAGTTAGTAAGCGATGTAGCATGCCTTGATATAACCCCGAATGGGGAAGAAATGATGGATGCTCCAAGAATTTTTGGGCAACCAATTGATATAAGCAGGATGGAGCAAAGCTATCCTACAATGGGAATACCTTGTCCCTTAGCAAATATGATTCCTAGAACAAGTCATTTCTTTGAAGATATCACAAGGTTTCGCTGACTTATACCTCATAGCTTTCCTCTCAATACCTTTTTATGACCAATTTATATTGTCACTTCGATCCATCCTGGAACAAAGTTGATCATGCTATTATTGGGAAAAACTTTGAACATCAATAGCTGGCTAACAGAAACACAAGAGGATAAATTATTCAATGTGTTGGTAAAAAGGTCTAAAGCTTTTTCTTGGGATTATATGGACATGAGGGGAATTCACCCAAGTGTTTGTACTCATCACATATATACTGATACCAGTATAAGGCCTATTTGCCAGCCTCAAAGGAGACTCAATCCTGCATTAAAGGATCTGGTCAAAATCGAAATTGAGAAACTCCTCCGTGCAAGATTTATTTATCCTATCTTTGATACAAAGTGGGTATCACCTATGGTGGTCATGCCAAAGAAAAATGGAAAGTGGAGAATCTATGTAGACTATAGAGAACTCAACAAAGCCACTCATTGAGATTATTTTCCCTACCATTTGTTGACCAGGTTCTAGACAACTTGGCTGGAAGGAAATATTTATCCTTTCTAGATGGACTTAGTGGTTACAATCAGATACAGGTTGCCCCATAAGACCAAGAAAAGACCATGTTTACCTACCCTTGGGGCACATTTGCATACAAAGTTCTTCCCTTTGGAATTTGTAACGCTCCAATGACTTTTCAGAGAGTTGTTCTTGCTATATTTGTTGCACTCGTTAATGACTATGTAGAGGTCTACATGGACAACTTTACAGTCTATGGGTCAACATATGATGAAGCTCTTCAGAACTTGGACCAAGTTCTACAAGTGTGTGAGGAAAATAGACTATCCCTTAGCCATGAAAAATGTTTAATAATAGTAGAACAAGGAATAGTCTTGGGACATCATATTTCCTTTGAGGGAATAAAGGTTGACCCCAAGAAAATTGAGGTCATCCAACCGCTTACTATCCCTCAAACACAAACAGATGTTTGAAGTTTTCTTGGACATGCTGGTTAATACAAAAGGTTCATAGAAGGCTTCAGTAAAATAGCAACTTCTATGTTCTTTCTTTTACAAAAAGAGGTAGAGTTTGTTTCGATGCCTAAGTGTTAACTATCATTCAAAACCATTAAGGAAAAGCTTGTCTCTGCTCCCGTTCTGCGAGGACCAAATTGGAGTATTCCCTTCCATATTTATGTAGATGCTTCTGACGATGCTATTGGAGCAGTTTTGGGACAAGAAGATGAGAATGGGGGTAAATATGCCATATATTTTATCAGTAAAAATCTTACTTATGCAGAAAGAAACTATACAACAACAGAAGAAGAATTCCTAGCTGTTGTTCATGCCATTAAGAAATTCTACCACTATATTATGGGATATAATGTTACTGTTTATACAGACCATTCAACTGTAAAATACCTAATGAACAAACCCATAGTTAATGGTCGAATTATGAGATGGTTATTACTGCTTCAGGAGTTTAATGCTACAATTCTTGATAAACCAAGGAAATATAACATAGTAGCAGATTTTATATCATGAATCAAACATGACAAGGGTGAAAGTCCTCCTATTCAGGATGAATTTCCAGATGAGAGTCTATTTGCATTTTTTGTAAAATCAACCTAGTTTGCAGATATCGCTAACTATTTAGCTGCTTCTGAGATACCCCCGGGATTCACAACTAAGCAAAAGAAGCAACTTATCAAGGAAAGTGTCCCATTCAAATGGATAAACAAAATGCTATTTCGTTGTGGACCTGATATGGTCTTAAAAAGATGTGTGAGAGCAGATGAAACCTACATCATTCTAAGGGCCTGTCACGATGATCCTTCGGGAGGGCACTATTCTACGAAGAGAATATCCCATAAAATTTTAGGCCCCAGATACTATTGGCCCTCAATGCATAAGGATATTAAGAACTATGTTCATCATTGTGATGAATTTCAAAGAGTAGGAAGACCAACTGCTTCTTTGGAAATTCCTTTACTACCACAGGTAGTGCTTGAACCATTCAAGAAATGGGGTTTAGATTTTATCAAACCCATAGATCCTTCCTCTTAAGGGAAAGAGTACATATTGGTTTGCACTGACTACCTGATGAAATGGGCTGAAGTTCAAGCCTTACAAGTAGCTAGGGAAGAGCAAGTCATAGATTTCCTCTATAATCAAATCTTTCTTAGATTTGGAGCCCCTCGAACTATCGTTACTAATCAGGGACCCCAATTTATGTCCAAAGTGCTCTTGGAATTTACCAACCATTTTCAGGTAAGCCATAGGAAGTCCTCCCCTTACCACCCTCAAGCAAATGGCTAGGTGGAAGTAACTAATAGAGAGCTTGAAAATATTTTAACAAAAATAGTTTCTTCAGGAAGAAAAGATTGGGCCAAGAAACTCCCTGAAGCTGTTTGGGCATACAACACAACCTGGAAATCTGTGACTTGATTCAGTCCCTATGAGCTTGATTTTGGAAAGAAACCTCTTCTTCCCATTGAATTTGAACTAAAAAATCTACAAAAAACTATGGAACTAGGTCTGGATTTAAAACGATCCCAAGTTGAATGATTTCTGCAACTAAGTGAATTTGATGAGCTTCGCCTAGATGTTGTGCATCAAATTGAACTAATTCAACATCAATAGAAAGAGTGGAATGACAAACACATTAAGGAGAGGGAGTTCCATAATGGAGACTGGGCCCGACTTTACGATTTGAGGTACAAAGATCATAAGGGAAAGCTCAGGACTCATTGGTTGGGACCTTATGAGATTTTTGAAGTCTTCTCAAATGGAACTATTCGGTTGAAACCAACTGATGGTGGCACACAAACCCTCTTAGTTAATGTTCACCGCTTATGTGTCTACCATAAGCCAGTTAATAGGGAAGATTTCTCAAGAATGGTGGAAATGAAGGGCGAGGTCCAATGTGTTGACTCTTCCAAGGAAAAGTCTATTTGGTAAAAATGCTTAAGCGATGCTGTTGAAAAAAAAAAAAAATTTAAAAAAAAAAAATATATATATATATTTTGAAAAAGTGTAATAAAAATACATGTATGCCAAGATATTTCTCTTCATTAATTTTTCTTCTTTTGGACTTAGCTAACTTTTGTTCCATTTTGCAAGACTTCTTCAAGATGGAAAAAAACTTTCGGCGCACCCTCCAAAGATGCTCCGGAACGTTATGATCCTGATATCAGATACTCCAGAACTTGACGGTCCTTATGCCCGATGCTCCAGAACTTGTACAAAAATCGTCATGTCGAAAAGGTGTTCCTGCACTAAGGTTCAAAGCTCTCGAAGTCCAAAATTCTTAATCATTCCGTCACTGCTCCGGCTGCATCTTTCGGCGATGCTCTGGAACCTTCATTCCGTTGCTGCTTCAGTTGCATATTTCAACAATGCTCCAGAACCTTCATTCCGCTGCTGCTCTGACTGCATTTTTTGACAATGCTCCAAAACGTTCATTCCGTTGCTGCTTTGGCTACATATTTTGGCGATGCTCTAGAACCTTTATTCCATTGTTGCTCCAGTTGCATCTTTTAGTGATGCTCCAGAACATTCATTTCATTTCTATCCTGGTTGCATCTTTCACCGATGCTCCAGAACTTGCACGCCTTCTCCGTCATGAATACAAACCTCTTGCACTAGTTTCGAACACAATGACAATTACATGCTCTAGAACTTACTCATTCACATTTCGCCACCTTTTTCATAATTTCAAAACTTCACGACACTTCCATCATCATATATTGTACACATGTCGTTCTATCTATTTTTTTATCATCAATAAAGCCTCCAAGTACTGCAGTCCTCATTGATGGCTCTGTCATCATAAAATTCTTGATTCATGCAACAATAAATCCATTGTCACCTCTGTCAATACCTTCTATCATCCTATCAAATCTGTAAGGTATGAGATCTTTGAACGATCATAGAATGCAAGTAAGTATTAATTTTCGCTTTAAGTAGGTAGCTATTTTCGAATAAAGAATAATTAATTGGCACGAACTCCACTTCCAATTTAGCAATTTGTGCCACTCAGCGATCAACTAATTGTACGGAAAAGCCTTTCACATGCCTCCATGCAGATTGAAAATCATTGCATAGTAACCTGCAAACAGGACAAATAAGTGATTTCAGAGGCAATATTTTGAAAAGTGCTATGTGAAAAATTTGAGCCGTGATTGAAATCTTTTACAAAGAGGGAAAATATGAGAATGGGGAGTGGTAAAAAGAATTCAGAGCCAAATTTAGCTGAAAAATTGTTGGGATTAAGTAATATCTCCAGACTGTTCGAAGAGGCAGGGTGGTTGGATTTTATTAGAAAATTCAAAGGATATGATGAAAAGCTGGTGAGCTCATTTTCTGAAAACTACTGAAATGGTGAAGTGGTACTTCATGGAAAGCATTTCAAGGTGAGTCCAAAAATCATTTCCCGTTTGTTTGGGTTAGAAAATTCAGGTATTAAGATAAAAGAAACCTCTCAGATAACATACCAAAAATTATCTGAATTATTTGTTAGAGAGGGAGACCCTCACCCCATGGTAGTAATTAGCACCAGAGGACCTCCATACTAAAGCCTTGGGGTACTACTGTTTCTTGGATCATAAAATATTTTACTTGTGAAGGTCAAATAGCTGTTGTAATAGGACCTACTTTCCGAATGCTGATCCATTTGCGTCATGGCAAAGAGAACCCTGCTCTTAGGGTAAATTTGCCTGAATTTTTTATATGACTCTAAAATCTTCCATAGAAAGATATAAAATAGGGTCAGGGCCACTAAAACACCATGGATTAATTCAATTGATTTTTAAATACCATTTTCGTAAGAAATCCAAGGGAAAATGGGAATTTTTTTAAAAGAAAATTGAGAAGCCTTCAATCAGAAGGACAAGAGAACCAGGGGAATCTTCTCACCGAATTACTTCACCATCCGGAGAAATTTCCCCTAAGGGCTCTCCAGCTCTAGAAGCTCCTAATCCCACCACCCTTGGTGAGGAAGTGCCAATTTTTTTGAATAATGAATTCAAAACCCCTGATTTTCTAGAGCAAGTTAGACTTGTTTATTCTGATTTGAGTAACTCCAAAAGGAAAAGAAAGGGGAAAAATAGGACACCCGTCACCTTCCAAGGTCTTCCTCCATTAAGAAGAAGTAAGCGCATAGCCTCTAAATTCTCTGAAACCCCAATGTAGGATATGGAGGGAAGTTCAAAAAAGAAAAATCCCAAGTGGCCATCTGAGCCTGTAGAGATTTTAGAGCCTACCAATGTAGAGGAAATACCTCTAGAAAAAGAAGATTTAGTCGAAGAGATTCATTCCCACTCTGCATATGTGGAGGAGGTCTTCACTGAAGAAATTCAAGGAAGAGAATAGGAGGGATATGATGGTATTCCAAGTAATTTTTCCCCTATTGTTAATAGAATTATTGAGACAGTTTAAATGAAGGATGCCACTACAGAAACAAAGAAATGTAAAATAGAAATTGATAATCTAAAGAAACAATTGTACAAAAATAAAGAACAGGTTGAATTGCAAAAAGAAGAATTGATGGTGCATATTGTTGTAATAAATAAAAGGAATCAAGAAATACAGGGTTTAAAACTACAATTATAGGAAAAGGACACAACGATTTATAAGTTGAAAGATAAAATACAAGATTTGAGTCAAGAGCATAAAACTTATAATGTTGACATTGCAGAAAAGAATACAGAAATTGAAAGGATAAAGAAAAACTTTGTGCTTATGCTCATAGCCTTTGAAGAAGACAGGAAAACAAGAACTAAAGAATTAAATGCTTCCATCAGCAGAGTTGTAGAGCTGGAACAAGACTTGGCGGAATGCACTATGAAACCAAAGATGGAATCAAAAGAAATCCAAACTGAGCCGGTTATAATTGATTGGTTCCAGGTTCGCATTCCCCCATTGCTAATTAAATGGATGGAAAAGTATTATTTCTTAAGAAATGTTCAAACTAAGAATTACACGCTAAAGAAGGAATTGGTACTCCTGAAGGAGTCATTTCATAGGGAATACAGAGGAAAACAAGATGCATGTCAATTAATTGATTGTCTACTATCCTGTAGAAGGCCTTCTAGATTGTATTCCATGTTTTTAAACGAACAATGGATAAGATGGAAATTATTTAGAATCTACAATGATCAGCCTTATGAACCCAATGACAAAGATTTTATTAAGATATTTGTACAGTCAACCCCTAAGGATCAAGATTTGATTTGTGAGTTCTTTTTGCATGATTTGTTATTAGAAAATCACATTGATTTCTTTATCAATATGTTTGTTGGAGAAGTAGAATTAAGAGCCTTGTTTTCTACCATAAGAAACCAAATTCATTGGAAGGAATGTATAAAATAATTTACACAGGCAAAAAAGACAATAGGTCTCCAAATAAGGTCACCAAATTCTAGGCCTGAAGGTTTTAAAGACACCTTTTCATCTCTCCTGATTAATGACAAAATGAAAGAAAAGTATGACGAAAGCCTCAGGTAGTGTTACAATAATTTTATGAATCATGGGCAGAAATTGATTGGGAAAGCATGGCACGCTTGTGAAGAGAGATTCACTCCATTACCTACTTACCTCAAGAAAAGAGAGGTCATTTCCCCTCTTAATCTCAGGTGGTCTTTTAGAAGAGCTGATGTTTTAGTCAAAATCTTGAGAACCCTTAAGAAAAACTGGATGAGAATGAGATACAGGCCTCCTTTGCTACTTAATCCACCTCCTGATTTCAATATTTCAACTGATTAAAATGATAGAATTTTTAATGAATGGAGAGAGAGTGTGATATTTCACAAAGGGTTCATCCATGACCCTGTAGCTTTTGATGCAACAAAAAGAGAAGAACATAATCTTAGTGCCATATATGAGGGGTGGAATAAAACTCAGGGTTATAACTATGGAGCACGAGGACCTGCCAGGAATTAGGTGGGGGACGAAATGATGAGGTAAAAATAATCTCATCAAAATAAAATCAGAAAATCTTATTCTTACAAGTTCAATCCTAAGTCTATGCCAATTTATTAAACTTTAGGAGAAATGATTTCTTATCTTTAAGGAAAATTATGCAAACTTTATTTCTTATGATCAATTGAGGAAATTTTCCAATACAAGTTTAATGGGTTGACTTGAGTGTTTTTGTAGGGAATAATCAGTCATCTAGCAGCTGTTACAAACATTGAGCCAACACGTGCCTTAAGTATGATGAAAGATAGATGTTGCGAACCTCCTCCTGAATCTCAGGCTGATGAACTGAAGATTTAGTTACTGTCTATTTAATTTTTTTACCAAAAAATTCATGGCTCGTCTCGAGCCTTCTCTATATTTATGAGTTTTAAAAGACATGGAAGTTAGTTAAAGTTGTTAAAAGACTTTTCAATGGTTATCCACGCCATTTGGAATCTAGGATTTAGTTATAAGTTTTTCTATAAGAATGTAATTTCAAAATGGATGAATAAGACTTAATAGTAATGTTATGTTGTTTATATGATTTCTGAATACTGATGAATGAAAGAACTTTCTTCTGTCAATTTCTAAGTTGTTGAACTATGGATGATAACTGTTTATAATGGAAGGAATCCAAAACTTGTAGTTCATGTGATTTGAGAACAAAGTGTGACCTGCGAGCTAGCCACTCGAGGAGAATTAGTTTAAATAGATAAGTACTTACTATTATGTTGTTTTAGTTGCTACATAAATAACTGTTCAGTAGGAATTATTTAAGTCTGTTAAGAGTTGAGTCTGAAGTTCCGAAGCACCATTATTTTTAGTATGAGTTATTCTTCGTAGTTGTTAGAATATTTTACTGTTTAAGAATTTTTTTTATAGTCTGTTTACTTACTTTTCCACTTCTGTAGTTTATCAGTTATACAATTTTCTTATCTCTATGCTTTCTAGTTTAGTTATGATGCTTTCTAAATTAGTTATCTTATGCTTTCTAGTTTAAGTATTTCCAGTTTTCCTAGAATAATTTTTTTTCTAGATAAGAAGTTAAATGGACTTAGACTAAAATTGATTTAAGTAGTTTAAAGAAAAACAAAAAATCTAAGATGAGTTATTTGAATTATCTTCTTTTGCAAACTGCCTTGTACACTGCGTGGTCGACTAATTGAAATTCTATATTCTAAAGTAGTAGGACCTAACGACAACCTATCAAATGGTTTGTGTTCCTCTGGTTCAGTTCCCAAACAAAATTTTGTGAATGAACAAGAGATAATTGAGATGACTGGTGCAACCATGGAAGGAAAATAACTCATTTTAAGGAAATCAAAGATCTAGTCATTAGGTATGTTGCAATGGTATTAGGTCACAAATTTTATTTTCCAAGTAATAACCTCATAATCTCTACTATTGTTGTTTGCACTACTATTGATATAATTAGAAGAGGTATGGATTTTAACCTATGTGAGTTACAATGGATACATCTTTTAAAGAACTTGAAGAAAATCAAGAAAATAAAGAAAAATACATTTCAGTATGGAAATTTGATTGCCTTCTTACTCTTTTACTTCATGAAAGAGTTATCGATATTGGGAAGGATAGAATGGAAAAATGTAGAACCTATTGCCCATTAGATCAAGAATATCATAATGAACCTTGGTGGCCTAGATTCTCAAGAGACTACTCTTGCTGCACTCTTTGGAACATTTCAAATGAGGATGAACAAAAGATCAAGGAGTCCAAGAAGTGTAACTGAGAGGTTCTCCGAATTTTTTAATTTCCTAGTTTTTATTGATTTTTGTTATATGAAAGCAATCGGATCCAGATTGGTGTGGATATCTGAATTGAATTATGAAGTGACTGATGCTTAGATTGATCATTATGCAAAAAATATTTTAGACATCCTGAAGAATCCCAATGAAGAAGAAGTCTCCAGTAGTGCAATTGGAACAAGAAAGAAAAGGAAAAGTGTTGTTATTAAAGAGGAAGTAACAAAAGGAAGTGAATTAGAGAGAGTGCAACATAAGCATGAAAACATAAAAATTCAAGGAGATTTAAAATATTTGCAAAAGATAATTCTTGGTGCCAACTTTGATTCATGTATCATTTGTGAAAAATCTCATAAACATGTTTAATTCTTTGAAAGTATATATCTCCGGACTAGAAGCGCAAGTTGGAATTAGATCTGCAAGATAAAATTTAGAAGATATCAAGAAGAAATGTGCAGATGCACATCACAGAGTGGTGATGGAATTGGAGAGTGTATAGATTTGTGAGGAAGATGCTTAGGAAATTCTTTCTTTATGTTTGAATTGGTCTATTAGTACACTAAATGTAAGAGATTAGATAAGGAAGAGTGGAACTTAGATGAGTACTCAAGCAAATATATAAAAATTGGTAGATGATAGAGATAATCAAAGATGGTCCTACATTGTGCAACTTCAAGACAAATTTTTTCTCTTTAGGATCAAAGAACATAAGTGATTAAGAATTTTGTGGCACTCAAAGATATGGTAAACCTTAGGCACATTCTTATATCTAGTGCTCTTGACAGTATTGGTAATTTATCATAGATTAATCTTAGTCCCAATACTTTAGTAGAAGGTATAGAGTCTTTGACCAAGATTGAAATATTTCACAAGACTCTTGTAAATGTGAAAAAAGCATGGGAAGAAGGAAAAGCTTCATGGAAGGCTATCTTTAAGAATCTCAAAGGTTCCTCTTCTTTAGGTTAATACAATTTTTTTTTTTTTTCATATCTTTTTGGTTAAATTTTGGTGTATATAGATATATTCCAGATGCCATCCTTTTCCATTGATATCAAAAGGGGAGAGAGATAGATAGAGGATTTTTTTTTTTTTGAGGAGAACAATTTTGAAAGGGGGAGTATTTATTACCTTATATTGGAATTTTTTTTTGACATGCATGTTTCCATCAATTCCAAAGGGGGAGATTGTTGGAAATATGGAGCCTTGTAAAATGAGCATGAAGTGTATGGATTGTGTTGCTTGTTCCTATGTTGTCATTGATTTCAACATGGTGATAATTATATGAGAAGCTTACTTAGTCTACCAGAAGCTATTATATACTAGAAGTGTTCTTTATTAATAATTGAGTGTATTGGGTTTTGAGTCTGGAATTCACCGCAAGAAAAGATATGACTCTAATCTCTTAATCATGTTATTGTGTATCATTCAAACATCTATATCCAGGATCTTGAGAATTTTTGTGTTATTAGCATAAAGTTATTATTGATAGATTTTAGCTCTGTACTCTATAGTTGTGTCTCTGCTCAACATATCAGTGTGGGAGGCTTCCCACTTTCTTAAGAAGAACATTCTATTGATGTGGTTCTAATGGTAGTCTCTTTGATGTTAGCATGATGAGAAATTGAGGTAATGCTAGATCTGGAAGGTGTTTTATTTTGAGAAGTGTATGGTGGTTTGGAGCTTTTGTATTTAGGTCCTAGCCTTGGTCGACCTAACATATTTCATGCATTATGAATATCAAATATACATTGAAGATGTTTTCTATGGATCTTCGTTGACTTGATATGATGCACTACATGGACAATTTTTTTTTATATATCATATTATGCTGACAAGAGTGTTTTTGATTAGTTATTCTTCATCTAATTAGGCTGACCTAATTGATGAATAAGATATACTTGCATATATATGCAAGACTCTTTGAAGGATATATGTGTGAGTGTGGTGGAGTGGAAAATGTGAGCATGGAAAGAAGAAAGAAGAAAGATATGGTGAAGTGTGAAAGGTATTGAGGAATGTTTGAATATGCAAGCCTAAATGATTTATCAATTGAGGATCATAAATTTTTTTTGAATGACTATTGTGAGAAGCAATACTTCATTTTCAAAGCTTCATTGGAACTAAACCTTGCACACAAAAGGTGTATTCTATCAGTTCAAACTTTTGGCAGTGAGCCATAACTTTTGTATCTTGGCGATTAGCCATCCTTTGTTTTTAGGCTGTGAGCCTTTCAAGGATAGTGAAACCTGGTAGCGAGCCTCATAATATCTTGTATCCAAATATAATATATTGTGAGATAATCCTCATCATGTTTTTTCCCATTTTGGGTTTTCCACATAAAAATCTTGGTGTTCATGTGTGTTGACGCATTGTCTTGTTTCCATGTTCTCTCTTGCTGATTTAGTCAAAATTATGATAATGTTTATATGGTTTTTATTAGAATTGTTTTATATAATACCAATTCACCCTCCCTCTTAGTATTTTGGATATTCAATAGTACAATAGACATAAGTTTGAATTTCTTATGGAGTAGCTTCTCATAACATCATTCAAAGTTCTCGAATTAGAATTTGTGTGTGAAGTTTTTGGTCTCAATTCCCCATGGTACCATGAAATTTACCTATATATTCATGATGGTATTATTCCACTTGACCTTACCAATAACCTATGTAAAACCTTTATCCAAATATCCTCTCACCTTTTCATTATTGGTGATACCCATTACCAAAAAAGTATGAATGGAATGTTACTTAGATATCTTAACCTAAAAGAAACTATGATTTCCTTATAGGAGGTACATGAAGGTGTTTGTGAGTCACATTCGAGTGGCATCACCTTAGAAAAATGTTTCTTAGAACTAGGAATTATTGGCCAACCATGGAACAAGAGGTAAACTAATTTATAAAGAAATACCTACAATTTTATCAACATGGTGATCTCATCCATGCTCCAGTGCAAGAACTACGACCTATAACAACAACTTGGAAATTTTTGCAATGGGGGATTGATCTCATTGGAAATATTTTACCCACATAAGCCAATGGAAATAATTTTATCATCATCACCATTGAGTACTTGAAAAAGTGGATTGAAGCTATTCCTATAACTTATATCACTAGTAAGAAAATATTCAAGTTTATTCTTAACTACCTAATATGTAGCTATGGTGTTCCTCAAGCCATTATCATAGATAATGGAACACCCTTCAAAACCCAAGATGTCCAAGAACTTTGCAACCAATGTCATATCCAACATCGTTTCTCCACACCCTATTGTCCTTAAGGAAATGGTCAAGTCGAATAAGACCATCTTGAAAATCTTAAAAAAGAATGTTAATAAAGTTGGGTGGGATTGGCAATTGTAACTAAATCTTGCCTTATGGGCTTACCGAACGAGTATCAGAATACCTACTGGTACTAATCAATATTCCTTGGCCTATGGAATAAAATCCATCTTACTCATTGAGGTTGAGCTCCCATTGCTAAGGGTTTCATTGTAGCACCTGATTGATGATGAAGAGTATTGGATGTCGAGGTTGAATGAGCTAGAATTGTTGGAAGAGTGACATCTAAAATCATTGAATAATTTATGGGCCTATCAAAATCATCTTCATAGAAGCTGTAACAAGAAAATCAAGGGCCAAAATTCTCAATTGGGAGACCTAGTTCTCAAGAAGAATAAAAAAAATCAGTTGGATCAAGATAGCAAAGGAAAATTCAAACCTAACTAGTTAGGACCATTTCTATTACCACAAGCTATGGATCTGGAGCATATCAAATAGAAACATCTAAAAGGTATCCCTTGTAGGAGCCTATCAATAGTTTTAAAAAATGGTTCTATGACTAGGCCATGAGGGGTATCTTTTTCCAAAAATCCAAAAATCAAGAAATCCAAAAAAAATGAAAATAAGAAACAAAATAGTAAAGAGAAAAATCTCCCTTTAGTGAAAACCACTTTGGTGGGCCTTTGGGAAAGTACTTTGGTGAAAACATGGAAAATAGGTGTCATGTGTAAATATTAACCATCTACCATCTATACAAATCTCTTTTCATCCATCTATAATAAATATTAATCCATTCCATCATCATCCATCCATATACATCCCTATCATGGATTGGTGTTCAACTAGTATCTATCACTATCATTACCACTTGGAATTGTCCTAAGGTCTTCTTATCCACTTCATAATGAAGTAATCTAACATATGATTGGGGGCATCTTCTTGAACCTAGTTGTCAGCATGGATTCTTGTATATAGCATAATTCCTTTGAAATCTCAAAAACATTTAAATATGTTCCAAATATCAAAAACATTCAAATAAGTTCAAAATATAAAAAAAATATTCAAATATGTTCAAAATATCAAAAAGATTCAAACATGTTCAAAATATCAAAAACATCTAGATAGCTTCAAATTCTCTAAAAATATTTAAATATGTTCAAAATTTCAAAAATATTTAAATATCTTCAAAATTACAAAAATATTTAGATAATGTTTGAAAGTCCAAAAACATCTAGATACCCTAAAATTCCAAAACATTCAAATAACTTCATAATACCAAAAATAGACTCAAAAACATCAAAGCACAAAAAAAAACTCAAAAATATCAAAAGAACAAAAATAGCTTCAAAATATTTTAAAAGACCAAAAATATTTGAAAAATCACCCAGCCCCAATCCCTCATTGCCGATCATCCATCCACAATAAATTTTCATCCATAATAAACCTATTGCCACCCTTATCTATGACAAAAAAAGAAAAGAAAATACAATAATCATCAAAAGATAAATGCTCATGCAAAATCATAAGTCTTGATCATTGTCAAAACAAATATCAAAGTCTTCTTTTCAATAGCCTAAAACATTTTTGGAATATGAAATCAACATCCGGTGAATGTCTTGACAAATATATCTTTCCTATGGTAGGAATCATTTTGGATATCACCTAGAACCTAAGCTCTCTAGCAAGAGATAAGATGGAATTGATGTGTTTTTTCAGTTGATTTTTTCTTTTGGTTTTATCTTTTGTCTCATTCCTACTCAAAACTACCTTGATCTTCAACATCTTGGTGTTCCTAGAGGGGTCTGTAATGGGGCATAATAATTTCTTTTGTCTGTTGTGTTTGTTGGATGTTATTGTAATACGACCTTGGTGAATACTTGCCTTGTGTGTGTAGGGATAGTCTCGAGTAATACAATAGCTTTCACATATCGGGTTCTTTATACCTTTTAAGTATTTGTCTACTCACTTTGATGGCTTCATTCTCTCACATAATCAAAGAAGGTTTTTGTATGTCAAGTATGAACAAGGATATTCCTATCTATTTGCAAATTCAAATTCCATGCAATAGATACAATGCCACCCTAGTTCTTCATACCTTGGTATATTGTGTCTACTTTCTATATCAAAATAAGGTTTTCTCTACATAATTTAGCATAATCTAAAAGAAAAATAAAAACCATCTATTTCCTATCTCATATATATCCAATAAAATCTCAAAATATAATCCAATAACCATAGATTTATTGGTACATAACGTGCAGAAAATATTCATCACATTCTAGATCCATAAACTGTCAATAACATCTCATATCATCCATCCCACATGATCATCATATATCGTATCAAAATACAAAAATAATCATACATCCTACATCCATAGTTTTTTAGCAACATTATATAGGATCACCATCCATCATAATATTATGAAATCTTACATCCATAATAAAGCATACATAATAACATCATATCATAGTCACATCAAAAAATAATCCCATCTCATATATAGTCAAAAATAAAAATGTCATGATACAAAATATCTCATATATTGAACACGTGATACAATATATACATAAAAAATAAATAGAAGAGGCTATCCATAGCTGATGAATGTATATATAGTAAAAATCTAACTACATCATGGATCTCTACATCAAAATAAGAATACAAATATATATAAATTCTCTACATCAAGCTCCCTCTCTCCTCTCGATCAGGAGGCGGATGAGGTGGACCCATTTACTAAGGTGGACCCTATGGTTGATGTTTCTATTCCTAATATCTTTGTGGCTATGAAATTTGACCCTATGAATGGTCCCTACCAATTGATCCTCTGTCTAAACCACTAGGTACCATTGCACTCCTCTGAGAGAAGTGAAGTTGTCGTCTATGCATAGGGACTGAAATATCATATAATGTCTAGTAATATGTGGCCTCTCTCTAGAGAGACTAGATAGATTTAATTTGTTGAGCTAGAGGGATCACCTATCTTTCACCTACCACCTCTAGCTACTAGCGACATCCCCTCTCCTGGCCTCTCTCAAATGTAACATGTGCTAGCTATGCCTCAAGCTACTACTGTATAGATATCTCTACATCTCTCTCGATCCTCAACTTATCTCTCTTAATAGTCCACTGAGTAAGCTATACAATGAGTCCATCCTATTCTTGGTAGTGTTTGTGCACTCTCTCTGAGCCTAATCTCACTGTTGTAGAGCAACACAGATCCTCTAATCATCAAGCCCTCCATCTCCTAGACCTCCTACGATAGCTAATACTACTCCTATATTGGGACTTTTTTCTTGTCCTCTGTCCTATGCAATTGGTATATTTACCTTGGCCCTCTATCAATGTCGATGGGCTCTACCTATCTCACCCTCTCGACACCTTCATCCACCAACTTCACCCCCATCAGGATTTGTGAATGTAAGAGGCCTATGAGGGACCCACCATTTGTCATATTCTAAAGTCATGTTAGGATCTTCCTATCCATTTTCCCAAATCCAATGGACCTAAGCCAAGTGGTCAAAATATGATATCACCATCTGTGATGAGGGCATAAGCCCCCAATCCATTATCTCCCACATAGTCTGAGAAAAAACTACATGGTAGTCATCAACAGGAACATCTTGTTGCTCCCTAAACTATCTCTTGACCCTATTAAGTAGATATATCTCTATGAGACCAAGGATATTAGCATGGGTTGATTACACTTGATCCATGATGCATCGAAGCATAACATAGTTGCTAATACTCAATCTTCCAAACAAGATCATTCAAATTAAAGATAAACTAAACATTTATTGAAATGAAGCATTCTAAATATAAAACAATATTGAAATGTCTATTCTACCCCATTTGAAACTTATCCCATTTTGGAAGGGGTGTCGTGTTGATGTGGAATGATGACCCTTTCCCAATCCCATGATTTGTGATCTTGTTTCAATTGATTCTATTGAAGAGAATCGATGAAACTGTTGTGATAAAGTGATGAAAACATGATTTATGCTGAATTAAACATGATGGAAGCTAAATTAACATGATTCTATGCTAAAATTGATTTAAATATGCAATTGCTAAGATAATCTAAGCTAATTCTAAGCTAAAAGATTCAAACCCTAATTTACAAACAAGCTAAGATGGATGCATGTAAGCCATTAATGGAAGCTTAAAGCTATTATGCAACTAAACATGAACTAAAATATGTTAAATGTGAGTAAAGTATGAGTGTGAGTGTGAGTGATTTCAACAGAATGAGTTTGCAATTGAAATATGGATCCATTTGTCTCCAAATAGTGTTCTATTTATAAGAGAGCAAATAAGAAATGAAGGTTTGAGATCAAAAAGATTAATCAACAGTCAAAGATGGAGGAAATAGGAGGCATGGATCATGGATTCTCATCAATGGGTGAGAATGCAAGATGAGATTTAATGAAGGGTTCCCATTTGTTCCAAACAAACACACTTTTGACCTACACACATAGGTCACAAGTTTAGCTTGCTCAAGAAGACAAATGAGAATATTCCTTTATTAAATGATTGGAGGAGAGAGAATATTCCTTTTGGAATATCATCATGGGTGAGGAAAATGGTTAATTTGCAATTTAAAACAAAATTTTAATTATGAAAAAAGGGGGGTAAGGAATATTCCCCTTTTAGAGGAAAATTAGATTAATTGTTAATTAAACAAGGTTTAATCATACAATTAGGGGTTTTAGAGGAATAAAGTGATTTTCATTAAAATAAATGATTTAATGAATGGAGAAAGGTGAGATGACATTTAATTAAATAACTTAGGGTTATTTAATTAAATAAGATGACTTAGGGAATTAAATTAAATAGTTTAATTTATTTAATTTAATGATATGAAATTTTAGTGTGAAAGGGGGTGAATTAGCTTGATTTGATGCATTAGGTTAATAAAAAAAAATGATGCAATTAATTAATTAGCTAGGCTAATTTAATTAATTAAGCGAAAAGAGGATGAGTTCCAGGATAAAATAATTATAGTATACTTGATTCAAGTGTATGATATCATTCAAGACATTTTTAGTGTCTACATTTTTCCTCTCTTTGAAGCAAGGTACCTGCTACTTTAGTTCAAATATTGATGATCTTCAAATTAAAGAATGTTGTTCAAATCAATTTTTTTATTTTGATTTTTTTGATTTTTTAGATGCCCAAGCAGAAGGATTACGCTAATTCCTTGCCCCCTCAAGAAATCAGACATTTTTTTAAAAATTTTGAGTTGATTTCTTGCGAAAGGTGAAAAGCTTCCCTAGGGGTCCAAACAGGCTTTGGGATGCAAGAAATATGCCAAAAACACAAAAAAATGATGCAAAATTAGGTTCTGATTGGAAAAATTAGTGAAAATGATGATAAACCCTAGCTTGAATGTGAAATTAGGGAAAAAACCCTAATTTTCTAGCATAAATAAGCCAAGAATGGTCACTTCAAATTCATTTGTGCATTCACACCTTAGAGAATTCTTGTTGCTTTGAGCTCTGACACTGTGATGAAATGGCACGATGAAAGCTTCCATGACACATTTTTGACCAAGTTCAAGAGTACGAGAGGCTGCCAAGCACAAGACCACCAATATGTGATTGAAAACTTGATTTGAAATTTGAATTTTTGACCCGGTACATCTAGGGCCAAGAGCACACGATCAAAGAGAGATATTTTCTAGACATGGTGGCATGAAAATTCGACAAGTAGAAAGACAGGCCCAATGATGCCTACAGATCCATTTTTGCAAGGCCAACTCGAGAGGTTCCCGCATGGGGACCCACTATTCCAGATCTAGAGGTAGTGGAGGGTTTCAAATAGTCGGTAGCTCAGCCATGGGAATATGACCAAGGCCAGGTGGTCATACAGAAGACACCTACTTATGATGCATGGTTTACACCTCCACGTAGATTGACAGATCCAATGAGTGCTCCTTTACAAGGAGACCATGAGGGAGAGGTATGGGTATGGGTAGAGGATAGGGATAGGGTGGCCAGGACAACCAAGATGGATAGATTCCAAGGGCACCACTAGTGGGAAAGCAACCTCCTATTCAATAGCAGCCAGGTCAGTAGCAGCTAGTGCGGCCACCACCACCAAATCCTAGAGACATTCAGATTCAACAGATGTAGCAGCACGTGCAAGTTCTCATAGGTGAGCAGGATCAGGCCCACAAGCAAATTTTGGTGATCATTGTTGAGTGGGACCAGGACAAACAGTAGGTTGTGGCCATCACAGTAGAGAGAGGCCACATGAGACAATAGGTATAGGTTGTGACTGCTGAGAGAGATCAGGAGACCAACCATCGCCAACAAATAGAAGCTATGATAATAGCTACTCAAGGCATGACTGTATCTGTGAGATTCTATAGAGAGGTTGTGACTGAGGTATCCTATTATAGGATGCATTACCACCGTGATGTTCCAACGCCACTTAGAAAATCGATTATTCATAGAGGAGTGATGCATGGCCTAGAGCTAAGGAGTAGCCATCAGTGCTAGCTCGAGTGTAAAGACACTTTTTTATTTTTTTGTCTGATTCTTTGATACAGATATACATTAATGGGCTCATTTTTGATAGCCTCATGGATATTGTATTTATGATCGATATACATACACTCATCCAGATTTTGTACCAGGATATACATTTTTTGATATATATATGATACAGATACGGATTTGATATGACATGTTCAACTTATCTCATGCTTGGGATGTATGGATGCATTTTATTTATGCTTATGTGATATACGATGATATGAAATGATATGCTATGAATGGATGCAATATTATATTATTTTTTAGTATCTTTTTCATAATATGATATGCAAATGCTATGGATGCATTTTTTTTTTGTGTGTGTATTTTCTATGCAGTTTTATGATGTGATGATGTATGCATATGGATGTATGGATGGTTAATGTAGATGTTTATTCTTATGATATGTGATGTAATGTATGATATGTGAAAATTTAAGATGCTTAAAATAACAAATATATATTATTCATCACAAGTTAAATGATAATGATGATGCAAGATGTATGATGTGATATGCTATGATTATGAGATGTATGCGTGCTGATGATTTGTGGATGTAGGATGGATTCATTGATGATGTTTTTGTTGACTGTCATGATACTAGGTTAGTATGGAGAGAAGATAAAAGAAACAAGATTCTTTGACCATTGATTTTGATGATTTCCTTAAAAGATCCAACAAGTCTATGATCCACCAAGACTTTATTAGAGATGGTGATGAGAAATGTAGAATGAGGATGAATGCATGATGATGATTTTCTCAAACCTTGGGATTGGGATTTTTTGTTGTTCCTTATTGTTTGATATAACACATAGAAACGATGCATCAAGGTATTGATAACCAGGATGGTGTTGTATCTAGTGTAATGGACTTTGAATTTGCAAACAAATAGGATAGTCCGTATTCACATCTTGGCATACAAAAACCTTGTTGGAATGTAAGTTAGAAGCTTAGAATGGATTGGACCAAAGCATATGCAATAGTCAACAACTTACTCCAAAAGACCTTCCTACACACAACCAAACAAGTATGCACCAAGATTATTTTACAAGAACAACCAGAAGCACAAAAATGAAAGATAATGATCGATTTCCCATTCCTTTCTCTCTAAATCATTTTGATAGACATCATCGAGAAGTCCTCAGAATGGGTCATTAAGATAAATCATAAGAAAATGTCAAAGGAAAATAGTTAGTGTTATCTATATCTCTTGCTAGTTTAAGATAGCTAAAGTGATTTCTAATACTGATGTCCATTGCAAGAAGGATACATCCTAGGACATGTTGATTAGATGGTTGTTTGATTTTAGGATGATGATGAGCTTTATGATAAGCCGTTGATACAAAATTCACTGACGCATTTACCTATGTAGACTAGATTTTGACAATTAGGTTCTCACTTTATGACTTGTTATACTTGCTTTCTATTTGATTCACCAAAGGGTGAAGGTGATGATTGATTTACTATGGGTGAAGATTTATTACTAGTGAAAGTGAAATTGGATGTGTGGTTTTTTTTTGGAATATTTCAATGTTTTTGGGTATTTTGAAAATGTTTTGAGGCTATTTTGGTATTTTGGAAAGTTTATGTGGATGTTTTGGGCTTTGGGTTATTTGAGGCTATTTAGGGTTTTTTGAGATTTTCCAAATTTTTTTAGGGTTTCTAAGTTTCAAATTTTTGGTTTTTTAAATTTTCAAATGTTTTGGGACTTTTCGATTTTCAAATGTTTTTATTTTTTGAGATATTTGGATGTTTTAGGAGTTTTGGAATATTTGAATGTTTAGATGTTTTTTGAGTTTTCCAACCAAGAACCTAACCTAAAAGATCTATCCTAGGGGCCTCGAGGGCTGATCAAAGATAAGCCTTTCCTAAGTTATACACGCAAAGACCACGTAGTTCAACCAACGTGACTTATTAACAAAGAGGTATGAACAGTCAAGAGAAACCAATTTATTATGACGTACTCCTAAAGGATTTACTTAGGCTGCCTCGAGGGCACATCAATGATGGCCTTGCCTATGTTCAAGCTTAGAGACAACCTTGTTTGACAAGGGTATTTTTTTTGGATTTTCGATGTTTGACCTTTTTAGGGATTTTGATATTTTTTGGATGTTTTGGATTTTATGATTTTGAAAGTGTTTGTGGATTTTCCGATGAACATTTTACGAATGTTTTTGAATTTTTTCATTGATATTTTGAGGTAAATGATACCTAGATCATGATGTCGATGTCATGTTATGGGATATAAGACATGGATCAAGAGTTATTCAAAACGAAGAGTGCAAGAACCCACCCCTAGTGTCTAGTAATTCTTCATAATGCAATGGATAACCAAGATAGGTAATGTATATGTAAAGAGTTTTACAAAGGTTTAGCATGCTAGATATAGGCTATGGGACTTCACAAGATAAAATGGTAAAGAGCCTATCAAAATTTCCCATGAGTAGAGTTGAAGTATACGCCGAATCTTTGTCAAGATCAAGATAAAGTGGAGTATTTGGATGAATCTGTATTGGATGGATGGAGGGAACATTGGATTTATCATGACAAGGATGAGATGCTTCTATCTGAGAAGGATCATATAGACACTCGATTCTACTCATGACACCTATTTTCTAGGTTTTCATCATGGTACTTGCCCAAAGTGCCACCGTAGTGGTTTTCATTGGAGGATGAAT
This sequence comes from Sequoiadendron giganteum, assembly GCA_007115665.2. Classification (NCBI taxonomy): domain Eukaryota; kingdom Viridiplantae; phylum Streptophyta; class Pinopsida; order Cupressales; family Cupressaceae; genus Sequoiadendron; species Sequoiadendron giganteum. Next base: position 339,377,869 of record CM021103.1, on the reverse strand, counting down.
TTTATTTTTTTGATTTTTTTGGAATTTTTACCCTCATGTTGAACCACCTAGTGGTACTAATATAGAGGCCACAATCATAACATGCAACTGATATCCTACCTGAAGAAGCTACTTTGCTAAGATACAAGCACTTGAATGCAACCTTGAAGAACTTTGATTTGCCTTGTTGGTACCAAAATTAACCTTGTCTATGTGCACACATTGCGATATGGTACCTTCAAAATCCTTATGATGAAGGGTAGCTGCCAACACATGGTCAATTGGAGAATTGGATATCACGAATGGAGTGGACGATGATATGTATGAAGGAATATGAGATGGATTGGTTGATATTTTGGAACCTTTGACTCTCCAAACTTGGGAAGATGAGCGATGATGGGGGATGGAGGTTTTCATGGAATTAGGAAGAACCACTAGATATAATTTGTTCCTTGCTTGAGAATTCTTCTTTTGTATTTGAGGATGCTTTTGATGGATACATTTCCCTTTTTGATTTTACCCCATAGTTTCTTTGACTGATGGAGTTTTAGAGGGATGAATTTCTTTATTTTTCTTTGGTATCCATTTGTATTTTCTTTGTCCCTTTTGTGTTACTACTTCATTTTCTTTGATGATCTTCACCTTTCTTTGATAGAAATTCTTCTTTTTACATTCGTCCCAATTTGTGTATGAGATGATGGGTGAATTATAATTCATGATACAACTAGTTGTAGCATTGACAATATTTTCATCATAAGGATCCTTCATGCCCCATATGTTAATATTTGTTGTAGACAATATTTCCCCTGACGTTGTGAAGGTATTATCAATACCTAATCCTTTGCCCTGATAATGTATCCTCTGATCTATAGCCAGTAAATATGACTTTTCATGAACTCATGATATTGCTATGGGTTCATGTTGTTCAGGAATATGAATTGTTTGCTCTAGTTCTATGACATCATTTTTGTTGAATACCCAAGATACTGAGAGGGGGGTGAATCAGTATCTTCTTAAACTTATTAAACAAACACCATCCAATTTATCTAATGCATATAATAGTAGAGATGAGAAAAAAAATTAACAAAAGATAAAAACATACAACATATGAACACCAAAATTTTCATGTGGAAAATATAGAATGGGAAAAACCATAGTGAGGATCAACTCACAATATAATTTAGTTCCAAAACCGAATACAAAAAGAGGCTCACTGCCACATACAAAATCTCACTACTTACAAAGAGGACTCACTATCCAAGCATAGATGCTCACTACCTACAAAAGGATTACAATACAAAATTCGCTTCACAGTCAGAATGAACTGGTAAGAGTGCACCTAACAAGTGTTGATTTAGTTCCTTTGAAGCTCAATAAACTGACTTACTACACTTAATCATTTTCACACACTTTGCTTCACATTCACACCATTATTCACATTCAATCACTTCAAAAATATCAAAACAATCCAATATATATATCTGATACATCCACAAGCATCAATTAGGTCAACCTAATTAGATGCAATGTTTAATCACAAAAAAGACTAACTATCGGCTTTGAGTTAGTATAAAACTTCTCCAGAAATAATCCAAGCATGTAGCATGCTATATCATGTCATCTTGGATCACACATACATCCACAATACAAAATTTGATCCATTACAATATCATTTATTTATTAGGTCGGCTAGGGATAGACATAACAAAATACAATCGACAGAATAGTGCCAACTCGCCATAAGAGCACATGAGCACACAAGATTCTGAACTTACAAGCTTCCAACATCCAATTTTTTTTCCCCAAAACTACGAGCAATGATGATCACTAGATGAGGAGTGCAGACTAGAATACCAAACCAAAATACTATAGGATGTAAACTGGTTCTTCATATCGATTCAGAGTACAGGATCAAACTAACAACTTAATCAACATGGTTACATCAATGACAACACAAAGTCTACACAACTAGATGACATTATTCATTCATCCAAAAATCCCCCCCTTTGCCATTGATGGCAATATGTGCCAAAAGAATGTATAACCCTTCACACACCTTCACACAGTTCTTCATTCTTTTCACTTCACACTCCCCTTTCTACATGACAATCTCTCCCCCTTTGACATCAAGGAAAAAGGGAAACCAAAAATAGGATGTAAACATATGTACATGGTGACAATGTATATACATAGACATTATAGCTCCCCATTTCAAACAATCAAGTGAAAATAATGCTTTTTACATGAAATTTTTTCTTGTACCTTTCTCTTGTAGTTGGAAGAATCCTCTTACGAGCTAACACTGCAGAATCTATTTTGATACACATGCTATCCAACAAAGTCAATAGCATAAATGAGGATGACCAGTCCAGAGACAAGCACTATCATTCACAATCTTTTGCATTAGAAAGTATCCCAGAGAGATGATCCAACCAGACCTCAACAATTTCTTTGACCAACCAGAAAGTTCTAATGAAATCTTCCCCCTATCTCTGAACAGTCAACAACTCTGCTTGCAATTCTCCAATTCTTATTCTCTATTTTCCATCTTTGTCTTTGAAGAAATTAAAAATATTTCCAATACTATTCATCTCAGATTTAATGGCTTCAATTTTTCTTCTAAAATTATCGACAACTGCAGGTCACCGGAGACAATACTTGTAGATGTCAGAAATCTCCTTAATGCATTCTCTTGTCTCACCAATGTGTTCAAATAAATTCTGTTTAGATTCAAGACATCTTCTTTCAACCATAGATTCAAACTTATGTCCTTCAGGTCCTTCCAACAACATTCTTTCTTCAATAACTTCTACTAGTTTATCCAGTAATGAGTCAAAAACATCTAAAATATTAATACCCTTCTTGAGAAGATACTCAACCAAAGCATCATTGATTTTAAGCCTATCCACCAGAGGGCACACACACCACATTTCACCAATCTTCTTCATATCACCTTTATCTAACATCGTTTGAATGTCTTTAGGATTGAAGGAATCAGATTCAGGCAGGGACTCTTCTTCATTCTCCTTTTCTTCCAAGATAGTGATGACATCTTTTGTGATATTTTTTCTCCTTTTAGATTTCAGAGGGGAACCACCAATAAAAAATTCCAACTCCTTACCAGAGGAGGAACCTTCCTCAAACTAACTATACACTAGCACACCGAAGCACAAATTCATCTGTAGGGATGAGAAATAGATTTTGCATGCACGTGATTTATCTTCCATACATTCCAAATACTTGTAGACTTGATTTCTGATAGGGATTCCAGATTCCCATTTGACATTCTCTCTTTTCGGTAGTGAACTCAGAAAGTAAAATAACAAACATATAAGCAAAGAACCAAACCAAAAAGGATAACCCTCGACTAAAGACATTCTAACATTCTCAATTAGGTTTTCCATAATTAGGCTACACAAATCAAATTGCTTGTTTTCCTTCACCATTTTATGTGCAAGATATACAATAATAGTTGAAGTATAACCTTCATGATTTTTGAAAAATATTTTATAAGTGATGTCGTAGGTGACATACCATACTGCAGGATTGACAATGGTATTTATAAGTAGAGCTCCGAGGTATTTTTTGATGCTAGTAAGTTCCTCCACGTCTCTTATTTCAATGTTTTCTTCCCAGGGAGGTCAGAACAACTACACAGATCAATAATTGCTTTAATTTCCTCCTTCGTGATCAAATAGGGTTTGTCTAAATTAATGCTGCCATCCTTGAATTGAATTAACAGGAACAAGATAGATTCTTTTTCTGTAAACCAAGGAAATTCTCTCCATAGATCCATACCCAAGTATCTACATTCTACAATTCATTTGTCTTCAACCCTAGTTCCATTTCCTTCATCTTCCAAAGATCAAACTCTTCCAACTCAACTATCTTCAGCCTTAGCAGAATATTGCCACTCGATCCTCTATCAAAAAATTCCATCTTCGTGCTTATCTTCTTCACTCTTTCTTGCTGAACAAAACTTCGTCTCCCTTTTTTGTAAACTGGGAGAGATGATTTTGAAAACCTTCATCTTTTGTTCTTAATTATTCATAATGATTTCTCTAGATTGCCTCAGAATCACTCCAAATTGCTTCAAATTCTTCAATTGCACAAGTGATCAAAAATGACTTATGACTTTTTCTTTATACACCATCACACTACCCTAATTCACATTAAATACAATAGGTTTTAAAAAGTTGATAAAAACCCTTCTTCACTGCACTGAGAAACCCTAATTTTCTCTACAAATGAACATTCCAGCACATTTTATTTCGGTTTATTTTGCATAACCTCTGCCTATTCATTCCTTACAACATATCCTTGTGCCAAAATCTGGCATGCCATATATCCAGGGGGTTCGGACAATTTTCTGTTAATACTCCCCCTAAGACCATGCTAGGTCTAATTCTCAGAGGAATTGTCTGTACCGGATGAGGGAACATACACATCTGTCATCTTTGGATCTTCTTTCTTCCTCCATATCTTGTTCATTTCTTGCTTAACCTTACTCTTGTCAATTCTCTTCACAGTTTCATCCTTCTTTACTAGAGTAGACTGCTTTTCCTTTTTACTTCTGCAAACTCTTGAAATATGTCTCGATTTGTTGCAGTTGTAGCAGACAACATTTTTCTAATTTGTTTGGCTTCCATTAACCCTTGATCTGTACTGATTTTATTTGTGTCCAAACTTATTACATGTATAGTAGTATCCAACAAAATATTGATCCATTCTACCTCCATTAAACCAATTCATCATCTATGTTTTGCATTCAGTAGCTCTATGTCTAATTTTCTTGCATGCAAAACATTGTCCAGAGAAGGATCTAGTATACCGGTTTATTCTACTTCTACACTCTATTTCCTTGTGACCAAATTTATTGCATGAAAAATAAACACAATTGAAGGATGGGTACCTTTAAGCATTTGATTGTCTGATAAGTGGTCTTCTAGCAAAGTTTCTTGGATTTCTTTTCTACTTCCCTTTATCTTGAGTCTTTTGATTGTCCACTGGATTTGAGGTTTGTACAATCTTAGGGTTTTCACTGGCTTCATTTCCTAGACCACCTTTTTCTTTAGAAGGTCTGTATCCTACAATTAATTCATCAAGCTTGGTGGAGCTTTTCTGGAAACTATCTTCATAGAGTTTTGCTTTCTCCAGATCTACTTTCAGGTTCACCACTTCTTGTTCAAGCCTTGAGCATACATTAGACTTTCTTTGCACCACTATATTTAGACAATATTCAATTCTCTTCTTTTCCTCCACTTGCACCTTCAATTCAGTAATCTCTTCATTTTCTTTTTTTAATTACTCACTTAATTATCTAAGTCTTTCTTTGAATTTCTTCAATCGCTCTTTCTATTTTCAAATACATTCATTTGCCTCATCAAGATTTTCTTTCAGGTCCCTGTTTTCATTTTTAGCCTTGTCAATATCTTCAAGAGAAACCCAAAGCTCTTCTTTATCATCCATTTATTCAATCTTTAGGATCTTCCTCAAGCTGTTAGGCTTCTCCGAAGGAACCAAAGCTATAATACCAATTGTTGAATACCCAAGATATTGAGACAGGGTGAATCTGTATCTTCTTAAAATTATTGAACAAACACAATCCAATTTATCCAATGCATATAATAGTAGAGATGAAAAAAAGCATTAAAAAAACATAAAATCACACAACATATGAACACCATAATTTTTACGTGCAAAACCCAGAATGGGAAAAACCATGGTGAGGATTAACTCACAATATAATGTAGTTCCAAAATTGGATACAAAAAGAGGCTCATTGCCAGATACACAATCTCACTGCTTACAAAGAGGACTCATTGTCCAAGAAAGGAGGCTCACTTCTTAGAAAAGGATTACAATATAGAAGTGACTTCACAACCAAAATGAACTAGTAAGAGTGCACCTAACAAGTGTTGATTCAATTCCTTTGAAGCTCAATAAACTGACTTAACACACTTCATCATTTTCACACACTTCACGTCACATTCACACCATTCTTCACATTCAATTCTCTTCAAAAATCTGAAAACAATCCAATATATATATATCTAATAAATCTGCAAGCATCAATTAGGTTGGCCTAATTGGATGCAATCTTTATTCACCAAAAATACTAACTGTCAGCTCCAAGTTAGTACAAAAATTCTCCAAAAATAATCCAAGCATGTAGCATGCTATATCATGTCAGCTTGGATCGCACATACATCCACAATACAAAATGCAATCCATTACAATATCAGATATTTATTAGGTCGACCAGGGATAGACCTAATAACAAAATCCAATCAATAAAATAGTGCCAACTCACCATAAGAGCACATGAGAACACAAGATTGTAAACTTAGAACATTCCAACATCTAAAAACCATTTCCCAAAACCGTGAGCAATGATGATCACCAGAGGAGGATTTTGGACCAAAATACCAGAGGATGTAAATTGGCTCTTCATACCAGTTTAGAGTACCAGACCAAACTGACGACTTAATCAACATAGTGACATTAATGAAAACACAAAGTCTGCAAAACTAGATGTTCTTCTTCATTCCTCCAATAGTTTTCTGTTGATACTGCTTCAAAAGATGTTGGTTCTGATTCAAAAGATGTCGATGATGCACAATCTTGTTCAGGAGTATGAACTATTTGCATTGATTCTATGACATCGTTATCTAGTGATACTACTTCAAAAGATGTGTGTGTTGATTCAAAGGATGTCGATGATGCACAATCCTATTCAAGAATATGAACTATTTTCTTTGATTCTGTTGATGTTGTTTCAAAAGATATTGGTGTTGATTCAAAAGATGTCGATGATGCACAATCGGTATAAGAATCAAGAATCTCAATCATTGTTTGCTCTTGTGTAGGAATATCAAGAGTGAGAGAATCTTGTTTTGGATGAAGAAAATATATATGTATGTTAGAAAGAAACTTCTTAGGGGTGATATCAGGGACATCTTTGGAGTTTAAAATGGTTTGGAGGATGTCCCTTAGCTCTTGGTGAAACTCTGGGGATAGGGGTTCTTGATCATGACTCGATTCAAAGTAACTTTTGTTATCCTCAAGAACCTCCTCTTGACATGATCCTTGGGTGGATGGTATATCATCAGTAAAAGACTCTTCACAACATTTTGTGGGTATGGGTGCAATAAGGGATATCTTTGGCTCATTTGGAACTTCTTCAATATGCATAATTGTTAAGTCATATGTGGGAGAGATATCACAATATGATATCCACTTGATGTCATTACGATATAAAATAGTGCTAAACACTGTTGATGGGTTTGGACTTTGTTTTGAAATAGTATCTTGATACATGTCTGATTCCTCATGTTGTGATAAATAAATATGTCCCATCGTGGTATCACGATATTGTTTACATTTTTTGAGGTTGATTCCTTTCTTGAATCTTTTGTTTTTTCATGATTAGGCATAGGGTTTGTGTAGATTTTCAGATTTTTATTCCTAGATTTTTGATTGACATTAATGTCTCCTTGTTCAATAAGATCTTCTATTAGGTGTTTGAGTCTAAAATAATTTTGTGTGTTATGACCTTTGTATCGGTGAAATTCAAAAAAATGATATTCTCTATAGCTACGAGGTTTGACTTATGGTTCTTGATAGTTTGAAAAATATGAGAGTGATAAGATTACACTATATCAACCTCTTCAACACATCCTCCATAGGTTCCTCTAAGGAAGTGAATTGTCATTTAAGAGCACTGTTTGTTCTTTGTTGTCCACATTGAGTGTTTTTCAGTATTGATTGTTATTTGATTGTTTGATGGTGATGTGTATGGTTATTGTGTATTCATGGTTTGGGTTTTTATTTTCCTAGGAGTAGTTAAGACCACCATTTCATAAACAACACCATCACTAGTAACATTTTTATTTTTTTCCCAATAGCGGGGCTTGTCATTAGAACTAGTGGATGGGTGGTTGTCTCTATATAGTTGTGTGTTTCTCTGTGAGATTAGAGCTCTCTTGATGTTAAGGGCTCTAGGGACAAGCTCATTGTAAGTGGTAATGCATTGTATTTTTAAGTGGAAGGATAGATCTGGATCTAGATTTACTATGATGATTCCCACTTATTGTTCATCAGGAATGGGCCACTTGCTCTTACTAGATCTTTACCTCCATCGTTGCGAGAAATTGGAAAAGGATTCTCCTTTGTTCTTCTTGAGTGTGTATAACTCTTCTAAGCTCACATCTATGTCAAGATTGAAGGAGAAGTGATCTATGAATTTTTCAATGATTTCTTGGAAAGTTTTGATGTTTGGAGGCAATTGAGAAAACCAATCCATGGCAGGACTTGTTGAACTTTGTGGGAAGAGGCACATTAAGTAGGAATCATTATAAGCCACCTCCATGCACATGACATTGAATTCCTTGATATGGTCCACATGACTTCCTCTCCCTTTGTATTTGTCAAATTTGGGGATTTCAAAGCGAGGAGGTAATGGTACCATTGTGTTGTTTCAGTCAAATGGATAAGGACATAAATTATGTGTATGGGGATTCTTTGTCTTTCCCATTTGAAGGTCCTGTATTTCTTGGGATAGCACCTTAAATTGTGATGCTAGATCATCTTGTGGACTTGGTGGAGGAACATATGTTGGGATGACGGATGAGTTGTATGTGAGATTTTAATATGATAAGGTGTTATATGGTGTGTATGGTGGTGTGGGATAAGGTGATGATGGTGATTATGGTGTTGATGTATATGTTCCCAAAGTGTTTGGGTTGATGATGTTTTGTTGAGGGTTATAGTATAAACGTTGTTGTTGTGGTGCAAGTATTTGTTGTTGTTGGGCATATTTTTGAGCAAGCAATGCTTTTTGTTGGGTTTCTTGTTGTTGAGCTTGTTGTTATTGTTGTGCTACTAAGGCGGCTTTTTGAACATGTTGTTGTTGTTGTGATGCTAAGGCGGCTTGTTGAGCTTACTATTGTTGTTGTGCTGCTAAGGCTTCTTGTTTTTTTTGTTGTGTCATTAAGGCTGCTTGATGTTGTTGTTGTTGTGCTACTAAGGCTGCTTGATGTTGTTGTTGTGTTACTTAGGCTGCTTGATGTTGTTGTTGTGCTACTAAGGCTTCTTGATGTTGATAGATGGATTATTGATAATATTATTGTGCTTGTTGTAGAGATAAGGCATGTGCTTGCAATGTATGACCCGTTCGTTGTTGGTACACTTGCGATGGATTGTGGGTGTTGATGTTTTGGATGGTTTGTGAGCTAGTGATGAGAGGTTGGGAGTTCACTTGGTTTAAAATTACTTGTAAGATGGTGGATTGGGGTGGAGGAATGTAAGTTTGAGGTCCTGTTTGATTTTCCATAGTGAAGGGGACCGTGGGGAAAGATGAGGATGGTGTCATTATATTTTGCAATGGTAATGACATATTAGGACCTTGATTCCATTTATTGAAAAGGTTCCCTTGTCCAATGTTGTGAGGATGTCATTGTGCTAGAGATGTAGACAAAGGATTACTTGTGTTGATGGGATTCATTACCAAAGGATTGATTTGAGAAGGGTTGATGATGGATGGGATGGATGTGGTTTGTGACACCAATGGTATAGATGAGCCTATGGGAGGATTGGGAAAATATGTTCCTACTTGGTCTATACTACTTTGCATGATGGTGGGAACCAGGCCTAGAATTTGATGGTCACCCCTACCTGTCATATAATTTTTTTATGATGGTTTGGTCATTTTACAACCTTTCAGTTGATGTTTTAAGAAAAATATAAGTTGTCAAAAAATGTTAAGTGGATTTTTTTATATTGAAATAATGCAACTTACAAAAGAGTAGTCTAAAGATGCGAAAAAGAGCAACAATCAACAACAAAATCACAAAAAAAATTACAAATAATGCAACTTACAAAAGAGTAGTCTAAAGATGCGAAAAAGAGCAACAATCAACAACAAAATCACAAAAAAAATTACAAACAAGAAGACCTCTTCCTTTGGAGAAACTTCACGATGATCAACTCAACTCGATTGTTTCAAGCGGTTCACCTTGACATTCACAATTGTACTATTATTCCCTTGGCTACTACATAAGATTCTTAAACCTGATCATTGACATTGTCATCATAAAATAAAGAACAATCAATGTATTTCCAAAACCAGGTCATCTCATCAAACCAAAAAAAAAAGGGTCATAAAGTTGGAAACCGATAGATATATAGGAGCAGGGTCTAAGTAAGACCATCAAAGAGCACCAAGCTTCTACACAACCTAAAATAATAGTACCACTACTATGCATAAAAAACCCTTACATCAAGTTGGAAGCTAATCCTCAAATTCTTATTGGAGACTCTTCTTTACACAAAAAATTGTTTCTAAATTGATTTTAAAAAAACAATAAATAACAAGTATAGACAAATAAAAAATTTGTTTGTAAATTGATTTTTAATATAAAAAAAAATAAAACAAAGAAAATATTTAGAAAGATTTGTATCTAAATTGATTTAAAAAACAACAATAAATAACAAGTATAGACAAAGCAAAGACTTGTTTCTAAATTAATTTTTAATATAACAAACAATAAAACAAAGCAAAGATTTATTTCTAAATTGCTTTTTAAAATTTATTGAAGATAAACATTCTTTGAAAATATTTTAATTTAATATATATTTCTACACCAATTTTTTTTTTAAAATTCAAAATAAACATTGTAATTTTTTTTAAAAATATTTTTATAACAAATTATTATAAAATAATATTACAAACAAAACTATTATATTATATTATCCTATAATAAAATTTTACGGTTTACAAATAACTTAAAGTGTCATATATACAGTTATGTAAAATATTAGCAAGTCAAGTTACGGTCTAATAAATTTTAAAGTTGTAAAATACGGTCTAAAATGCCAAAAACAGTCAAATAGACCATCAAATTCCAGGCCTGGTGGGAACACTTGTGGTACTCATGGGTATGGATGAAGGGGGATGTCCATGATAGGTTGAAGTGGTTGTGGAGTAATGAAGTTCAAAGGGTTTATGTGGTTGTTTAAGATCTTCGGGGACAAGAGGAGCACCAAAGGTAGGTGTCCAAGTGGTTTTTAGAGGTGAAGGATTGGTATCTAGGGTACCCACAAGTGTACTGCTTTCAAATGGAAGAGTTAGACAAAAGTCCTTGGCAAGACCAGTTGCAAGACTAGGAGTGGATGTTCAATTTATCCCTGATGGTGGAGTTGTGAAGCTTTATGCCAGATTTTGTGCAACAAATGATGGGGAAATTGGAGCTATGTTTTTAAAATCTTGATGTTTCATGATTTCCTCCCTAGTAAGTTCAAAGAGATTTTTGGTGATGTCTTCTATCTCATATGGTCCTATCGGAGATGATGATTGTTGTGACAGGGTGACTTGACTTTTTTTTTCAAATTATAGAGGGTTTGGATCACTTGAGGTGAATGCAAATTTGGTTTTCTCCATGATTTTCTTGTATTGTGATCTTGTCTTTACTATATTTTTTGGGTCACTTATGGGAGAGTTATGTTGGGATTTGTAATGTTTTGAACTCTCTAGTCAACTCAAATCTAGGTAAAAGGGATGCTCTAAGTCTTTTTAGAGCAATGATGATAATGGGGGATGAAAAGGTGGATGAAGTGGAGAGTGATCTTTGCAAACATTTTGAGACAATAATTTTGACTTGAGTTTGATGTTTTGATGTTAGGATAAAAGATGATGAACTTGAGAATATTTAGGGTAGACCGTGACCTTCAAGATAAACTAGTTCAAGGATGATAACTAAATTAACTAAGTGCATGGAAAAGGATACATTTCACATAAAAAGTAGCTAAGTTAGGGTTTGGTTTGATAGATGTTGAAGTCAAAAAGTGTTGGTGTATTCAAAAGTTTTGTAAGGTTTGGTGAAGTGAAGGATGAAAGTTGATGAAGGGGTGGATGAAATGTTTGACCCAATGTTGACCTAAAGAAGAGGATAGATGCGAGTATGCAAATCTGGTTCATTCCTCCTAGATTGAGCATAATGGAATTTTAACAAGAGGTTACGATTGCGATAAAGTATTACAGTCCACTTCCTACAAAACTTTGAATTACGATGCCTATGTCTATAATGATGGGATGTAGATCTTCCCCTACGGATTTTGATTGTGTGATGGATCATTTAGAGGAGTTCATTATCATGAAAAGGACCTGGATTTTGACTCCAAAAGAAGGCATATAATTCGGGACTATTCCTTGAAGCGTGTCTATAAAAGTTTTCTACCAAATTGTCTCTATTCTTGTGAAGCGCTAAAAGGTGTTTCTTGAGAGCTTTTGGTTTAAGATGTCTAAGTTTAAAATGACAAATTGTAGAACTTCTCGTAGGGATTTTGATTCTTTGTGAGATCATTTAAAGACTTAGGATCATGAAAAATAAGATATTTATTGTCATGCAGGTGGCGGTAATATGGGCCTTCCAGCCTCAATATTAGCTTGTTCTTCTTCTTCATCTATAACTCGTGCAATGTTTCTCCACTAGGTAGGTGTTTCTTTTGTTTCAAAAGTGAAGCTTCTCAAATTGCTAATGATATCGGTTTGTTCTCTATTAATGAGTTCAAAGTTTGGTTGAATGATAGCACCTTCAAGATTAGGTTGTTCAACGGGAGAAATCGGTCTCCAAATAGTCATGTGGGGTTCAATTGTGTCAATTTTATCTTGCTTAAGTAAATTGATTTACAAACACTTGTCTTGATTATGTTTTCAAACTAAACGTTTATGTCAAAAAACATCATAACTTTCACAATGTCCATTTTGTGAAAATCATGAGGTTGAAGCCATAATTGCTTATGTTGTCTTGGGAAATATGGATTGAGATATAAGATAAGATATTTATAAATATATAAGGATAGAAATCCTTAGTACAATTAGTAATATCAAGGTTATTTCAAGAGGTATCCATATTTAATCCAAAGTGTTTGAAATTTTGAGGACAATAGTGAATTTTTATTTTTGTAACATTTTAGAACCAAGCAATATATGAAAATGACTCACAATCATTTACAATCCTAGGTTTTAAATGGCCATACTTGTTGATTCCCCACTTGGATTTCTCCAAACACTAAACAATACAAATAGTTAGAGATTTGGCGACATTGGTTCCCCTCCACAACACACATGTAGTGCCCCTCATACTGTTCTTTATTAGACTGGTAGTTGATTTGCTTAGGACCAGACACTATGACATTTTGTTTGATGTTGAATTATTGTTGTGATGATATTTTGATGATACTTTGGTGATACTTCTATTACTGGTGTTTTATGCTTATGTTATGACTAGTATATAGACTTGATTGGTTATGTGGATTAATCTTATTATGAGCATTATGTGATTATCTGATCATGGTTATTATGTGATTATTTGGTGATTGTTCTAGCTCGTTTGTTGTGTAATTGATTGTTATATCTTGATGTGGTTACTTGTTGATGTTTTTTGGTGAAAGGGACAATGTCACATTACTCACTTGTGAGTACCCTTCTACACTGTGATTTCCTTTCACGATGTGCCTGATTGTATGATTATGTATATGCTCGACCGTTTTGTGTGTTATAGTTTGCAGGTACCAGGTATCGACTCCACCTGAATTGGTAGGTTTGAGAATTCCTTAAAACCCAATGGAATAGTTGTTCGAAGATAGCATTTGGTCCCCTACCCTATCCATCATCCTCAAAGAGGATGAGTATCTGTCCATTACCTTGTCAGTGTATCTATTTCTGCAATTAGTTGGTCTCTATTTCGACCTTGAACATGGTTAGGTAATTGTTGTTGATATTTGGCTATTTAATTTAAATTTGTTTTATTTAATGTTATTTTGATTAATTGGCATATTAAATAAATTATTAAGTAAATGTATTTTGATAAATTGATATAAATATTTTATTAATAATTATGGTTTATAGTGAATTTATAAGTGTAATGAAATATTAAAATAAAATAAAATATTATAATAGAATGTTGCAATTAATAATCAACAAAAATAATTAAAAAGATAAAAAGGATTTTTGTGGAGCACATGCATAACTTCAAACTAATTGTCAAAAAGGAAACTTGATGTTTATTGGCGATTTTTGAGAGATTTTATTAGATTTTTATTTTTGAAAATCAAACAACCTTCCTTTTTTAAATAATTATCTTTTCGAGAGATATTCATTATGATTGATTTTTGTTTCCGGGGAAGGGAAGAAAATTTAGTCTGTAAGATAAGTTTTATGATGTGAATCTTGTGTGGGAATTTGGGTGTTTGGGAAGAATTGATTAGGGATTTTGAAGAAGTTGTTGTTGCAAAAGATTGATCTAGACACCCGATTTTTATCTCATCTAGCGTTGGACCCAAGTTGGATTTGTTTTGTTCTTTGTTTCATTTTCTATGATTAATACAATAGAATTATGTCTCTTTGCTTGTTGAAAAATGATTGCTTGATTGTTTGGAAGTGTTTCTGAATGTTTCATAAATTCAAAGACTTTGAGTGTTTCTTTACAAATTTTATCTTGTGCATATTTCACAATATGGTCTTTCATTATGACATCAACATATTGTTCTCCAACTGAATGTTGTTGTTGTCGAGTGTTTTCTTCTAAACTGAACATTCAAACCCTTATCGATGGTTTTGGCTTTTATGTTGCATTTGCTTGAAAGTTTCTCTAGCCGATTTGAAGCTACTTTTCTCAGCTTGTTTCCTCTTAGTTGCGCACCTCTCTGTTATGGATACTTGATTTCATCTTGATGGTTATTGTGCTTGTTGGGCAGTCGATGCATGTATTGCGCTTTTGGCTCTATATTGTATATTCGATATTGGAACATATGTGATTTCATGCTTAAATCTATGACTTCACAATTTGGGCATTTGATAGTCTCTTGTTGCTGTGTGGGAATCAATGTTGTAGGATGTGATTCTATTCTTCTATGTGTTGATTTCAATGCTGAATATATCAATTTCTGTGTGTCTCAAAATTTAGCAATATATATTATGCATTTTATATGTTGTGAGCTAGCTTTCTATTTGGAGAATTTGACTAGTTTGTCCTTGTTGGAATTTCTGGTTTATGTCACGTCTAGTTTGATGAAATTCATCTGAATCTGTTAGTTGATGCCCATGTGTTATGAGGAAAGCGATTTTATATATGTAATTTCATCGATGCTATAAATTTATTGGAAGTCAAGTGTATTGATCATTTTTTTTATTTTGGCAACCGGTTATACTTATTTGGTTCGGTGATTATGTTTTATGCTCGGTATGGTGTTTTATTCAATAAACATATCATACATTGATAATCGCTATCTTGAATTCTGATTTATTTTGGTGATTATATATATTCAATTTTGGCATTTGATTTATAAATAAATTTATAGATATATATATATGTATATATGTAT
Organism: Sequoiadendron giganteum; assembly: GCA_007115665.2. Classification (NCBI taxonomy): domain Eukaryota; kingdom Viridiplantae; phylum Streptophyta; class Pinopsida; order Cupressales; family Cupressaceae; genus Sequoiadendron; species Sequoiadendron giganteum. Next base: position 339,362,506 of record CM021103.1, on the reverse strand, counting down.
ATGTGTATTTCCATATTACAATTTGATATAGTGAACAAAAAACTGCATTCTATTTGTTAATATAAATACATAAATAAATATGTATATATATACATATACACATATATTATGGTAAATCAATGATTCTGCCATGAGATTAATTGATTATATTAGAAGAGTGAAATTGGAAATTAAATAAGAAAAGATTGATTTATTTATATTTAAATAATTGGAAGATTTGATAAATGAGAAAATTAGATTATTTTCCTTGTTATTATGAACACCAAATTATCTTATAATTACCTAATAGTCAAATGGTAAATCCACCATGTATTTCATTATTGCATTATTGGATTTATTTTCTTGTATGACGTATTGTGTTTGATTATTGGAAATTGGGGTAATTATGGTTATCATTATTGTGGGAGTCTTTTATGCAAAGTGGATCAAGGTTGGCTTCCAGAGGTTAGGATGGGAGTATTTTTCTATTTGAGTCTTATGTTTATTTCACATGAAGTGGCTGGTAATGTGTTTGTGATGTGTGCAAGAGGTTTATGTCTTGCACTGTGTATAGCCATATGTGATAGTGTTATGTGTGCAAGAGGGTCAATTCCTTTCGCTGAGTTTGTATTCTTGTGTCTGTGATGTATGCAAGATGGTCAATGCCTTGTGCTGAGTTTGCATTCTTGTGATTGTGATATGTGTGCAAGAGGGTCAATGCCTTGCACTGTGTTTGGATTCATGTGATTAGACTAAGTGTGCAAGATGGTAAATGACTTGCTTGTTGTGTAGAGGTTACTAGTTGCAAGTAGGGGGAGTGGCTCTCAATGGGGGACGAATCCCAAAGTGGTGATCAAGACAACCCATTGGAGAGTTTCTTAAACTAGTGATAACCTAAATAATGAATTGGGGGGAAGGGTAATTTTCACATAAACGAGATAATGGATGCCTCACCCATTCTTGTAGTTCTTGTTTAGGCTAAGGATTGGATGAGAAGGTCTGGTTGGAAAGATCAACTTCCTTGTCCTCACGAAAGGAATGTTGGTTCTGCATGTGTCACCCTATGGGGCCGAGACCTAGTGAGACATATACCAAACAACCATAGATGGGGGCCAGGGTCTGGTGAGAGGTTGCTAAGACAACCCATGCTAGGACCATGTGATGACACTCTTCCCTATTGCAGTCTAGCATTCTTCTAGTTGTTCTTCTCCTTCTGCGATATGTGTTAATTTGGAAGTGAAGTCAATGTTGTAAGTGATGTATGTTTTGTTTGAGATGTTGATGATGTTGCAGTGTTGTGTTGGAGTCATGATTAACCCTTTTCTATGTTAGCTTGTTGTCTTCTTCACTGTTTATTGTAAGAGGACCTTGTGTTATCTCCTAGCACAAGGGGTGGACCTTAGGATTCCACATGGTCAGGAGGTTAGTTTTTTTCCTCCATTGGGTTTCCTTGCTGCTTGTTTGTGTGCGTGGAGGTTGCACATTATGTAGCAGATTCCAGTTCATGATCCAATTTGAGAAGACAGTCTTTTATGTATATGTACTAGAATTATATATCAATTGCATCATGTGTTGTAATCGGATTATTCTTCCCAATTGTACTCAGGGAAGCATTATTGTAATTAATGTAATGATGTAAAAAATTATAATGTATTCTCATGCAATGGAATTTGTATATATATATTGCTTTTTATTTATAAATGATCTTTAATATTATTTCTCTGATGACATATTATGGAAATACTTAATGTAGATCATTTTATGTGGTGGTTTAAGTTGTACTTAGCTCGTTAAATGGATCATGTTAACATATTGGTTAATGAAATAATTCTGGCTCTTGTTTAATTGTTATGTGAGTAGCGTATTTGAGGAACCTTAGAGGACTAGGGTTAGATTATATGATATGTTATGTTATGCATTTCATTGTTGCTTACTTTAAAAAAAAATTGTTCCATTAGTTAGGTCATGTATTGTGTTTTCCTCTGGGGTTTCTTGGCGAGGAGTTACAATACACTTATCGGGACCACCAAATCTCAAAATCCTTAAAATCTAGAGATCAAAAGGATTTTTTTTATTTCTACAATTGAATAGTAAGAATGCGGGGCAGCTTCTAAAAATTTGTTCTTGCACCAACAAGTATTAAGGATTTTGAATTCTAAATAATGGTACGTAATAAGGGCTTCTGATGTAGGGGGTACTATGATAAATTTCGTCAAGAGGTCTTCCAACCCTTAGAACAAGGGCTTTACGCATCATAAAGATACTAAGGGAGAGATATCATGTATCACATACCATTGATCACAATTTTCATTACAATCACACATTTATATAGTGGTTTGGAAGAACTTGGCTTTAGCTTGTTACTGCTTGGTTCGTTCCCTCCTTTCAAAGTGGGGAGGCAAGCCCTTCTAAAGGAAAACAATAGCAAGGAATAATTCTTTTAGTTTGATCATCCTATTTTGTGTGAAACAAGGAGAGAACACATATCACACCCTTTCCCTACACTCACAAGGGGTTCATTTTTAATTCGAAATGAAATATGTAGGTGATTTTTCAAAGTGTTAAGGAATGTTTTTGTTTCTCAAGATTGTTGAATGGCACAAGAGAATTGCATACACATCTAATAACAATGTTGTAAATTGGGACACAACAAACACTTGTAAATTTTAACCCCTAAAGCTGAGATGTCTTCATTTTATTGCACCAAATGAAATATGAAGTTTGCCTTGTTCAATTTTCAACCCAAAAAACAATGATGATATGAGGGTTCAATTTTAATCCTATTTAAGTGCTCGCTTTAAACCCAATTAAAGTCTAGTGAATATACTAGAGCATAAAGTAGAAATCATAAAAAAATATTGGGTTATAATTTCCCCAAAGTGTCAAACACTTGTTACAATCATACAATTTTGAGATAAGAAGGATTTATTCACTTTAGCTCCATTGTCATAGAACCTACAAAGTCCTATTATTCTAACAACTAGAACAATGTTAAAGTTGCATTAGTGATCTGACGAATCATTAAAATTAAAGAACATGTCAGAAAAATAATCTTTAAACTTCTTACCAGAATTGGGCGTCGTTGCACACGATAGGATCACAATTTGTCATTTGGTTGTTTCTCTAGTGAATTTGGGTGTCACTCTACAAAAAAGAAGAACACAATAGCGTCGCTATTTGGTCAGGTGTCACTCTGGTGAATTTGGGCATCGTTGTTTGAAATATTCGATACCTCGATATTAAATTAGTGTCATTGTTTTTTTAATTGACGTCGGTGCATTTAATTGGAATCACAATTTGAAATGGTGATAGTGTCACTATATGGTGATGCACTTTAAAGGTGTTGTTGTATTTGATTTTGGCATCACTGTATCCTACAAGAAAGTAAACAAACATAATTTGTACTAGAAATTGATTAAATTATCGGTTTTCCCTCCTTCTAGCTCTAGAATGTGAGACCGAGGATATTAGCATGGGTCAATTACACTTGATCCATGATGAATCAAAGCATAACATAGCCGCTAATACTCAATCTTCCAAAAAAGATCATTCAAATTAAAGATAAACTAAATATTTATTGAAATGAAACATTATAAATATAAAACATTGAAATGTCTCTTATACCCCATTTGAAACTTATCCCATTTTGGAATTGGTGTTGTGTTGATGTGGAACAATGACCCTTTCCCAATCCCTTGATTTATGAGCTTGTTTCAATTGATTCTATTGAAGAGAATTGATGAAACCATTGTGATAAAGTGATGAAAAAATGATTTATGCTGAATTGAACATGATGCAAGCTAAATTAACATCATTCTATGCTAAAATTGATATAAATATACAATTTCTAAGCTAATATAAGCTAATTCTAAGCTAAAAGATTCAAACCCTAATTTACAAACAAGCTAAGATGGATGCATGTAAGCCATTAATGGAATCTTAAAGCTATTATGCAACTAAAAATGAACTAAAATATGTTAAATGTGAGTAAAGTATGAGTGTGAGTGTGAGTGATTTCAACAGAATGAGTTTTCAATTGAAAGATGGATCCATTTGTCTCCAAATAGTGCTCTATTTATAGGAGAGCAAATGAGAAATGAAGGGTTGAGGTCAAAAATATTAATCAATGGTCAAGGATGGAGGAAATAGGAGGCATAGATCATGGATTCTCATCAGCGGGTGAGAATGCAAGATGAGATTTAATCAAGGGTTCCCATTTGTTCCAAACAAACACACTTTTGACTTGCACACAAAGGTCACAAGGTAACTTTCTCAAGAGGTCACAAGCTTAGCTTGCTCAAGAAGACAAGTGAGAATATTCCCTTTTTAAATGATTGGAGGAGAGAGAATATTCCTTTTGGAATATTCTCATGGGCGAGGAAAAAGGTTAATTTGCAATTTAAAAAAAAAATTAATTGTGCAAAAAAGGGGGTAAGGAATATTCCCCTTTTGGAGGAAAATTAGATTAAATATTAATTAAACAAGGTTTAATAATACAATTAGGGGTTTTTAGAGGAATAAAGTGATTTTCATTAAATTAAATGATTTAATGAATGGGGAAAGGTGAGATGACATTTAATTAAATAACTTAGGGTTATTTAATTAAATAAGATGACTTAGGGAATTAAATTAAATAGTTTAATTTATTTAATTTAATGAGATGAAATATTAGCATGAAAGGGGGTGAATTAATTCAATTTGATGTGTTAGGTTAATAGACAAAAATGATGCAATTAATTAATTAGCTAGGCTAATTTAATTAATTAAGCGAAAAGAGGATGAGTTCTAGGATGAAATGATGTTAGTATATCTGATTCAAGTGTATGATATCATTTATGGAAATTTTCAATGTCTACACTCTCTAGAATATGTTTTGTGCAACCAATAATCCACCTAGTTTTCTTATAGTAGGGAATATTCTTGTTGTCATCCTCCCATGCATCTATCTAAAGCCACGACTACTATCTAAACTTTGCTATAGCATCAATGTTATGCCTCCAAAAATCTAGGTCTCCCATATTGCACTTCACAAGAATGGTTTCATATATATATACCATAGGTTAGGTCACCTCTTGTGTTGCCTCTATAATTGGCTCGAGCATGGAAATGTGCTCCCAAGCCCAAATAAGCTAATAGCGGACCTGTACACCACTTGGTGTATATCATGGTAAAGATGATCTAGGATGTATGGACCCCATGTGAAGACACATGCCACATCCATAATCCTCTCAAGGAATTGGCCTCATCCAACACTAAACCTCATCAATCACCAATTTGACATGATCTATTCATAAATCAATCCTATAATGATAATAATGGTATCACTAACTTGATCAATGTAGTGGCATAGGTCTAACAAGACATCATCAATATCCATATCATCCTCACCCATGACCCAATCCAAGGCCTCCTCACCATGATCTACATCATACACCACTCTCTCACTATGGATAGGTACCCTGAGTATATGCCATGTGTCCTCAAGTGTGATAGTTGCCTCTCTGATAGGTAGAAGAAAAGAGGATATCTCATATCTCCACCTCTCAACCAACATGGTCATCAAGTCTAGGTGAGCCTTGATCTCTGGAATGTAGGTGACATAATACAATCCAACAACTACAAGGAAATCTACACCAATATCTATCAAACTACCCATCTGGTCCAAAACCTGTGGTCTCTTCTCTTGTGAGAATTGAGTCTAGAATAGCCTACAAGCATATCTCTCACAATGTCAATTTGTCAAAAATTCGCAAAAAAAGGTTGTCTAGCTAAGCATAAACCAAAAATGATTTTTTTACAAAAGTGTCAATCTATTATAGTCAAAAGAAACCCTTTTTTTCCAAAAGCTTCACTTTACCAAAATAGATGTGAGAAATTTTTCAAATGTGTTGCATAAGGACAATCAAATGCATTACACATTTTCCCTAACCAAATGATTTTGTGACAGCGTAACACTTTTCTCAAAAGTGTCGCATCATATTACATAAGTGTTGCATCGAATTACAAAAGCATCGTTGATAAAGCAACACATTTGTTTTCTTAACTTTAACCCTACATTTAGCTACCTAAAAATACTTGCAAGCAAAGAAATGTTAGTCACATACTAGGGCACCTTCTCTCACGAGCTGCTAGAACTATCAAATTGCCTCTATGTGATTTGGGGCTGAAATAATGGGGCCATAATGTCAAGGTGTCACAAAGGTTTGAAGCTAGGAAATCTCTCAGAGCTCTATAATCTTTCAAATCAAAGTGTGCAAATGAGGCTGAAATGAACCCAAATGCATATATATGACCCTGAAACCTTAGGATTTTTCCCCATAGATAATTTATCATCTTTGGCTATCCATCCTAATAAGATCCTAGGACCCAAAGGGATTTTTTCCCCCTCTTCTCTATAAAACTATTCTAGTCATCCTATCATGATCCCAACCAAAAAATTATTAAATGTGATTTTAAAAGTATTGTATTGCACAATTTTAAAGTTCCAAGGGTTGAAGGGATCCATTGGAAAATTATAAATTTAAAAATAATTAATTTTATCAATTTGAAGTGTTCATAATGCAAGTGAAATTTGAAATTCCATCCTTTCAATTTGCATACCTAGAATGGAGGAAAAAAATAGTGATATTTAGAAAAACAATTAATGACTCCTTAGTTTTCAATTTGAGGTGAATGAGCATGAATTAGTTCATGATTTTATTGATTTTTAAGTGGAATTTGTATCAGAAAGTTGTGGGATATGCTACAGAAACCTTGTGTTCCATATTTGGAAGCATATACAAAATAATTTCAAAAGGAAATTGGAGGGAAATAAAAGAGTAGATTTGGGTGGCTCTTTTGGTGCCTCAAAAGGGTTTTAATATCTATAAAATGAAAAAATTAATTATGTTAAGAAGCAAAAAACAACAACAGCAAGGTTGGAGAAATAACTTACAGGTAGCTATAGAGGATTACCTAAGAAAAGTGTAAGAAATTAGCTTGCCAAGAGGAAAATGAATTTGAAAGTTTGTTGTAGATGTTCAAGGAAGACATGATAGCTGTCTAATGATAAGAAAAATAATAATTCAAAAGATGAGTGAAGTCAAGAGGGTTTCAAGACCCAAGGATTTGAAGACTTGTAGACAGGAGGTGTCTAGAAAACTTTGTAAAAAAATTGAATTTTGTTTCTTGTTGGAATCCTCACTATATGTATTTTTTCTTGAAGTATTTTTTTGTATGAATATGCATGTGAAATTTTTAATAAATCTATTTTTATAATTTTTTACAATATATGTGTTGATATGGGTTGGATGATGTGTAAAGGCTACAAGATTGGGTAGTTCAAGAAGACCCCTGATTCTTGTTTGCATCAATTGGTATTAGAGAAAGGTTTGATGTTGGAATGTGTGTGAGGAGAATGGTTTCATATTTTAGTTATGTTGTGGTGTGTTTGAGAAGAGATCTAAAAATATCTTGTTCTAGGTAAAAAAATATTTCATGTAACTCTAGAGAGCTAAGGTTTGATTAGTTGTGATTGTTTTGAGTATTTTTTTTTGTTTTTCCTCCAACAAAGATAAATTTGGATAGAAGGTGTGAAATTACTGCATAATGGAAAGTGGGTAGAGGGGTTTTGATATTAAATCTTCCAAATTCATTATTTGGTAGAGGACATGTGCATTTTATTGAAGAAGACAAGTTGTATACTTCAGTGAAGGTATGTGAGATTCTTATTATGGGTTGATATTTTAGGATTCTTATTCCTTGAAAATGTTTATTTTTCATAGTTTGTTGTAGATAGTTGAGAGTGAGCATGTCTTTAAAAAATAGGATTAATATTATCTTGAGGAGGCCAATTGAGTGGGCAGATAGGTATCAGTATCAAAGGAATAAAATCCTTCGGATGGTAATAGACATACACTTGAGATTAGATAGGTTGGATGTTATGTAATATGGAGAAGTTTGGTGCAGGGGAACCTACACCTTGTGATGAAACAAGATTGAGTCTTGAAGGTTTAATAGGTTGATTTGAATGTCTTTTGATTAATAAGCAATGAGGAAGTTGCAAAATATGTAAAAATGGGAAATTGCTAGTCATTGGCAAGGTTGATAAAGTTGTCAGAGGTAAGGTTTTGTTGTTTTTTAAGTGTGGGGTCTTGTTAGATGTTAAATAAGGTCTATTAAGACCATTGAAAATGTAATTAAAGGCTTGGAGAGTCATTTTTCTGTTGGAGATGCACAAGTTGCATAATAATTGTAATGGTTGTCATAAACTTGTCAAAAAGTACAAATTAGGGAATGTAATGGATCATTAGAGTTTGTAAGTCAGTTATTGGAATTTGGTCGGTTGTTTTGTGTGGGAGTATTTAAATTTTTTGAGAAACTTGTTGGGGGAGGTTGTTGAAGGTTGTAGAAGATCAAATCAATAAAAAAAGTTCTATTTGTCCTTTGAATGTCTGAGTTTTGTTTCCAAAAAATTGCTGCTAACTGGGTTTGGACGGCCTCATACAGGCTGCCACCAATCTAAATCTCATTGGATATGATTTTAATATGTGTTAAATTAATTTTAAAGCTGGTTTGGTATAATTTTGTGGTGTTTAGAGAATTTGGATCCCAAATTACAGTAGGTGGCCAAAAATCTGAGTTTTAAGGGTTTTGAGGCCCTAACATGAATTCTTGCTCATTCCACCTATTGTGAACCCTATGGCTTGGTGAAATGAGGATAATAGGATATGGTAAGATATTAGGATGAAATATTTGTGTTGGGAGGGAGAATTGAATGAGTTATTGGTGCTTTCCTAGTGAGTCTTGAGTGGATTTTATGGGTGAAAATGGTGGTTCTTGGTAGCGATTTGTTGAAATCTGAGTGTTACAAGTTGGGTGAATGTTTGTGAGGCCTAGGAAGACCTAAAATGAGATTTTGGAGGCTTTTATATGGTGTGAAGAGGTTTGGAGAGTAGTTTTCTAGAAAACCCTCATGAAATTGTGCATAGGTAGCCCTAGAGTAAGGGGTTCATTGTTTGGTGTCAAGATCTGAGTTTAGAGAGCCAAAAACTATTGATTTGGATGTTTGGAGACTTCATCTAAGATTTTTTGAAAGAAATTTAGGAGGGCATAAATATTGAAAGATACTTCCTTTGGAAAATAGGGCTAATTCACTAGCCTAGGATAGGGGTATGTTATTGAATCTTCATACTAGTCCAAAGGAGTTGATGTTAAAGTTTACATATGTTGTGTAACTTGGGAAAGGGTATTTTAATCATCCCTTTTTTTGATAAGTGTTTCGGGAAACTTGAGTGAAAAAATCCTTAAACCGGGTTGCAAAGGCTACAAGGTAAAGCATGGTTAAGAAGTGAGTTTTGAAGAGTTCTCTTGATTTTTCTTAGAAATTGGTTTGATGCTCATTTTTTTTTCATTTTGAGAAGGTATCCACCCCCATACTACATCAAAGTGGTATTGGATCAAGGGAGTAGGTCTCTCAAGAAAGAAGGTCAAGAGTTTGTGTGCAAGGAGGTGTACTTGGAGGAATCAAAATTCCTCCTAAAGGAAGTGTTGTTGCAAATAAAATTGACAACCAAGCTAATAAAATATAAGATTTGGAGAAGGAAATTTATGTGTTTAAGTCTAAAGTTAGGGCTCTCTTGGAGGAGAGTGAAATAAAGGAAGAATCCACTAGTGATGAAGAGGAGATGGATCCATAAGATGTAAGGATGATGAAGATTTTGAAAGCTGTGAAGAAGGATGGACATGAAAAAATGGATGTGCCTATGTATGGGGGAAAATTAGATGGAGAAGATCTCTTGGATTGGATATGGGCTTTGGAGAACTACTTTGAAAGTGAGGAGGTAGATGAAGAACACAAGGTGAAGAAGGAAAAAACCAAGTTGAAGGGAAATGCCTTGTTGTGGTGGAATTTTGTGCAAGATGAGAGGGAGAAAAAAGGAAAGAAGAAGATCAATTCTTGGGAGAAAATGAAGACAAGAATCAAAGGTAAGTTTCTTCCTAAAGATTATAATGTTCAATTGCTTAAAAGACTTCAAAATCTTAGGAAAAAGGATCTAGATGTGCAAACATATACTAAACAATTTTATAGGTTAAGTATAAGAGAAAAACATGAAGAATATGAATAAGAGAAGGTGGCTAGGTATCTCAATGGTCTAAGATATAATATTCAAGATGAGATCAATGTGTTGGCACCAAAAATAGTGGAGGAATGTTTTCAAATGGCTATTAAGATTGAAGAAAAACTCAAGAGGAGACAAGAGAAGGGAACAAGAGGAAGAGGCAATACTTCTAGGGGTAGAGGTACAAATTCAACACCAAGGCAGACCAAGGAAGACCTTGAATATGTTGATAAGAAAATAGAACAAGCTCCCAAAGCAAGAGGAGGATGGAGAGGTGGAAGGACAAACTTTAGAGAAATGATAGATTATAATGAATTCTCATGAAGGTGTTATAGATGCAATGAATATGGGCACCCATCTTTCAAGTGTCCTCAAAACCAAGGTTCAACATCAAGTGGTGATAGGAAGAGTGAGAGAAGAACACAACTAGTCCAAGAAGAAGAATGTGAAATTTCAAGCAAACCTGTATACCCAGAAGAGGGAGAAGCACTCATGGTGAGAAGAACCTTGTTGCAAGCACCCGAGGAGGAAGATATGAGTCAAAGAAGGAGTCTATTTAGAACTTCATGCAAGTGTAGAGGTAAGGTATGTGAATTTTTCATTGATTCAGGTTCTCAAGATAACATGGTTTCTAGGGAGATGGTAGATAAGTTGAAACTAGAGAAAATACCTCAGGTAGCACCATATCGAGTTTCTTGGGTGAATGATAATTAGAATCTAGTGGTGAATTAGCAAGCCTATGTAGATTTACAGATTGGGGAGTACAAGGATAGGGTCTTGTGTGATGTGCTACCAATGGATTGTTTCCATTTTCTATTGGGGAGACCATGGCAATTTGACAAAAGGTCTATGTATGATGGTAGGGAGAACACCTACACCATCAAGAAGGATGACAAGAGTTTCAAGCTAACTCCTTTGCAGAGAAGTGGAAGAGACAAAGGTAAGTATAAGGTGGTCATTTTTGGCAAGAGGGAGCCTTTAAGGCTTAAGGACAACAAAGACAATGCATTTGTAGATATGGAGCAAGTTCATGATGCTGGGACAACATGAAAGACACCATGGAATGATGAAAGGATAGCTAAGATTTTAAAGGTGGAGGATGGATATATGACTAATTATGATATGGTCAAGGTAAATGGTAAGATGTTTGGAGAGAATCATGAAAAACAAGGTGAAAGGTTGATATATAAGTTTATGAAGCAAGGTGGATTCATTGTGGGGACCATAGTGTGTCCTATTAGCATGAACATTGTCACAAGGCAAGTGAGATTTGGTAGTATAGGGGTAGAAAAGGTTGATAATGCAAGAATGCATAATGTTGACAAAGTGTAGGGTCTGGAAACAGTAAGAAAAATACAATGGGAACAAAAAGCTACAAGTCTGATGACAGTATTGAATGGACAAAGAATGCAAGGATTTGTGGGTGAATACAAGTGTGAGAATGAAACAAATATGATGGCAGATAGAGGTATGGATAATTTTTGTTTGTTTTCAGGTTTGAGACCTAGGAAAGCATCAATTTTCAATCCAGGGATAAGGAGGAGGCTGACAACCGGTTTGAAGATGCATGGAGCAGCAATATTGAGGCAAGGAGCACCTTACAACTCTTGGGACAAGATTTTTCTATGGGGGAGTGTATGGTGCAGGGGCACCTACACCTTGTGATGAAACAAGATTGAGTCTTGAAGGTTTAATAGGTAGATTTGAAGGTCTTTTGATTAATAAGCAATGAGGAAGTTGCAAAATATGTAAAAAATGGGAAATTTCTAGTCATTGGCAAGGTTGATAAAGTTGTCATAGGTAAGGTTTTATTGTTTATCAAGTGTGGGGTCTTGTTAGAGGTTGAATAAGGTCTATTAAGACCATTGAAAATGTAATTAAAGGCTTGGAGAGTCATTTTTTTGTTGGAGATGCACAAGCTGCATAATAATTGTAATGGTAGTCATAAACTTGTCAAAAAGTGCAAATTAGGGAATGTAATGGATCATTAGAGTTTGTAAGTTAGTTATTGGAAGTTGGTTGGTTGTTTTGTGTGGGAGAGTCTTTAAAATGTTGAGAAACTCATGGGGAGGTTGTTGAAGGTTGTAGAAGATCAAATCAATAAAAAAAATTATGTTTGTCCTTTGAATGTCTGAGTTTTTTTCTAGAAAATTGCTGCTAGCTATTGGATGTTGTGGTTGTATTTCTGATATGTGGTTGTCATTGATTTCAACACTATGATCATTGGTAATTCTAAAGGCTGTATATGTCGAGGAGATTGAGAAAATTGTAAAAAAAAAATATTATAGGCAGTCTATGATGTTGTGAAGATCCAAGTGGTGAAAGGTTTTGTAAGTTGCATTTTTGGTGTCGTGCACTAAAGGGTTTGTTGCGGAGCCTATCTAGTATGTTGTCTGAAATTTTCAGTGGTACACATCAATAATTGAGAAAGTTATGAAGATCTATGTTCCTATAGTTATTAAGTTTCTGTAGCAAGTGTTTCTGGAAGATGTGACTGTAATTCTGGTGAATTTGGTTGTTGCGTATGTTTCTGAGATGTTTAGTAATGTTTCTAGATCATGCTCTAACAGTTCAGTACATATGCATTGATCAAAGTGCTCGTGATTGAATATTTTTCCTCGTGTGTTCAAGTTTTTCATGTTCTTGGCTGACATGATGGTGATAGCGTATTGCGGATCTCTATGGAATAATTTATTGTTTGGCATGTTCGAAGGTGTTTATTTGGGTCCTCACTATGTTGTGACCAACTTGTGTTGGTGTGCATTAAGATTCATTTATGTATTGAGGCCGACAATTATAATTTATTCTTTATTTGTGGCTGACAGAGAGGTTGATGTAAATTTGTGTAGCAGATATATAAGAGCAGTTGTTTTCCTCATTTTGATGTATGCTCGGTGTGTGTGTGAAGTACATATGTGAATAAAGATCAAATCATTCAAGAGCAGAGCAGAGTGTGAAATAGATTGAGCAGAGTGTGGAAGATTTTGACCAGAGTGTGTAGAAGTTTTTTTGTGCCTAACCAGAACTATAATTAGGTTTTTGTAGAAGCTAATTTCTTAGTTCAACCTCATCAGATGGATTTAATTTGATTATTTTATGTAAGGCAACGAGCCTTCCTCTGAGCAGTGAGCTCTAGGCAGTGTGCCCGAATGCATGTGCATTCCCTATTTACTCTCCATTATACTTTTAATAGTTATTAACTTGTGGACTAACATCCACCATGGTTTTTCCCCTAACAGGGTTTCCACGTATAAAATCTTGGTGTTCATGTGTCTCTGATGTGTTATTGATTTATGCTTACATTGTTAATTATCATATCTAAGATTAAAGGTTGATTAATGTTAAATAAGTTTGATTTTGGTAACAAATGATTCACTCCCCTCTCTCAGTTGTCTATCCTTGTTTTTCCAACAATTGGTATTAGAGCAGGTTCCTCTAAAGGGAAAGCTTAACAAATTGAGGTGATCCGAGATGGCATCATACAAGAAGGATAGTCCTAGATTCGATGGTACAAATTACTGTCTATGGAAAGTTAGAATGGAATGTCATTTGAAGTGCATTGGTGAGCCTTTCTGGAAGATCACACAGAGTGCATATACTATTCCTCAGAATGGTCCCTCTACTACTGATGAAATAAAAGAAGCTGAAACAAATACCAGGGCTATTGAAGCATTCTTGAGTGCTTTGATAGATTTGAAGATGACAAATTTGATAGGATTGAAGACTGCACATGAGATCTGGAAAAAGTTGGAGACATTCTATGAAGGAGATGCACTAGTGAAAAGTGCTAAACTACAAATTCTAAAAGGCAAGTGGGAGAACATGAAGATGAGTGAAGATGAAAACATATTTTCTTTCTCTCAAAAGATAAATGAATTAGTGATGGACATTAGATGTGCCAATGGGACCTTGGATGAAGAAGAGATTGTGAAATACTTAGATCTGTGCCCCCTTCCTACAAAACAAAATCTCATGCTATTGATGAACTCAAGATAGTGACAAATGTGACAAGAGACATGCTGATTGGAAAAATTGCTGCCTTTGAGTTAAGTGAATTTGGTGAATCTACTCGTAAGACTGAATCTACATTCAAGGTTACTGTATCCGAGAAAAGAAAGCAGAGATATGATCCGAGAGAGAGTTCCAAAAATATATTCAAGTATGAAGATGAGATGAAACATATTGAAGATGAAGAAAAAGAATTAGAAGAACTGGAAGCATTGATTGTGAAAACAGAAGCCAGAGATCATGGTAAGTAAAAAGGAAAGTTACCTATCAAATGTTTTCTTGCAGTAAAATAGGTCATTTTGCATCAAGGTGTCATGAAAGAGTCTCTAAGTATAAACTTGATAAGACTAGATTTCAAAAGAAATGCTCTTAGCTTGAAGAAGGTGTTACTGATGATGAATCTGATAAGGAAACTGGAAATGAAGATGAATGGGTATTCATTGCTATCAAAGAAAATGGTTAGGTGTCCACTGAATCTACTAGTAATGTGAATGTTGAGAAAGCTCTTGCAGAAAAAATTGAAGAAAAGGATGAGTGGGTAATTGAAAGCAGATGCTCAAATAATATGACTGATGATAAAAGCAAGTTTGTAAGCTTGGAAAACTATGATGGTGGTGTTGTAAGATTTGGAGACAACACTTCTGTTGTGATTCATGGAAGAGGCACTATTTCTTTTGGTGGTAAGCACAATACTGATGATGTTCTTTATGTAGAAGGTTTAAAGCATAAATTATTGAGTGTTGGACATATGGTAGACAAGGGTTACAATCTTCAGTTCAAGGATGGTAAGTGCAGAATAAGGGGAAGTTCTAGAAATATGACTACTTCAAGTACAAAGCCAAGCAGTAATATTTTTCACTTGAGTGGTGATAGTGAAAATTGTTTAATTGCTCAAGTTGATGTAAGTTGGTTATGGCATAGGAGGTTGTGTCATGTGAACTTTGATAACATTGTCAAGATAAGCTCTACTCAAGCAGTCAGAGATCTTCCTAAGTTAGTAAAGCCTACTAACACTATGTGCAAGGAATTCCAGATGGGAAAGCAGATTAGAAATTCCTTTTGGAGCAAACAATATAACTCTAATGGAGTATTGGACTTGATACATATTGACTTATGTGGTCCATCCAGAATCAAAAGTCTCCAAGGTGAAAGGTAATTTATGTTGCTTATTGATGATTACTCTAGAATGATAGGGGTTTCTTTCTTAAGAGAAAAACATGAAGCATCAGAAAAGTTCAAAAGCTTCAAAGCTATGGAAGAAATTGAGACAGGTCAAAAGATCAAATGTCTAAGGTCAGACAGAGGTGGTGAATTCACTTCCCAGGAATTCAATTATTTCTATGAAGAGCATGGAATCCAAAGACAACTATCTACTCCCTGAACCCCTCAACAGAATGGAATTGTTGAAAGAAAGAACATAACCGTTCTAGACACTGCTAGAACCATGATACTGGAAGAAAATGTTCCTCATTTCTATTGGAGAGAAGTTGTAAGCACTGCTGTGTATACCATTAACCGGGTAAATGTCAACAATAATTATGGTAAGACCCCTTTTGAGCTATGGTTTGGTTATAAGCCTACTGTCAAATATTTCAATTTTTTTGGAAGCAAATGCTACATCAAGAGAGATGATGATATAGGAAAGTTTGATGCTAGAAGTGATGAAGGAATCTTTTTAGGTTACTCTACTAAGAGAAAATCTTACTAGTGCTTTAATAAAAGGTTGAAGAAAATGGTTGAAAGTGCAAATGTCAAAGTTGATGAAGATATTCATAGACCATCTAGATGTAGTGGATATGATTCAGATGATCAACATGGTAGTACTAACAATGGAAATAATGTTCAGACACAGAATCAACTTCAAATTGTTCCAGTGAACCAAGGGAATCGAGAAGCATAAACTAGCAGAAGTGCAGAAGAAAGAACACAAGAGCAAGAAGTCAGAGAAAATCCTAAAAATCCCAAGTATGTAAGGTGAAATCATTCCAACAATTAGATCATAGCAGATAAGAGCAAAGGCATGCAAACTAGAGGAAGAATTTTAGAAGAGTATTGTCTAATTTCCAAAATTGAGCCTGCTAATATCAATGAAGCATGCAAAGATGAATATTGGATGGAAGCCATGAAAGACGAACTAATGCACATAGAGAAAAATGATACATGGGATCTTGTTCCTAGACCTCAGAACAAAAATGTGATTGGAACCAAATGGGTGTTTCAGAATAAGCTGAATGAACAAGGTGAAGTGGTCATAAACAAAGCAAGACTAGTTTGCAAAGGGTACTCATAGATGGAAGGTATTGATTTTGAAGAAATTTTTTCCCCTGTTGCTAGATTTGAAGCTGTAAGATTATTTATTGCTTATGCTGCTTTCAAGAATTACAAATACTATCAGCTGGATGTAAAGTCAGCATTTCTAAATGGTGAGCTAGAAGAGGAAGTCTATGTTGAGCAACCAGATAGATTTCATCTGACTGACAAAGAAAACATGGTATGCCAATTAAAGAAAGCTCTATATGAACTTAAACAAGCTCCTAGAGCTTGGTATGCTAGATTGGATAAATAATTGTTGAAGCTTGGATTCAATAAAGGTACTGCTGATAGCAATCTATATTTCAAGTTGGATAAAAATAAAGAGTTGATCATTGAAGTCTTTTTTGATGAAATTATTTTTGAAGGTGATGATGATTTGTGTATGAAGTTTGCTGATGAAATGAAAAGTGAGTTTGAAATGTCAATGATAGGAGAGCTGAAATTCTTTTTCGGAATGCAAATTACTTAGCTTGATGATGGAATTTTTATATCTCAGTCTAAGTATGTGAAAGAGTTACTGAAAAAGTTTGGTATGGAAGATTCAGAGCCAGTTGGTACACCTATGGTAACCGGATGCAAACTTGCATAGAATGATGATTCTCCTAAAGAAAATCAAACAAGATACAAGTCAATGATTGGTGGATTACTCTACTTGACTCAGACCAAGCCATATATAATGAATGTTGTATGCATGGTTGCTAGATATCAAGCTGATCCTAAAGAGTCTCATGTGACTGTTATGAAAAGAATCTTCAGATACCTGAAAGGGACAATTGATCTTGGTCTTTGGTATCCTAAGGATGATGATTTTTATCTTGAGTGCTTTCACTGATGCTGATTGGGCAAGAGATTTGAATGATAGGAAGAGTACTAGTGGTGGTGCATTCTTCTTAGGGAAGAAGTTGGTATCTTGGCTAAGAAAAAAATAGAATTCCGTTTCATTATCTACGGCTGAGGCAAAATATATTGCTATTGCAAAAATTTGTACTCAAGTATTATGGATGAAGAAGATGTTGAGAGATGTCAAAATTGAGTATGAAGAACCCCTTTCCATATTCTATGACAATTCAAGTGCCATAAACATTTCTAAGAATCCAGTGCTGCATTCAAAGACAAAGCATATATCTATCAAATATCACTTCTTGAGAGATAAAGTAAGTGAAAAAGAAGTTAGACTAGAGTATATACCTACCAAGGAGAAAATTGTAGACATCTTTACTAAGCCATTGCCTAAGGATACTTTTGAATACCTCAGAGGCAAGTTAGGGGTGATTTCACCTCCTGATCATAACTAAGTGATGTAGGTCTTTGCATTAGTCCATGAATTCATAGCCATATCCTATTTCGGATTGATGTTGTGGTGGCTGCTACTTAGGGGGAGTAGTCAGATGTGCTAAATATGAGGATCAAAGCATGTGTACCTTTTCCATTGATTTCAAAGGGGGAGAAGAACAATGTGAAAAAATATTGAAGTATGGGGGAGAAGAGTCAAGAAAGGGAGAGAATAACTTTGAGAGGGGAACTACAGATCAAAAGGGAGATAAGTTTATGAACAACTAGTTGTGTTGATGGTATTATTTTTCACATCATGTATTGCCATCAATGCCAAAGGGGGAGATTGTTGGATGTTGTTGTTGCATTGATGATATGTGGTTGTCATTGATGTCAACACTATTAGCATTGGTAATTTTGAAGGCTGTATATGTCGAGGAGATTGAGAAAATTGTAAAAAAAAATTTGTAGGTAGTCTATGATGCTGTGAAGATCCAAGTGGTGAAAGTTTTTGTATGTTGAATTTTTGGTGTCACACACTAAAGGGTTTGTTGCCGAGCCTATCTAGTATGTTGTACAAAATTTTTAGTGTTATGCATCAGGAATTGAGAAAGTTATGAAAATATGTGTTCCTACAGTTATTCGGTTTCTATAGCAAGTGTTTCTAGAAGATGTGATTGTAATTCTAGTTAATTTTGTTGTTGCATATGTTTCTGAGATGTTCATTAATTTTTCTAGATCGTTCTCTATCAGTTTAGTACATCTGCATTGATCAGAGTGCTTATGATTGAAGATTTTTCCTTGTGTGTTCAAGTTTGTCATGTTCTTGACCGACATGATGGTGATAGCATATTGCAGATATCTATGGATTAATAATTTATTGTTTGGCATGTTCAAAGGTGTTTATTTGGTTCCTCACTATGTTGTGACTGACTTGTGTTGGTGTGCATTAAGATTCATTTATGTATTGAGGCCGACAATTGTAGTTTATTCTTTATTTGTGGCCGACAAAGTGGTTGATGTAAATTCGTGTAGTGGATATATAAGAGAGATTTTTTCCTCATTTTGATGTATGCTCTATTTGTGTGTGAAGTACATGTGTGAATAAAGATTAAATCATTCAAGATCATAGCAGAGTGTGAAAGAGATTGAGTAGAGTGTGGAAGAGTTTGACTAGAGTGTGTAGAAGTTTTTCTGTGTCTAACTGAAACTATCATCAGGATTTTGTAGAAGCTAATTTCTCAGTTCAACCTCATCAGATGGATTTAATCTGATTATTGTATGTAAGGAAGTAAGCCTTCCTTTGAGCAGTGAGCTCTAGGCAGTGTGCCTGAATGCGTGTTCATTCCCTATTTACTCTTCATTATACTTTTAACAAGGTATAATCTTGTGGACGAACATCCACCATGGTTTTTCCCCTAACAGGGTTTCCACGTATAAAATATTGGTGTTCATGTGTCTTTAATGTGTTATTTATTTATGCTTGCACTATTAATTATCAGATCTGAGATGAAAGGTTGATTAATGTTGAATAAGTTTGATTTTGGTAACAACTGATTCACCCCCCTCTTAGTTGTCTATCTTTGTTTTTCCAACACTAACTAGGTTTGTATGACCTCATACAGGCTGCCACCAATCTAAATATCATTAGATATGATTTTAATATGTGTTATATTCATTTAAAAAAAAATTTGGTAGAATTTGGTGGTGTTTAGAGAATTTGGCATCCAAATTACAGTAGGCGGCAAAAAATCTGAGTTATAAGGGATTTGAGTCCCTAACATGAATTCATGCTCATTCCACCTATTTTGAACCCTATGGCTCAATGGAATGAGGTTAATAGGCTATGGTAAGATATTAGGATGAAATATTTGTGCTGGCAGGAAGAATTGAATGAGTTATTGGTGTTGTCCTAGTGAGTCTTGAGTGGATTTTGTGGGTGAAAATGGTGGTTCTTGGTAGTGATTTTTTGAAATCTGAGTGTTCCAAGGTGGGTGAATGTTTTTGATTCCTAGGAAGACCTACAATGGCATGTTGGAGGCTTTGATATATTGCGAAGAGGTCTGGAGAGTAGTTTTCTAGAAAAACCCTCATGAAATTGTTCATAGGTGGCCCTAGAGTAAGGGGTTCATTGTTTGGTTTCAAGATCTGAGTTTGGAGAGCCAAAATCTATTGATTTGGAAGTTTGGAGACTTTATCTAAGAATTTTTGAAAGAAATTTAGGAGGGCAACGAGATTGAAAGATACTTCCTTTGGAAAAAAGGGCTAATTCACTAGCTTAGGACATGTGTACGTTATTGAATCTTCATATTGGTCCAAAGGAGTTGATGTTAAAGTTTACATATGTTGTGTAACTTGGGAAAGGGTATCTGAATCATCCCTTTGTTTGATAATTTTTTTGGGAAACTTGAGTGAAAAAACCCTTCAACCGGGTTGCAAAGGCTACAAGGGAAAGCATGGTTAAGAAGTGAGTTTTGAAGAGTTCTCTTGATTTTTCTTAACAGTTGGTTTGATGCTCATTTGTTTGTCATTTTGAGAAGGTATCCACCCCTATACTGCATCAAAGTTGTAGTAGATGTGATCAAGAATTATAGATAATTTCATTATAGAGACGATATAATGAAAGAATAAATGTGTGGATGATAGAAGAGAAGAAAAATAAAATATTTCATCAAAGGCATGCATTTTTGAAGATATGAAATATGTAGAAGAAAATTTTGATGAGGAAAATTTTGAGCTATTAAACACCTAGAATACCAAGAGGGGGGGTGAATCAGTATTCTTTTAAACCATTCAAACATTAAACATCCAATTGCCAAATCATATTCAACTGCTATAAAGAAAGAAAGCATGAAACATTAACAATACCACATAACACATGAACACCAAGATTTTTATGTGGAAAACCCGAAATGGGAAAAACCACGGTGAGGATTAGCTCACAATATATCATAAATGGTTATAGTATATTTACAAAAGTGCTCACTATAGGTGGACTCACTTCCCATAGAGAAAAAGATAGAAGAGATATTGTGTCTCACAACCTATTTTGAACTATTAAAATTGCATCTATCATATGCATGAAATATAGTTCTAATGAAGCTCAATAAACTAAATTTACACACTTCATCTGATTTTGATCTAACATTCTGGTTTCCTCTGCATTCACACCACTTTAATCTTCTACTCAACATTCATAACCTAAATTCACATTGCTTTGATAATATTCACATGTAGGACATTCACAAAATTCATCAAACTCTACAAAACACTAAAAAAGATATAACATATCTATCCTATTCTAGCATAACATAAATTAGGTTGGCCTAATTAGATTTAATATTCAAAACATAAATTTTTGGCTTCAATCCTTTCACACATGCTTCACACCAAGGTTTAAAACTCAAAACAACTTGAAATAGGTCAACATCGACCTATAATAGATCCCACATAATACCACAACACTTATTTAACCTTCATATACTTTTACACTTATTAGGTTGGTAGGGTAAAATACCTAATACCAAAATTCTTCAACTCTGTATCCACACTCAGACACATGGACCTTAAAACTTGAGGACAACTAAAATTCACACACTATTACCATCTATCAATTTATCCTCAAAAGCACAAAGCCAAAATATTATCCATGGAGAAGTGTGGACTCTCCCACTCAAATGAACTATATAGGAAATAAATGTAAATTGTCAGACCAAACTTTTATTACTCATATCTTCCAAAAAAATTACTGAAACATGATGAAATTATACAATTAGACACTTCTAACAACCAACAAAATAATGTTAGAAGTGCATAGTGAAAACTTCAATTACGAACTAATGTGGACCCAAAAAAAAAGCTTTGTCACACTTAATTAGTATAATTGACACTTAGTCGATTTCCAACACAACTGAATTCACCATGTTATGCCCTACATAACCACCCCATTTAATTTTTTGATCAAAACGGGTCCCCATTTTTTTGGTCTTGGTGCTTTCTTTCTATTCCTAGCCTTGTTTTGGGTTTTGTGTCCTTTTTTTGTTTGTCCTAGGAGTTGTTTTCCTTCCTAGAATTTATTTTCTTGTTCTATTCTCGGTGGGTTTTGGACCCCTAATCAGACTTTGGACCTTTCTCCAAAAGGTCCAAGTCCATATTGGTTTCCTGATCCCGTGCTTTTGGTGTTTGTCGTGATTCGGGTATCAAACCAGAACTTGGACCTATTTTTTCGAGGATCCATGTCCATTTTGTTTCCTTGATCTAGCATCATTGTATCTTGTTGAAGATTAGATCCTGAATCAAACTTTGGACTCTATTTCCCAAAGTCCAAATCTAATTTAGTTTTCCAACCATTCCCCTATTGTTTGTTTTTAGGATTAGAAATGAAAGATTGACATGGAATTTTCCTTCTAAAGTCCAAGTTGGAGTTTGATTCCCGATCTCGCTTTGTCTATTGTATTCTCCCTACCTAAGGTCTGTTTGGGGATGTGACTTTTGATTAGATTTTTTTGACCAAGATTTGGGTTCTTGTGTCCATCCTGATTTTGATTTTTTGACCATTTACCACATTAATTGTAGACTTCTTTGCATGTGCGGGACCAATATTTAATTGGGTTTCTCACATAAATATGGTCATAATTGCATTATTATTTTGGTGAATTCAGACAGTGAAGGGCTTTGTTAGTGTTTGAGCTTTGAAGGGTCAAGTTCTTGCTGGTTTGTGTCTCTTGTCTGTGATTTGAGGTAGGGTTTTCATTTATTTTTCTTCTTATCTCATTCTTGTTTTCTTTTGTTGTTGTTTGTTCATCATTTTTCTTGGTGTCATGTCGTTGTCTCTTTTATTTTTCCTGTGTTGTTTGTTTTTCATTTTTTCCCATTGGCATCTCTTTTATTTTGGTGCATTTTTTGCGATCGTCTTTCATTTTGTTCTTTTGAGTGTTTTCATTCCTATGTTCTTTTTGTGGTGTTTTCGTTTTCCTACCACGCCCTTCATTTTTAGGGTTTCCATACTAGTTGATTGACCATTATTTTAACATTTAAATTTTTAGCCTCATAGGGTTTGCATTACCACACTGACCTTTTCAATAATCCAAATCCTATGTTCGTCTGTAGTTTTGAAATCTGATACTTCACCTTAACATGTTTTCTCTATGGTTTGATTGGAATTTCCAGTTCTGAACGGACCCTACGTCGAAGGGTTCATCTCCTATATTCTTTCTTGATCTTGAAACTTATGTATGCTTTATCCTCATACTCATGAGAGTCTAGGTTTTGAGGATCTCCTTGTGCTGAGGGACTGGTTCCAATGTAGTCTAATGAATGGTCCTATAGGTTTTTATGACCTCGAAGGTAATTTTAACGTTTGTTCCATTCAAGACTTATGGTCCTGATTAGACCAAAGATCAAAGGTCCAAGTCCAAAGTCCTAACTTGCTCCCAAATTTATGCATTCTCAATACATCAATCCTTCAGACCTTTGTAAACCTAAAGGTCCTCTCTTAGTTTGATCAGGACTTCTAGTCCCAATCAGACTTAAGAACAAAATTCCAAGTTGTAAGGATAATTCTAACTCAGACACTCGAACATTGTAAGGCTTTTCGTAATATTGAATCCTAATTAAATCTCATCCCAAGGATCCAAGTCTAGAGTCTATTTGCAACTTTGATTTCTACCCATAACATGCATAGTCCCATCAAATATCTAAGTTCCAATTGGACTTCTTTACTAAATGTCTCAATCCAAAGTCCAATCCCAAACCCAATTCTCAACATTGGCATAAGGTCATTATATTTTGAAAGTGTCTCTTTGGGATTTGAAGACACGATCAGACATAATTGTAAGTTGATCTCAGGAGCAAAGTTTTTGAAATATTTCTGATGAATCTTCTATTGTTTTCCAGAATTCATAAATGTTTGATTCAGAGGAAAAACTAGGTGCCGAGGAGGTAGAAAAAAGAGTAAAAAAGGATAAGATAACCAAATATGACCAAGCCCTATACACCATGAAATATGCATTTCAGGGGTCCCAGTGGTCTCAGATTTTACTTCTAGGTTAATAAAAATCATAGACACAACATTAGGGAGCATTGACTTGGAAACTTTCAAGTTTGATACTTTCTTTGAAGATGCTTCTTCGAGGGTGAAGAAGATAGTAGCCTCGGGCCTCACTCATGTTTCCTCATTCCCAATAGTTTTTTAGTGTCCAAAATTCCTTCTTACAATGGTAGAGACCTACAATCAAGTATAATGCAAATATATTGATCCATGGGGAAGTGAGATAATTGACTTATCTTTGGCTTTGATCAGGTTCATCTTTGACTTGCCTCTATATGCCAATCTAAAGAACATAACAAAAGCTCATGTGGTCCAATAATATGAAAATGATGTGAGTTCATACCAAAGATATATGAACAAGAAGTGGCTCAAGATAGAGAAGAAATATATTGCTAAGTTATCCACCAAATTCAGAAGATCGAATTTTCTTTGAAGTGGGTGATATCATTACACTATTGAGGAGAGATTTCAACAAGGAAAGTTCACATATTTATGAGGTGTGGATGTTTCACTTAATTGATGTTATCTTGAGGGATGAGTTTTATCTGGACTAGGGACAAATGGTCTTCGATTTCATCCACAATCAAATCACTAAGGTAAAAGACACAAACAAATTCTTCATGTCTTCATATGTCATATATTGTGCAACAAGGATGGGAAAATTCCCAAGACTAAATACCATGGGGATCAAAGGAGAAGGACCAAGTTAGAGAAATATTTGGGAATACTATGACCAACTAGAACTCAAGACAGTAGAGAAACACTTCAAAAGAGTAAATGATGCTTTCTTGTATGCAGTGATCAATAAGCTCACTAGTGATGTGGGATTCAAGTTGAGTACAAAAGAAAGAACATTGGTGGGAGAATGGGGAAATTGGTTTATTCAGTACCCCAATTCAATATACATATATTTGTTTGGTTACAATAAGGCTCCCTTTCTGTTGCCTAGATGTTGCAATGATACTTTGATTTTGATTGAATTTTCTCAATAAATGATGGAAGTTAATTTGAATTTTTCTAGCAAGCATAAGGTCGGGGGAATAAAATACCCTATCATTATTGGTTAATATCAATTCCCATCAGTTGTGGCAGCCAAATTTTCTACTGAGAAATTACAACCTATAAACATGAAATTATATGTTGGAAGGAAGGATTTTGGTCGAAAGGGGAAAATGAATAATTTGTATGCATCTCTCTTCCCACATAATGAGCCCAACATAGAAGACTTTTGGTCAAATTTTTAGGATGAATATGATTAGGACCAAATGGGGACTAAAGCATTGGACCCCATCAATTGGATGGAAAGAGAAAAATGCAATATTTATCAAGTTTTTGTAGTGGTGGTGGAAGGGAGATTAAAGTGGATTGATGGTCACCTCAGTGATTGTCAAGAGAAAGATGGTAGGAATAGGAAATATGTAAAAGGAAAAACCTTTTTTTCTCCTCCATGTAAGGAATACAAAAGTATCAAGAAGAAGAGTTCTCAACAAGTAGTTGAGGAAGAGGATCCCACAATGGAGAAGGTGGTAGAGGCATTCCAAAAGGTCTTAGTGACATATATGGTTGCATCTGTAGGAGTTGTTTTCAATCTTAGGGTGCAACCAATTGCTACAATTTATCTAGGTGAGGAGACTACTATGGAAGGTACTTCTACTGCTCCTTCAAAAACAACCAAGGAAAATATTGAAGAAGAGGAAATAGCTCCATTGGTTAAGGTTGCGAAATCTCCCCTTCCCTTAGATACAAAAGAGGGTCCGCTTGAAGAAGAAAAGGAATGAGAAGAGGAAGAATTTGAAGCTGAAGAAAAGGGAGTGGAAGAAGAAGATAATGAAGAACATGTTCTTAGTGAGGATGATCAAAGGGAGATCATTGAAAGCATTGAGAGAGAAGAAGATCTGTAAAAGGCCAAGGAAGAGGAGGATCGAAAGAAGGTTGACCAAGAAAAATATCAACAATAATAGGATAACCAATAAAAAGAGAGATTCAAGAGAGAAGATGGAATAAGATAAATCCCAACAACAATAGATCAAGAAAGAGAAAGAAAGAGAGGAGACCCCTCAGCAAGAGAAATAGATGATAACGGCTATACGAGCTCCCACTTGGTTAAAGTTGAATTTGAAAAAGAGACAATAGGTGGTGGCACAACCTCTGAGATGGTAAGAAATGATGAAAGAATTTGAGATGATGAAGCTGAAGAAGAAGTTGATAACCATACACTCGACCCAGATGAATGAGGCAAGGGAGTTATAGAAATTTCTACGCCAATGGTAGATAAAGATGACCAAGAACTCCAAGCATTAGATTACCAACTGACAATAGTCAATTTGGGTAAGAAAACATATAGCCAGAAGATGCCACTAATTGATCTAGCAACCAACTCAAATAAATCAATAATGGAGAAGGATAAGTAGATTAAAGATGAACTGAAGGATCAAACTGAGAAAAAGAATAATTTCATAAGAGATCTTACTTCTCTTGTCTCAAAACAACCACCCTCTTTTGAAGTACCATTATTGATGAGTAGAAAGGAGTTCGATGACCTCACTGGGTTGAAGAAGAAGGCTCAATTTTTTGATAAATGGGTTGGGAAGTTCAGAGCTAGGATGGATGAACATCTTGTTTTAGGATACACGCAATATGAAGAGGCTTGTGTATAGGAAGAGTAGCTGGTGGATTACGCCAGCAATCTGAGAGATGAAGATGAAAAATATAGAGTATACCTGAGGCAGTTAAAGGATTTGGAAAATATGAGTAATTAAGATCTTGCCATGTAATGCCCCACCATGAAACCTTAGAGGACAACACACAAACACCTAATAATGAAACATTTTTATTTTATTAAAAGAGAAAATGTATTTAGTAGGAGCGATGCCAACTCCATAATCTGAGGCCAACATCCTCCCTACCATGCCAACATAGGATCTTTGGAACAGGCCGCAAAAGCATAAAGGTGAAGAAATTTGTCTGAAGTTGTAGTTGCAAGTGCATTGGTAGACATGTATGAAAAATGCAGAAGCAAAGACATAGCGTGTGAACTGTTTGACAGAATGCCCCAAAGGAATACGGTCGCAGGGGATACAATGATTACAAGATATACACAAAATGAATTTGTGGAAAAGGCTTTAGAAACCTTCAAGAAAATGCCATTAGCAAGTGTGAATTACATGAACAAATGATCAATGCATGCAAATGAGTATAAAGAATACAGTGAGTAGAAACAAGAACATGGTGCACAATAAGCGGTAGAAGTATACAACAGGGAATACCAATCAATAATTCAAACCATCGATATACAAAACAAAGCAACATGAATGACAATGCTCATGGTGTCGATGCCAAGATGGAACAACAACATCCATGCCGACCAGAATAGAATAAAATAAAATACATTCACAATAGTTTCCAATAAAAAGGTAGTAACCGACATATTGATCAAATATATCCTTCAACAAAAATCAAATCTTATAGAAAATGCTTAATACAGGGACATTGCATCGAATGCTAGAGCCAAAATGGCTTTCTCAATTAATTTTGAATGCCAAGATCTGAAACTCTATAAAGGCCAATTTCTAAACATATACTAGATAACTGAAAGCTTTCTTGACCATGCTCAACCCAACTTAAGTAATGGTGGTGACCAAAACAAGAGGAAATGACGATTACACCAAAATTACATGGCACCACCAAGACATTTGAGATAGAATACCATTCCACTCCAAAATTATCGAACTAAAAAATTGCTGATAAGAATGAGAGACTGTAACAATTTACAGAGTACTCAAACAATTAAAAAATTATTATTTTTCCTCTAGCAACACAATCACACAATAATCATTTTCAGAACAACATTAAAATTAAGAAGAAATTATGGTACCTAGAATAATTCGAATAATTGAGCGGAGAGAGTTGCTACCGGGTTCGAACTCTGAATTGCAGCTCTTATTTTCTCCCAAAATCCCCACAACTCTGCTGAAGTCTGATTCAAAGTCCAAATCTAGAAGAAAGTCTCTATAATTAGAGAAACCCCCAAAATTATTCACAGGAGAGAAAATCCCATAACGAGAATTAGTTTCCAGTTCTTGATGAAAAGACTCTTTTCTTTAATTCCTGTAACTAGTTTATTTACTTAATCTTTCACTTATTCGCACATCAAAAACTACTTTTATAATATTTAATTTACTACTTTTAATCTCTCATTTATTTAATATTTCTATATTAATCCATAATTATAATTTATTTATTTAATCCATTTTATTTTAATTTGTTTGCACCATACCATAATTTAATATATATATTTATTTAATTATTTCTTTATAAAACTATAAGTTTAATTTACTTAAATTAAATAAAACATTAATAATATTTTATTTATTAAATTTACAAATTATATTAAAGAATTCATTTAAAATTATCGAATACCTTTATTTGCAATACACTTTCATTTAATATAAAATCCATCAAAGCATCAATCAAGCATATAACTCAAATGAATAGACCAAGCCACATACGACAACACGGTCAGGATGAAGTGCAGAGGGGCATTACATCCTCCCCCCCTAAGATCCGACTTACTCCTAGAAGTTGCAAGGTAAGAATGAAACATATGAAAATACAAGCACTTCAAATCATCAAACGAACCAAATATCAAACAAATACCTTTTAATCACAACATGAAATGGAAGGAAAACAACAACTTCAACAAAATGACTCGAACTGACCTTACAAATAGGGTGTGACAAATGGATACTCATCCTTGTCTAGGATGATGGTCCAACGTGGGGGAATCGATGCCATCTCAGAAAAAAAATCCTCCATTGGGATTAAGGCACGCTTAATCCTGGAAATTTAGGTGGAGTCAATGCCTGGTACCTACAACCTACAACAAACCACACGGTTGAATGTGTACATAGGCAAACAATCAATCACACCGTGAAGGGAAAACCATAGCATCATTGGGAACTCGCCAGTAAGTGATGTGACCCCGTTCCCCTTCACCAATACATCGACACACAATAAACATATGTCAAATCATGATGAGAACATACATCTAACAATCACATAATACTCATCTCAATGATAATTCATATAAAAAATTAAATTGATCTACTAAGCATGTATAAGCATAAACATTAGATATAAAGATGTCATTGAGTAACATCATAATTGTGCATCAAAATATCCTAATATCCAAGTATCATCAATAAAAATATCATGATGTCCAAATACAATCCAAGTAATTTTTAGAAGCACAAAACAAATTGAAGGGAACTATGCCTAGGACCATGCTTACTCTTGGAAGCTTGCAAACATAAATGGGTAAAACTCATGCTTCTGGGATACATCCTCCCAAGAGACAGAAGACTCAACACTAGGATCCTACTAGACCCTCACCAAGACCATGACTCACCCCTCGAGGGTCAACTCCCAATGCTACAAGACGTGCATGGTTTCCAAAGAAAACTGCCCATCCTCTCCTAGAAGTATCTCTAGTTGAACCCTAGTGCTCAGCTTGTCGGTTATCCACCACTACATAAACTCTGTGTGATCTTCCTGCATCTCCAACTGTCGGCTCTGAAGCGACCGACCTCTAATTAAACCTAGATGCTCCTTTCTAAGGACACTGTCTAGCAATATGACCCTACTGACCACAAGAGAAACATCCCATGCCTCTACCATAAACCCAACCACTTGAGGGTGCACTAGGATGAATAAAATTTCATCCACTAACTGTAGATTGTGAGCTTTGAGTAGGCTGGTCGGGATGATAGTGCTTAGCTCACCGCCAACTCTGATATTTCCTTCTCTGGAACCTAATAACATGCTGAGATTGAGAGTTCCCAGGTTTTGACTGGGAGTGTTGCTACTACTATTGCTCACCCTTAATGGGTGCTTGATGGCCCTTGGAGGAACCCACAACTTGAGATAGACCACCCTGTGATCTGATAATAGCTAGAGGTGCACTACCAATTTGTACACTTGTCTGTCCACCTAAAGCCATAGCTGAATTCTCCTCTACTATCCATGCCTTCTCCACCACTACCTCTATGATTTTTCGGCTCAAACACTCGAACACCTCCACAAATACAAGCATTCAAGCCCCTGATAAAGTGTTGTACTAACATACCCTCATCATCAGTTATGCCAACATACTACTTGAGCTCATAAAATCTCCGCTCATACTACTCAACTAACATCACCATCTACCTTAGCTCACGGAAATCATCTACACGACATTGTCAGCAATGATCAGACAAGAACCAAGCTTTGAATCTCTCTAAGAACATCTCCCATGATACTAAATCTATATCCAAATGGAGCTTTTGATCCTCCAAACTCCACCATGTGGAAGAAAAACCTTAGAGATGCATGATAACACACCTATCTTTAGTGTTGCTACCATATGGGTGCATAGAGAAACACCTATTCAGATCAATTAACCAGGTCTCTACCCTTAAACCTCTACCAGTACCATCAAAAGTAGGAGGGCATGCTCACAAAAGGTCCCTCATATGATCAGCTAAGATAGCCTCATGCAAAACTACAATATCTCTCCTCTTAGGAGACCTCTCTCTCTCTCTCTCTCTCTCTCTCTCTCTCTCTAAGCACCAAATTTTATCCCTCTTGTCTTAGACCTAAGTGGGCAAGAGACTCCTCAAGTAAATAATGCAATTGTGCAACCTCCAACCCCGACTGGCCTGGATTATGATCTCCACTTCCATGATTATTTTGGGTTGTTCCTCATGTTGAGACTCATGTGAACCCTAAGGAGGTGTGTCCTAGAAATCAGCCCTACGTCCACCACCACCATGGCCTTGACCATGACCCTAACCTCAACCCTATCTAGGCATGATCCTAGAAAGACACCACCAAGGACAAGAGTGTTAAACGAGGCCAACAAGGGAAAACGTAAACTTCAAATCTATGCAACTAATAAAACTTAATGCGATCATGTATATACCTAGAGAACCTAGTGTTTGAACTTGGGCTATGATACCATGTGTAACACCCCGCCACAAAACCCTAGAGGACAACACACAAACATCTAAAAATGAAACATTTTTTTTAATTTTTATTTGTTAAAAGAGCAAATGTATTTGGAAGGTACGACACCAACTCCATAATCCGGGGCCAACATCCTCCCTGCCACACCAATGTAGGAGCTTTGGAATAGGCTGCAAAAGCATAAAGGTGAAGAAATTTGTCAGAAGTTGTAGTTACAAGTGCACTGACAGACATGTATGCAAAATGTAGAAGCAAAGACATAGTGCATGAACTGTTTGACAGAATGCCCCAAAGGAATTTGGTCGTAGGGGATGCAATGGTTGCATGATATGCACAAAATGGATTTGTGGAAAAGGCTTTAGAAACCTTCAAGAAAACACAATTGGTAGGTGCAAATAACATGAACAATCAATCAATGCATGCAAATGAGTATAAAGAATACAATGAGTAGAAACAAGTCCATGGTGTGCAATAAGCGGTAGAAGTATACAATAGGGAATGCCAATCAAGAATTCAGACCATCAATATACAGAACAAAGCAACATGAATGACAATGCTCATGGTGTCGACACCAAGATGGAATGACAACATGCATGCTAGCTAGAATAGAATAAAATGAGATACATTCACAATAGTTTCCAATAAAAAGGTAGTACCGATGTATTGAACAAATAGAGCCTTCAGCCAAAATTGAATCTTATAGAAAATTCTTAATATAGGAACATTACATCAAATGCCAGAGCCAAAATAGCTTTCTCAATTAATTTTGAATGATAAGATCTGAAACTCTATAAAGGTTGATTCCTAAACATATACTAAATAACTGAAAGCTCCCTTGACCATGCTCAACCCAACTTAAGTAATGGTGGCAACCAAAAAAAGAGGAAATAACGATTACACCAAAATTACATGGCACCACCAAGACATTTAAGATAGAATACCATTCCAGTCCAAAATTATTGAACTAAATAATTGCTGATAAGAATGGGAGACTATAAAAACTTACAAAGTACTTAGACAATTAACAAATTATTATCTTGTCTCTAGCAACACAATCACACAATAATCGTTTTTAGAACATTAAAATTGAGAAGAAATTATGGTACCTAGAATAATTTGAATAATTGAGCAAAGAGAGTTGCTGTTGGGTTCAAATTCCAAATTGCAGCTCCTATTTTCTCCCAAAATCCCCACAACTCTGCAGAAGTCTGATTCAAAACCCAAATCCAGAAGAAAGTCTCCAGAATCAGAGAAACCCCCAAAATTATTCGTGGGATAGAAAATCCCATAACAAGAATTAGTTTCCAGTTCTTGATGAAAATCTCCTTTTCTTTAATTCTCGTAACCAATTTATTTACTTAATCTTTCACTTATTCACACATCAAAAAATACTTTTATAATAATTAATTTATTACTTTTAATCTCTCATTTATTTAATATTTCTATATTAATCCATAATTCTAATTTATTTATTTAATCCATTTTATTTTAATTTGTTTGCACCATACCATAATTTAATATATATATATATATATATATTTAATTATTTCTTTATAAAACTATAAGTTTTAATTTATTTAAATTAAACAACATTAATAGTATTTTTATTTGTTAAACTTACAACTTATATTAAAGCATTCATTTAAAATTATCGAATACCTTTATCCGCAATACACTTTAATTTAATATAAAATCCACCAAAGCATCAATCAAGCGTATAACTCAAATGGACAGACCAAGCCACATATTGAAACACAGTCAGGACGAAGCACGAAGGGGAATTACATGCCAACTTAGCCATCTTGGGTGATGAATATGTCATTTTCATTGATAAGTGTAATAAAGTTATCTATTTTCGTATGGAATTACTGACAGAGCACAAATTAATTTTGTTAAAACAGTAGAGGAATTTGGAGAATGAGTATTTTCCTTTTAAATTTTTTATTGTTATCATTATTGATTTTTTTCTCCAATTTTTTGGGACACACAAGTTGGACACTCTATAGGCTATTAAGGATTCTTGTAATAAAAAACTTGAAGTAGAGATTGATATACAAAGGATGATGATGAGGCCACAATATTGGATAAGTTGATGAACATGAAAATGGATATCAAATTTTCCAAGGGCGATATATAACTACTGGAAAATGTTGTGGGAGTACTAGCCACCCATTTCAAGATGAAAAAGTTTAGACTTGATTGGTTAGACGGCCTGATGAGGAAGTACTAACTCAGGTGTTAGCTAACTTCCAAGAATATCAATAGTAAAAGTTAGGATAAGCTTTCAAATTTTGAATATGGAATATGTTATTTTGATCGAAATAAAGTCAAAGATGCAAAATTTGGAGTCATTCCTATAAAATAGGAGGGCACTACAGTTAGACTAAAGAGAATATCCAATGCATTTAGGAAATGAGAACCACTTTCCTTAGCGGCTAGTTTCCACCAGGTGTCAACTCCAATTCTGCCTAGACATTGCCTATAGTTATGGATCTGCATGTTAGGTAACCTAATTTTTGGATTGCATGTGATTATTTTTGTAGGGAAATATAATTTGTAAAAGTCTATATACTATATAATTTCCCTCATTGCAAAGGTCAGTGAATTGAAGTGTGATTTGCAATCCTTAAGCAAGAACTATTTTCTGATTTTCTGTAGTTAGTTAGATTTTTCTAAGTTACTTATTTTAGAAGTGATATCAAAGACAATGGTTTTTCGTGCACCAGTGGAGTTTGTTGGGTGTAATTGCTACTTATTTGAATAAAATCAATAGAAGGAGCCAAATTCAAAACCACCTTTTGTGCCACTATGGATTGAATTTTCCTATTTTCATTGATCTATAATTCTATGATGAGTTAGTCTAAATATATTGTTATGGGGTTTACTTTGGTAAAAATAATTTGAAATATACTTATTAAATTTACACTATGAATGAATAAAATTGTGTAAATATTATGAGTTGTTTTATTTTTTAGTTTAACTTTAAAATCTTCTTACAAAATTTCATGTCTAGATGAAGGAATGATATTTTTTCATGTTTTCCTACTCTGAACTCCTTGAAATATCTTTTGTTGTTTATTTAAAATTCATCGTTAGTTTAGATCTTTGAAATCAAAATACCGAGTTGGTTACTATTAACCAATGGTACCATTGAATGTTATAGCCACATTGACCACTAAGTAGAACAACATAGTTTTGAAACGACTACCAAGACCTTGGAAGATAATTGATTTTATAGTCTATTATATTTTTTAGGAGAAGTAAGGTAGTTATATCTTACTTGCATGTTGTGTCAATTTGTCCATCAACACACTAGACCAAACCATCTTACAAAAATGTCTTCCACAAACAATCCAAAAATTATTAGAATCAACCAAAATGATTTTTAATGATATGCACCAATATCTCCATACTAAGATACAATGTTGACATCAATGAAAACACAACACATAGTAATATAGCTTATGCTTATCCCTCATGCTAACATTCCCAACAACAACATCAATGACATTCTTCCAAAAATATCCCCCTTTGTCATTGATGAAAACATGCCAAAAACCTCCAAAACATTCTCCAAACCATTCTCCCCCTTTGACATCAAGGTAAAATGGCGCATATACCAATTGTTCTAACATTCACCAGATCTCCCCCTAAGAATATATACATATATACAAATTAGAAAGATAGAATTGACTCCCCCTGAGTCATATACTAAAGTGAAAAACCAAAAATCTGTATTAGAAACTACTCTATATTCTCTGCATATTTACAAAATTTGAAAAATAAAAAACTAAAATGCATAAAAGACATGAAATATGTCATTTTGAGGAGGTTGATGCTTGCAACTTCTGCATATGGGTCTGTCATGCTTTCTTGTCATATTCGCATGTCTTCAACACAGGCCCAAGCAATCTGTATTTCATTTCAAGCTCCATTAATATATCTTCTCCTTCTTCTAGAGTGTCAAGTATTGGATTCATCTGCATAGCCTTATTGGAACTTAGAAGGGCACTCGATACTGGTATAAATTTTTCATTCACCAAGTCCCTTATTTCTCCAAACCGTAAGATGAAATTTTCCCTTTGTGCTTGTAATTGGAAAAACTTCTTATGTGTATCTTCAATAGTGTTCCTTGTGTTTCTATTCAAGTCCAATACTAAATCATATGCACCATAGGCTTTATTGACCTGATACTCAATAGAGTCCATCTCACTTTTTATACTTTGGCACTAGGCCACTTCATGCAATATTAGAACAAGTCCTCTACCTCATCCACACAAATTTGTGCATTATTCACCATTTATGAGAGATTTTTGTGTGAAAGTGCACATTTCTTTATGATTTCCATCATCTTCTTATCATTTAATCTCTTATCTACCTCTTTTTCTACTTCACCCTTAATTCCAGATGCATAATCTTTAAAGGAATCAATTAAAATATTTAAGTTTTCCATATTAGAGAAAGATGTATCAATTTTTGCTCCAGGTATGACCTATTGTAATGCCTTGACTACTTCATCCATTAATTCTCCACTCTTCTAGTGAGTCCCTATGGTCTCCTTTCAAGAAGATGCATGAAATACATCTCCCAATTGTAGCTTGTGGAGGGGAGAGATCTTGTCCAAATCTACATTGCCCTATTGCATCGGTAGTTTTAGCAATTGAGATAAAACAATAGATTGGAAATTCAGTTATATGACTAATATATTCTTCAAGGAATCTTTGGAGGAGCTAGAGGATTCACTTGAAGGCTTTGTAATCTCCACAACCTTTCCCTTTGGGTCCTTTTCTTCATTATTTCCAAAGTTTATTGGTTTTTCCTCTTCTGTTTGTGCATCTCTGAATGCACCCTCATCATCATCATCCTTGTTTGAATTTTCTTCCTCTATAGGGTTCTCTATGTTAACTGAAGGAGTAATGTTTTCTTCTAGTATTGGAGAAGTATCGTCCTCTGCAATTTGTCTTCTTTGATCACTTCTTCCTCAACATTCCTTTCTATCATGTCTTCCACTTATAGAGGTGTATTATCTTGTGTAGCATCATCATTTGCATCATGTTCATTTTGAGAATCATCTATCTACACATCTGATTTAATATTTTTTTCTAGAGTAGCGGTCTCCACATTCACTTCTTCTTTATTCTTAGGTGTCATTCCCATCTTTTGTCCTATCTCTTCTAATTTCTCAATACTTTCCTTTTTGATTCTTTCAATATCATTTTGATCTTAACCCATAAGGGTTTTCACCCTTTACTTAGTCCTGAGTTCCTTACTAAATATTATGGCCAAAGTGGCTTTGTTTTCCTTGAAGAGAGGAGCACTAATCCTCTCTAATGCTTCTTCTATTATCCTTTCTTCTTCTTCTATAGCTTCTTTCCTTCTCTCTATCAAAACATTCCTTAAATCTCTAGGTATTTGTTTCTTAATGTTTCTTATGTAAACCTCAAGGACAACAATATAATTGATAATTTCCCCAACAATGGTGGCCTTATCCACCTCATCCGCTTCTTTGTACAAGGCTCAATCTCTCCTAACTTCTCAATCTACAAAATGCTATTGAATAATGCTTCTAATTTCATAGGAGAGTGAGGCCTTACTGGTTCTATTTTTTTTGTTCTTGGATCTCATCTAGAGTCTTTTCTGCATTCTTCTTCTTTTTTGGAGAAGCCTTCTTGGTGGCTTATTTCTTATTTTCCCTCAAATGAAAAACACATTTCTTCTTTTCTTCTTTAATTTCCTCTTCATTTTTCATGTTAATAATATCAAATATTCTTCTTTTAGTATTGGCTTCACCTTGTGAAGCATCACTTATCTTCTTGCAGACCAGCTTTGGTCCTTCTTATTTTTCTTCTTCTTCTTCTTCTTCTACTATATTGAAACTTGGAATATTTTCTCTTACTACCTTTTGCTTTTGTCTCTTCTTTGCAGGGGCGACAGGTGGTGCTATTGGAGTAGCCTTCTTCTTCTCTATCCTTGTCATATGCACAACTAGAGGGGATTTATCCTTCACTGAAGGACTAAAAGTTGATTTTCCCTTATCTTTAATAGGATACCTAGTCCCAAAGGAATTATGAATAGGAGGATTAGTAGCTGTCCTACCAAATCTTCTTGTGCTTCTGGATCCTCTTGAAACACTAGATACTCACTTAGCTTTTTCTCTTGCATACTACACTCGTTCCTTTGAGATGCCCATTTCCTTTGCAATCTCTTCAATTGTGTTATTGGTTTCTTATGCTCTATGTGCACCTCCATGGAATTTTCTTCATAAGTTTCATATCTTTCTTTAGTTGTATCCTTTGCACTTTTCAACAAAATTCCACCTAAACCAGTTATCTCTTGTTCATTAACCTCATATCCCAATTAGGGATACACACAGTCCTTGGCTCTACTACCTCCATGATACTTTCATTAATACTAACCAAAAATATGATGTCATTTTTACATTTCTCTACCATTTGCATTGAAATTTTGTCTCTCTCATGCATTCTTTTTTGAAAAACTACAAAGAAGATAACAAGTGGCTCATCTTGTGCATTTCCATCACTGATAATTCTCATAAAATATTTGATCTGATGATAAATTGGTATTCCTTGTAACCATTTCACCCCTTTGGTTCCAAGGAGTTTATTTTTATAAAATAGAAAAGTAAACACATAATCAAAGTCCCATACTTAAATGCATATTTATTTTATTTTGTTTGCTTTAGATTTTCCATCAAGTGTTGCCTTAGAAACTCACAAAGATCATGGTCCATTTCCTTTTTAACCATCTTATATGCCACATTAATTGTAGTGGCAAACACAAAATTATCTCTATTAGTGAAATAGATCATATACCCAATCAAAATTGTTGCATACCTCACAACTGGATTTCTGATGGGATTTACTACTAAAGTCCTCTTATCATATGTTGCACCAGTGAGCTCCATTACCACTTCATTTTTGACAGATTTCAATATAGGAATAGGTCTGGTGGAGCATAGACCTATAACATCTCTATTCATATTTTGTGTTATCATGTTAGGCATGTCGGTCTAAAAAAATTCATCATGGATTATGCTTAATACCATTCTAACCCACTTGCTATCAAAACAAAAAATATGGAAACCATTTCCATACATCTAATTTCTTTGCAACTAGGTTTTGCTACTCTGGATTTAGGAAAAAATTGTCCCTAGTCAATTCTTTCATCCATAGATCTTCTAGCTTAGTGTGATCAAATTCTTCCATTTTTCCATGAATATAGATTTTGATATCTTCAATTGGAAAAACCCCATATGGAACATGTGAAAAAGTGCCTAACGAGGCATCTTCTAGTGATTTTGTAGGATATTTCTTAAACTTAGGTTCTTGTTTCTCTGTAATTTCAATTACCCTTGGTGTAGCCATTACAAAATAGATTCAAACTGCTTTCAAACAAGGTTATCTGAAAACTAGGGTAAAAAAGATTCATAAATACCTTTTCCTTTGCTTACCAAACTAGGGTTTTGATGCACCAAATCATGGATCACCTTGCTAACTCCTTTTCTACTCTGGTTCTTCTCAATGCTCATTATGAATGAGATTTCCTTAGTAAAATTACTTAAAATCCTTTTGATCTGACCTAATTTGGCATTAAATGCTTCAACCAATAAAGTTGGAAACCCTTTTGACTATATGCATAGTCAACTTTTGATGCTTCACAAACTTTTGCATTATCATTTTTTCTTTTGCAATCTTCACCAATAGATCAAGAATGTTGATCTACATCACATATCTTCATGCTAAGCATCAACACCTCTTCTTTGCTATGGGATATAATATGTTCATTAAAGATCCCCCTGAGACAAAGCTCTTAACTTAGTTTCTAGAGGAAACATCTACACCAGAGGATGACACAGATTTATCCTTGACTTTTTTCTCTTCCTTCTTTCTCCAAATATTTTCCATTTCCTTCTTTGTTTCTACCAGATCAACCATTTTTATTGGTTCATTTCTCTTCACTAGATTATCCTTTCTCATTTTTATGCTTCTGTAAGTCTTAGCAATGTGTCTAGGCCTATTGCAGTTGTAACAAGTGATATTCTTCTAAGCAATATTCCTTCCATTCATTCTAGATCTACATTGATTAGATTTATGCCCAGATCCATAGCGTGTATAACAATAGCCATTGAAAGATTGTATCATTCTACCATTTTTATAGCCATTCATCATTTGACTTCTGAATTCACTAGCTTTATGACCAAATTTATTGCATGTAAAGCATTGACTAGAGAAATATGGAACAATATAATTCATTATACTTCTACATTCCATTGTTGTATGTCCAAATTTATTGCAAGAATGACAAAAACCATTAAAATATGGGAACCTTTGTGCATTTGGCTATCTAACTAGTGGTCTTCTTTGATTCTGGATCCACAAACCATTGTTCTTCTTATCTTCAATCATTTTTTCAATATTTTATGTTTGATTTGGCTTTGAAAATTCTCCTGTCTCAAACCCTAATCCACCTTTGTCTTTAGAGCCTTTCTGATTAGCAATCATCTCATCAAGCTTTGTAGCACTCATCTTGAATTTGTCTTCATGACTCCTTGCTTTCTCCATATCTAACCTCAGATTAACAACTTCTTGTTCAAGCCTTGTACATTCCTCTGATTTTATTTTCACCATTGCATTCAAACATTCCTCAACTATTTTCTTTTCTTCAACTTGTACTTTCAGACCAGTGATGGTTTCATTTGTTTGCTTCAATTTATCACTGGCTTCCTTATTCCTTTCTCTGAACTTTTTGATTTTCTCTCTCAAATTTTCAAAGCATTTATCTTCTTCTTTAAAATTTTATTTTATATTTTTTTTTCACCTTCAGTTATTTCAAGATATTCAAGGGCCACTTTGAGTTCTCCATCTTTTTCAAGCATAAATCTTCTTCTATGATTCCTACAATTGGAATCTCTTTTAGAGGAGTAGGAAGTTTTCTATCAACCATGTGTTCAACCTCCAAGATCTTCCCAAGCAGTTAAGCTCCTTCCAAGGAACCAAGATCTGATACCAAATTTTGAACACCCTAAATACTGAGAGGGGGGGTGAATCAGTATTCTCTTAAACCATTCAAACATTAACATACAATTGACAAAGCATATTCAAATACTATAAAGAAAGAAAGCATGAAACATCAACAACACCACATAACACATGAACACATGAATTTTTATGTGGAAACCCCAAAATGGAGAAACCATAGTGAGGATTAGCTCACAATATATTATAACTAGTTATAGTATATTTATAAAAGTGTTCACTATAGGTGAAATCACTGTCCAAGTGGACTCACCACCCATAGAGAAAAATATAGGAGATTTTGGCTCACAACCTATTTTGAACTATTACAATTGCATCTATCCTATGCATGAAATATAGTTCTAATGAAGCTCAATAAATTGACTTTACACACTTCATCTGATTCTAATCTAACATTCTTCTTTCCTATACATTCAAATCACTTTAATCTTCTAGTCAACATTCACACCTTATATTCATACTACTTTGATAATATTCACATGTAGGACATTCACAACATTCATCACACTCTACAAAACACTGAAAAATATCTAACATATATATCTTCTTCTATCATAACATGAATTAGGTTGACCTAATTAGATATTGTTATATTCAAAACATAACTTGTCGGATTCAATCCTTTTCACACACACTTCGCACCAAGGTCCAAAACTCAAAACAACTTGAAATAGCTCATCATGGACCTATAATAGATCCCACATAAGAATGCAACACTTATTTAACCTTTATATACCTTCACACTTATTAGGCCAACACTGCAAAAGACCTAATACCAAAATTATTCAACTGTGTATCCACACTCGAACACGTGGACCTCAAAACTTGATGACAACTAGAATTCTTACACTAAATTATCATCTTTCAACTTATCCTCAAAATCACAAAGCCAAAAAATTATCCACAGAGAAGTGTAGACTCTCCCACTCAAATACACTGTATAGGAAATAACTATAAACTGCCAGACCAAACTTTTTGTTACTCATATCTTCCAAATTTTTTCCAAAACATGATGAAATTCTAGAATTATATACTTATAACAACCAACAAATTAATGTTAGAAGTGTAAAGTAAAAATTTCAATTAGGGACTAGTGCAGACCCAAAAATGAATGCTCTATCACACTGAATTAGTAGAATTGACACTTAGTCAATTTTTAACACAATTGACTTCATCGGATCAAACCATCTTATAAAAATATCTTCCAGAAATACTCCAAAACTTGTTAGAATCAATCAAAATGATTTGTAATGATCTACACCAAGATCTCCATATCGAGATACAATATTGTCATCAATGACAACATTGAAACACATAGTAACATATCTTGTGCTTATCCCTCATGCTCATGTTGCCAACAACAACATCAATGACATTCTTCCAATAGGAGTAGAAATAGAGAGATAAGAGAATACACAAGTAACATGTTATTTTTCTAAATTTTAAAAAAATAAACTTGATGTTGGGTTACATTATTTCATGGATGTGAAAGATTTGTTGAGGTAGATGAATTTGTGAATGAAGCTGCAACAATTCAAAAAATGGACTTTGATGGTTCCAAATTTCACAAAGAGATTGGTGAAGAAGAAGATAGTCTCCTCGTGAAAGAGGAGATAAGGAAATTAGAAAAAATATTTTAGGGAGAAATGATTGATGAAAATTATGAAAATAAAGAGGTTGTAATTGATACATGCATCTTTGAAGAAGAAAAAGTTGCAGTAATAGGAAAGGATAAAAAACAAAGATAATTGTTTTTTAATCAATTTTTTTCAATGTTGCTAATGAAGCTAATTTTTGTGAGGATGAAATGATAAAATGGAGTGAAGAAAGAGAGATGGTAAGGTGCAACAATAATAGGTTATAGGCTGAAATATAATGAGGTATGATGATTTTTATTGGCACACAAGAAGAAGAGGATGAAGGAGAAATAGGTGTGAGATATGCGCAAATGGAATTCTTTGATTTTAATGAATTTGTTAGAGTTGATTTGTATGCAAGTGTTGAGGATGATAAAGTGGAATTTAAATATGAACCATGGTATAGTAAGGTGAATTTTATGAGAAGGAAAAAGAGAGGAAAAGGAACAAGAGAATATATAAAAAGGTATAAGAATTATTACAAGAAGTGGTTAATTAAGTGGTACAACCAAATTATCTAGCGGAGGGTGAGCTTTTGTAGTCAGTCCAGTTGTATAACCTAGATTAAGGTAAAGGTAATGTTGGAGGTATATTTACAAGGAGCTATCTTTGAAACAAGCATTCATATGGAATGGTTTTTGAAGTGGAAAAAAAGGATTGTGAGTAGATGACCCAATGGGAAATGTATTGAGCTATTAATCTACATTCAACAGAGATTGGGCTTCAAAATGTTAGTAAGTTAAAATACAAATACTTTGAATTATCCTTCCTACTTTTGCATCAAATTCAACATGGAAAAAGTACAATAAG
Source organism: Sequoiadendron giganteum (assembly GCA_007115665.2). Lineage (NCBI taxonomy): Eukaryota > Viridiplantae > Streptophyta > Pinopsida > Cupressales > Cupressaceae > Sequoiadendron > Sequoiadendron giganteum. The sequence continues at coordinate 339,320,280 of CM021103.1, read as the reverse complement.
AGCTGCAAGATTGCCAAAATTGTAAAATGCTATAGATCTCAATGAGGGCCAAGGAGAAAATGTAGTAGATGTTAATGAAGGTCATGGGAAAATGTCAACAAATAAAGGCTCATGGAAGAATGATAAACTGCATGCTTTTAAATGATGTTTGTTTTTGTTTTTAGTTCACTATGATATAGTTTTAGAAAATAATCTTTTGATAATTATTTTAGGAAAATTAGTGCCAAATTTGCATTGGTTACGTACTAAAAAATGGCACAATTTTTCTAGTACTATAATTCTATTAATCGATATATATCTTCTTATATTAATATATTACTAAATATTCCATAGCTTTTTATCAAAAAAAGAAAAAAGCAGAGAAATCAAATGGCTAAGGAAGAAAAGTGAATAAAAAACAAACATACAATTCTCCAATTTTCATGAGTCTCCAACTCATGGAAAATTTTCTTCTTACCCAATGTGTTTGATGTAGGAGCATCCAAGCTCACAAATAATCTTACATCACCAAAAAAATATTTTCTTTTCATGTTTAATTTTTATACTTTTGGTGTAGGTTGGAGCTTCAAGAGAATCTTGTGAAGTTTTGATAAAACATTTATTATATCAATATTTGGCTTCCATTTTAAAAATCAAAGGCAAACAAGGTGTTTAATGTGATTTTAAAATTATTGTATTGCATATTTTCAAATTTTCAAGGGTTGAAGGGATCCATTGGAAAATTTAAATTTAATATGAATTAATTTTATCAATTTGAAGTTTTCATAAGATAAGTGACATTTGACATTCTATCCTTTCAATTTGCATGCCTAGAATGGAAGAAAAAGCTAGTGATATTTGGAAAAACAATTAACGAATCAATTTTTGATTTGAGGTGAATGAGAAAAAATTAGTTCATGATTTTATTGATTTTTATGAGGAATATATAGCAACAAGTCATGGGATATGGTGCAACAATCTTGTGTGCCATATTTAGAAGCATTTAATGATGAATTTTAAGCATATACAAAATAATTTCAAAAGGAAATCATAGGGAAATGAAAGAGTAGATTTGGCTGCCTCGCAAGGGTTTTAATCTCTATAAAATACAACATTTAATTATATTAATAAGAAAAAATCAATAGAAACAAGGTTGGAAAAAGAACTTGCAGGTAGCTATAGAGGATTTCCTAAGAAAAGTGTAGGAAATCAACTTGCCAAGATGAGAGGAATATAAGAAGAGAAAAATGAATTTTCAAGTTTGTTGTAGATGTTCAAGGTAGCCATGAGAGTTTTATAATGATGGGAAATTTTATTGTAATCAAGGAAAACTGAGAGGGGGGGTGAATCAATGTTCTAAAATTTTTAACTTTATTAATTTGATCTTGAAACTATTTATAAAATTTAACCAAAATAAATATGCATGAACAGAAAACAAACAACCATAACACCATAACACAAGGATTTTTATGTGGAAACCCTATTAGGAGAAAAACCACGGTGGAAGGCCAATCCACAATATTATTTGAGTATACTCAAAAAAAAATTACAGAATGGGAATGCACTTGCATTCAGGCACACTTCCTAGAGCTCACTACTCAAATATGTTCAAGAATCACTATTTTACAAAGATAATTAGATTAAATCCATATGAGAAATTTAAATGAGAGAATAGCATCTACTAATGCCCGGTTACAGTTTTGGTTATGCACATTAGTTGATTTCTTGACCTTCTATTTGATTCTTCTCTTCTCCTCTCCTCTGCTCTAATTCGCTTCACAAATCCTTTCATGCACAAGTGAAACTGTGCATAATCGCTCTGCTATTCACAACACACACCAACTCTTCGCATCTATTCTTCAAAAATGATATAATCAATCGCTTATATATATATGCCACTAGGATTTAATTGCTTGTTGTCAGCTCAAACAAAAGTATGAAAATGTTTACAAACTATCGGCTCAATCCATGGTTAATTCTTGATGCGCACCAACCAAAGTCAGCCATAGCATAGTAATGACTCAAATGAAAATTTTTGAACACAAAAATACTTAAACAATTACTTCACAAACATCTGCAACATATTATATCCTTGAAGTCGGCTTTCTGCAATGAAAAGTAGGAAATTAATCAACCAAATCTTCTAACTTTCACACCAATGAATGTGCACCCTGGATAAGGTAGTATGTACACAAAAATATCTTCCCTGAGATCCATAGCTCAAAATTATAACATGAAATTACATGTAAATCGATGAAATACATTTCTGTTAGATATTATTTTTTTGTTTGATTGTTAAATACAGAACTTTGATCTGACTTCCGATATGAGCAAATTCTGATGTGTGGATCGAATCACTGACTATGGTTTCCATCAATGAAAACAAAAAATGACATTTGTAGTGTCTCTTGCCAACAATATCCCCCTTTGGAATTAATGGCAACACTTAGTGAAAAATGACTAAGTGTCAGATCAGTACCAACATAAATACACTGCCACTCTTCAAAATTCAAAAACATGACTCCCTGAGATGATTAAGAAAATTTTCATTGTCTCATTCTCCCCCTTTGACATCAATGGAAAATATAGGAATCCACATACCAAAAACCAAACAAAACTGTTATGAACAAACTGCATATGTACAAATAGGCTTCTTCAACTTACATAAACTTGAATAAATCTAAAAAGATGTTCTTCAATAGGTTCAAACTTGTGTCCCAGACCTTCTTCAGACTCTCCAATATAACCACGTGAACACAAAATAAGTAAGATTGCATTTCTACAGATTCAAGGTTTGTTGGATCACTAACCGTCATAGCATCTTGTGCTTCTTTTAATGTGCTTAACATTGTTTCCATTTTGGGACCAATTAGTCCTCTAAGCTCACAAACTCTTTCAACCATTTTAATTTCTTCATGCTTCAAGCTCTTGATCTTGTCAAGCAGGGATATGACTTGACCTTCTTGTTTTCCAATAGAGACAGTTAGAGGATCGAATGCTTGAGTGATGTTTGCTAGTTGTTTCTCACATTCTTTTGTTTTCTTTTCAAAATCCTCAGTAAACTTAGATAAAGATAGATATGATTTGTAAATGTTTCCACCTTCAGTTAAAGCACTTTGAATGTTCTTTATACAAGTAGATACCAAAGATTTATCCTTAGCTATCATCCCTTTCAATTTGCCAAACCTTTTATCATCAAATTCCTTTTGTACTTTATCCTCAGATGATTTCTCAAGAGACTCAAAATGAATACTTACAACATTAATGAGTTTCTTCAACTCATCAGAGGGAGTACATGATGGATCCTTAACATATGTAGGCATGATTTTCTCTAGAACATTGGATGCAAGATTTAACAGTTCACTATCTTCAATATGAGATTTGAGAATTTCTTCCCTTGCCTTGTACTGAGCAAATGAAGCTACCTTCATCTTCTGAATGGGAGATAAAGTTTCCAAGTTGATAGGCCCTTTTACTAGTTCAAACTAAAATTCTTCATGTTGTTCTTCCAAAAACTCTTTTACTACCTTGGCAGTGTCTCTTGCTTTCATAGGAACTTCCTTTATATCAACTTTCTTTTCCTCAACCACTGTTTTCTCAGCTACAGATTCTTTCTTATCTTTAGGGATCTCTGCTTTTTCAACCAATACAATTTCAGGCTCTTCAATCTCCATAGGAATTTTTGTATTATCCACATCAAGAGGAATCTGAGTATCCTCAACTATATCTTCTTTTCCCTCTTCTTCTGCCAAACCAGATGAGACATCTTTATCATGTGTTTCTTTAGAGACAACATCAATTCTATTTCTTAACAAAACTTCCTTTAAAATTTGTTCAGTCTCTTTTGCAAATTCTTCAGTCTGACCAATCATGAGCTTATTTACTCTTGTTTTTCTTTTGAAATCTTTCTTGGCAAAATTTAGAATTGACTTCATTTCCTCAATGGACATTGATGGATATAAATCTTCAAGAATTCGCTCTCTCTACTATTCATCTTTAGTTCTTGCATTTACTCTTCTCATTTCTAGAATTTTATAAAGAATTTTAGGCAACACAAACATTATCTCAATAAGTGCCTTATTGAAATTATTCAAGTACTTAATTGAGGATTCCTCAAGAACTCTTTGATGAGTATTGTCAAAGGTGTCATACCATTCATAAAGAGGCCTAGGATTTCTATCCTTAATCAATGCATTCTCTACTTCTTTTACAGACATACCTGTTTTATTAGTTTTTTATCTTCTTCTTTGATTTAGAAACTATTGTTGCATTTATACCCTGATACTTAATCTCTCTTAGTCCTTCATCAGATTTTGTTTCTTCATCTTTAGAGACTGCCACATAAACTCTTTTGCTTTTGTCCTTCCTTACCAGATGTCTACATTTGATTTTTCACAAGACTTGATTCCTTTGCAGGACTAGAAGGGAGAGTGGGGCTTCTTGTAGATCTAGTTCGGGAAGAGAATGCTACCAGACTAGAAAATTCAGTTCTGGCTGACTCTCCTACTTCAACTTGTTCTCTCTTCCTTCTATCTTCTCTTACTACTTCTATAGATATACCTATGCTCTCTGCAAATATTTCCACTTCCTTTCTTACTCTTCTGACTATCACGGGTTTTATTAGTTCATTATGTACTTGCATATCCTTTTCTAAAAAATTGCCAAATCTTTCTTTTGATGAATCTCAAGGTTTTCTCAACAAATGTTCAACATACATTTCCAAAATGTGTTTCTCAACCTCATATCCCATTGGTATAATACAAACTGTTCTAGGATCTATTGCTTCCATCAGGCATTGATCAATGTCAACCATAAAATAGATAGTATCTTTGTACTTCTCCATAATAGATGTGGGAATTCTTTCTCTAGAATGGATCATACTGATTTTTTTTTAAATAACCCCAGATTGTAGTATTCTTTTTCTTACTGTTAGCAAACCTATGCAAGAGATCTCTGATTTGAGCGGCTATAGGTCTATCTCTTTGCCATTGTACCTTTCCAAATCCCAGAACTTCATTCATGAAGTAAAAGAACAAACATAATAGTCATTAACCATACTTAAAGGAATTCTTCTTATCCTTCTTTATTTTTCCAAGATTTTCCATCAACTGACTTCTAAGCAACTCACATAGATCATAATCTGCATTCTCCTTTACCATCTGATACGTTGCATAAATAGTTGTGTTGAATACATAATTGTCTTGGTTGGAATGATAGATTTTGTAACCAATGACCATAGATGCAAATCTGAAATCTACATCAATGATATCATCAATTGTCGTAGCTCTTCTATCATAATTTGAACATGTTGCATCAATAACTGTTTGATTCTTTACGGACTTCAAAATCGGTAACCCACTGGAGGAATTTAAACCTGTAATAGAGCTTATAGCTTCTTTTGTAATCTTGAAGGGATGATTCAACCACATAAATTCTGCATGAACTCAGCTCAAGATATACCAGACCCATTTTCTCTCTTCAAACACGAGAAATTTAACAATCTGTGTAAATTTCTTCTCCTCTAGAGTTTTGAATTTGGGTTTGACACATAAATCTTCTCCTATAATATGATTGTTATAAAAATTCAGTAGTTCCAAGCTTCCTAACTCCTCAATGTTTGCATGAATATATTCCCTAATGTCTTCAATGTGTAATATGTTGTACAAAACAAACGAAAATGCACCTAACAAGTCTGTCTCGACAAATTTGAAAGGATTCCACTTGAATTTCAGACGGGGTTTGTCCTTGATATCAACTACCAATGGAGTATTCATTTTCACCAATTCACAAGTTCACAAGTTTTGTCAAAAATACCTTTTTATCGGTTAGGGGTTTGATCACCAAATCACCTTCACACTTGTAGTTTCACCAAATTTTTCCAAAGTACGTTTCAGAGCTCTCTAAAATTCTTCTCAAAATGCAAAGTGACAAATGAACAATACAAATGAAATTATATCATTCACATACCTATATTTTTGTCGCAATAAATGCTTCTGCCCTAACTCTTCCGGATACCCTGTTTCCATACACTATGAAAGATAACTCTTCTACGGATCTTCAATTTTGCAGGAATAGTTTTTCCAATTATTTCAGTAGCATCTGTGGATCATCAATGTAATTAATTGTACTCATCCATATCCCGATACCAAATTCTGACAAGGGGTTTCAAGGTTTTCTTGAAAACTCCCCTTAAGCCAGAGGCCTTAATCTAATTCCTAGAGGAATTACTAGATCCATATTCTGGTGCTGGTGTAGAATCATTTTCTTCAATAGAGGGATTATTTTTCACCCATGTCTTTTTCATTTACTTCCTGATTTCACCTGTAGTGACTTTCCCTTTTCCTTTTTCATCCTTCTGCATGTTTCTCCTTTGATTTACCAAATGTTTTCTATTTCTACATAATCTAGCAATGTGACTGGATTTGTTGCAATTGTAGCATATTACATTTCTTTGTCTAGGCCAATTGTTCCATTGATCTTATCTCGATCTGCACTGGTTAGCAATATGCCCAAATTTATTGCATGTATAACATCTGACAACTCTATGAAAGTTGTTTATCGTGTTTTTGCATTCATTTAACTTATGACCATACTTGTTGTAATTAAAGCACTGATTGAAGAATGATTGACCATTTTAATTCATTCTACTTCTATATTGAGAAGAAATATGACCAAATTTATTACAACCAAAAACAATAACCATTGAATCTTTGAGCATTAGGTTGTCTTATCAGATACCTTCTAGATTTGTTCATCTAATTTCCTTGCCTAGATCTCCTTTCTCATATCCAAGACCTCACTTGTCACCTTCTATCCTCTAACTTTTAATCAGTTCATCAAGCTTGGCTAAGCTAATCTTGAACTTCTCCTTGAATTTGTTTGCAGTAGCAAGTTCATCTTTGAGGGTAACAACCTGTCTTTCAAGTTCTTCTTCATTGTTTCTTGATTGCTACAATTCAAGTGCCAGATTAATGAATCCATCATTAATTCTATTGCATTCTTCAGATTTCTCTTTCAAGGACTGAGCAAGATTCTCTTCATTCTTCTTTCTATCTTCAATCTCCTTGGGCATTCTCATCATAATAGATTCCATCTCATGCTTTAGGACTGTATTACCTCTAGTAAGCTTTTCACATTCTTCTATATTTTCCTTCAGGGCTTGACTCAGTTGTTCATCTTCAATGTTTTTACCATCATTCTACTTAATCTGATCACAAAGTTCCCTTCTCTTCTCCCTAGACTTATTGATTTTATCTTTCAATGATTCAATGAATTTCTCAGCATCCATGAGGTTTGCTTGTAATTTGCGAACTTCAGATTTTGACTGATCAAGATCATCTAGGGCCACCATAATTTGTTCTTGAAGACTACTTTATTTCATTGAATTACTTTCCCTAATCATCCCCAAGCTATTAAACTTCTTCTGAGGAACTAAGATCTAATACTAATTGTTGGAATCAAGGAACACTGAGAGGGGGGTGAATCAGTGTTCTATAATTTTTAACTTTATTAATTTGACCCTAAACCATTTATAACATTCAACCAAAACAAATATGCATGAACATAAAACAAACACCCATAACGCAAGGATTTATACACGGAAACTTTGTTAGGGTAAAAACCATGGTGGAAGGCCAATCCTGTAACGCCTCGCCATGTAACCCTAAAGGAAGCTGCAATTAACTACTCAAATGCATAATTTTTTTTTCGTTTAAAGTACAATCAATGTGCAAGCTCACTATCCAATGCCAACACCCTCTAAGGTTACGAGACTGAGATTAATTTAAAACCCAAACAAAAAAAATGAACTGAATCCATAACATTTATTTACATAATAAATTAAGAACACATACATTCCATACATGATAAATTACATCATCACTATAAGAAATATAATAAGATTTCAAATAACAATAATTTAACATGAAGATTACATCTCTCATTTCCCGAATGAGGTAAATGTAATAAGCATGGTTACATATTACATCTTCCACCTTGATAACAAAGAGGGGTAAAAAATTACAAGATTCGACTAAAATGAATATAAAAGCATGTAATGAAACTGGATCCCACGAGCTCTCCAACTGGAAATCTCGTCAACACGAACAAGAAGAAAACCCAATGGAGTAAGGTGCACATTCCACCCAACCAAGTAGTACCCGAAGGCCCACCCCCTATGCTAGGAGATAATAACAAGGATTCCTAGACAAGACCATCTACCTCTAGACACAGGATGACTCATACTAACTCATACTAATACAACCAAACACATGAACCATACAACCACAAGTACACCATTACAATACTGACATGGGTTACATTGCTTTAGTTATCACTTGATTAAACTACCTCTGAAGGTTACCCAGTCTTGCCTCTTACGGGCTCTAGCCCTTAACAGAAGCCACTCTTCTACTTGACAACACACATTCAAACCAATTACCAAGGGAACCCAAGTACATACAAAATAGATATTATAACCACTCCAACTCTAGGAGGAAACATATAGTGAAACTCACTCCAACATTGGAGGCAACAATTCACATAATCCACTCCTTCCAAAGGAGGCACAAAACATCCCCATTCGTGAAAATCGGGTAATTAACTGGATACAACTCTATGCACTACCCAAGGCAATTTCCAAGGTTGACTTGCACAACACGACAACCCCAATTAATTAAAAAATCCATCTGGAAGACTTATTAACCCCTACTAAGCATTTTCTCCCAAACAAACACTAAAGAAATTTACATTTTAAAAAGGGAAATTAAACAGGAATTAAATCTACTTTTGGATTTCCTAAAACCACTTCCTTTAATACCATTCAGTAATATATTGCTCAATAAAACTGATTTAATAATGTCTCTTTAAGACAGAGGATGAAATTTAAACCAAACATTTAATTCCCTAATTGCTTTTAAATAATAATAAAATAAGCATTTACTTCTTTGATTTAAAACATACTATTTTCAAATCATCTATTTCTTCTTTTCAAAATAAATCATTTAAAAATCAATTAATTTCTCTATTAAACACAATATCTGAAAATCAAATATTTGTTCTTTCCAAATATATTATTTTAAAATAAATCCATTACATCGACTATTGCATATTGATTTAAAATTTTCCCAATTACATTTAAAACATGCCATTATTTAAATCCACCTTTTAATATATATATATATATATTAAAATTAATAAACTCAACTATATATATATAAAATAATATGCATACATATACATAATATATATATATATCCTCATGATATATATACATATTATTTATATATATTATATATGTATATTTCATTACTTAATATATATTAATATAATATAAAATATTATATATATATTTTTATTTTTTTTGTTAAAAAAAACCGAATTAACCAAAGTCAAACCGTGTTCATAGGGAAGCGCACATGCATGAAGGGCAATCGATTGTGTTTACACACAACCGACCCCATTACTAGGGGTGACTGTGTGTAAACACAGTTGTCCCTTTTCAAAGTGGCGACGACGGTAGGTGTGGGGGATGCGCTGGGCGTGGCTCCCCCACATCGCCTCCCATGGGGGGTGCGGTGGGGTGAGCTCCCAGCGACCCTCCCCCAAAACTTTCATTATTTTTTTTTTCCTAGAAAAACGTTTTTGAAATCCACGTTTTTGTTAAAAAAAATTAGGGTTTAATTTTATTTTTTAAACAACATATTTCCATATGAAAAAAATAAATATATTATATTTATATATATATTTAAATATTCTCATAAGGAATTTGTAAAACTCATTGAACAAATAATACTTAAAATGATCATTTATAGCCAAGAACACAATTTTTTTCTTGAAGAAAATCATTTCCAAATAGAGGTTTCAAAGGTTTTAAATCAAACAAAGTTTATATATTTTCCAAACAATAAATAAAATTTGTGAATCTTTTCAAAATGAAATTAATTTAATAAGAAGAAAACCTGAATCCAAAAGCTTGAGAGGTTGTCAATGGTGGAAAAATTCCTTAAGAGATTCCAGTTCCTTCCTAGCAAATCCACAAACTTCTCCACAATTCGAATGCAAAACCCACAAAACAGAAATCTCCTTCCTTCCCCTTTGAATTTCAACTTTACATGCTTATATTAAAAACTCCATGAAAACAAAATATAATAGAAAAATAAAATATCTATTCAACCACCATAATAAATTTTCCAAAAAAAAACATAAAATATCTTAATTTCTTTTTGCATTCAAATTTTCAGAAAAAATGCAAATTAAAACATTTTTTCAATTTTCCAATTTCAAACAAAATATCAATTAATTCCAAAATGAATAACTTAATTCAATTCAACACAATTAATTTAATTAATTCAATAAAATAAATCTAACCCAAGATTAAATTATTTTATTAATTAAATTAAATTAATCAATTAATTAAATAACATCTACAACATAATAAACCAGATTAATTTATAAACCACATAATTACTTAATGTCATTTAATTACCTTTTTAACTTGCAATTAAATAAAATCAAGGTAAAATTGAATAACAATAAAATAACCGAACCAAATTAAAACCAACAACACGCTATGATCAGGGTGATGACTTGACATGAGAAACCTAGCTACTATCTCCTAATCAAATGTCGTTGGGCAATGGAGACGCTCAAACCTATGAAACTAGGTGGAGTCGATGTCATGTACCTGTAAACCTACAAACAAAGTGTATATCGAACATGCATATATATCATAATAAAGCACACCGTGAAGAGGAATTCACGGAATCGCAGGGCACTCACAAGCGAGTGATGCACTTTCATCCCCTTCACCAATACAGTGTCGCAAAATTGATGAATCTAACATCAATCATCTAATCTAAAGCATTACAAATTATTAATTCTAATATCCACAATGCTAATCTAACGCATGCCATAATGATAACATTAGAATAAAATACACATCACTTTATAGTTAGTGGTCAAATAGTAACCGAGTATCATAGTCAAAGTACCAACATAAAATAAAACATAACAAAGAAGAACACTGCCCAATCAAAAGAGAAAAATGAAGGGGTGCTACAAATCCATAATATTATCTGAGTATACTAAAAAATGTTTTACAGAATGGGAATGAACTTGCATTCAGGCACACTGCTTAGAGATCACTTCTCAAAGATGAAGACTCACTATCTTACAAAGATAATCAGATTAAATCCATTTGAGAAATTGAACTAAGAGAATAGCGTCTACTAATGCCTGGTTACAATTCCGGTTATGCACGCTAGTTGATTTCTTGACCTTTTGTTTGATTTTTCTCTTCTACTTTTCTCTGCTCTAATTTGCTTCACAAATCCTTTCATGCACAAGTGAAGTTGTGCATAATCACTTTTTTATTCACAACACACACCAACTCTTCACATCTATTCTTCAAAAATGATATAATCAATCACTTATATATATCCACCACTAGGATTTAATTGCTTGTTGTCGGCTCAAACAAAAATATGAAAATGTTTACAAACTGTCAGCTCAATCCATGGTTAATTCTTGATGCGCACCAACCAAAGTTGATCATAGCATATTAATGACTCAAATGAAAATTGTCGAACACAAAAATACTTAAACAATTACTTCACAAACATCCGCAACATATTATATCCTCAAAGTTGGCTTTTTGCACTGAAAAATAGGAAATTAATCAATCGGATCTTCTAACTTGCACACCAATGAATGCACACCCTGGATAAGGTAGTATGTACACAAAAATATCTTCCTTGAGATCCATATCTCAAAATGATAACAAGAAATTTCATGTGACTCGATGAAATACATTTATGTCGGATGCTTTGTTCTTGTTTGATTGTTAAATACAAAACTTCAATTTGACTTTCGGTATGCACAAATTCTGATGTGTGGATCGAATCATTGACTAGGGTTGCCATCAATGACAACACCAAATAAAATTTTTAATGTCTCTTGCCAACAAAAATAATATTTTAAAATATGGGTGAAGCCAAGAGGGTGTGAAGGCCTAGGGTGTCTAGAAAAATTTGTAAAAATTCTAAACTGTGTTTCTTGTTGGAATCCTCACTATATGTAATTTTTATTGAAGATTTTTGATATGAATATGCACATGAAAATTTTAATAAATCTATGTTTTAGACTTTGTTTCAATATATGTGTTGATGCGGGTTAGATGATATGTAAAGGATGCAAGATTGGGAAGTTTAATAAGAGCCCCCAATCTTGTATGTCATCAATATGTGATCTAACATTGATGATTGATGATATATACCACCACCAATTATAGTATATGTACTCATGCGACATAAAAGTGCACCTAAATATGATAGAAAAATTTAGGGAAAAAGGAACATTGCATCAAATATAAAATTTATATTCAAGTTAAATTTATATTTGGACTTAAATGATGAAATTAATAAAAATATAAAATACTCTTTTATTTTTTTATATTTTTTCTTTAAATGTAAATTAATTATTGAAATATATTTTTTTTTTGATAAAGATAAAATAATAGGTTTTTGAAAGGAGCCAAACCCTTTTACAATCAAACAACCATTAGGAAAGAGAAAAAGGTTCTATGAGGCAAGGAACAATCAAAACCACCAAAAGATAACATGAATAGAAAAACAAGAAATGAAACAATGACAATACAACATAGAACTGGATAAACATGAAGAAATCTCTTTATATTTGACATCATTAAGCTTCTATAGGCTTTACGTAGCATACCATTCTTTTCTGAAGAAGTTAACTTAGTCCAAAAAAGAAGCCACTAGGGGGTCCTCCTCACTAATAATGATTTCAATATTCTAGGCCATAATCTTACCTTTCATTCTTCATGCAAGACCCTTCAAATTGATATCTCTTTTCCTTTTTTATAATTTTTCTAGAGCACATAAATAAAAGAGAACCAAAAGAATGCACCCAACCCAGATAGAAAAGGAAAGTTTGAGCCTAACTGGCTGGGACCTTTCATCATCACCGCAAGCTACAAATCAGGGGCATATCAGTTGTCGACACCAGAGGGTGAGCCTCTGCAAGAGCCCACGAATAGTTCTCACCTCAAAAAGTTTTATGCCTAAGAACTTGCAAGGTATAGAACAAAAAATACAAAAACAATCAGACAAAGTCCTGAAAAAATGGTTACCTTGATGAAAACCTGGAAAATAGGCATCTTGGTGACAACAAAAAAAATCAAAAAATAATAATGCAAAAATCCAAAAAAATCGAAAAAAGGAATTGAAAATAGTAAAGAAAAAAATCGTCCTCTAGTGAAAACCACTTCGATGGCACTTTGGACAAGTACCTTGGTGAAAACCTGGCAAACAGGCACCAAGTGTAAATAAAGCACTCCCCATCCGCCAGGATTTGCATGACTCACTCGTCCATTCCATCACATTAATCATCCATCCACCCATATGCTTACATCCATACCATAGCCTGAGCTGGTATCCATATCACATTCCACCATAGTGCTACTTGACGTATTCCTAAGGTCAGTTTGTCCTACCTTTATCGAAGTAGTCTATCACACCACGCTAGGGGCATATTCCTACATGCATCGGATCAAATTCGTGTATATTCTCATGATCTTCCTAAATCATTCAAAAATCCAAAAACATTCAAAAATCATCAAAAAATCCAAAAACATGTCGAAATATCAGAAAATTTCCAAAAAAAATTCATCATTGAGTCTTGTCAGTTTTTTCACCTTGTCGAACTACGTCATCTCTAAGATTGAACGTAGGCAAGGTTGATCTTTGATCATCCCCTGAGATAGTAAGGTCACTCCTTTAGGCATCCGTCGCATTGGCAATCCATTTGCCCATCTAGTATGCATCTTAGGTCAGTCCTTTAAGTAATAAAAGGGCAATCCATTTGTCCATCATATCATCAAGTTAGTTTGTCATCAGTCGAACTACGTGGTCTCTGCCTGGATAATGTAGGCAAGCCTAATCTATGGATCAACTCCCGAGACCCCTAGGATAGGTCTTTAAGTTAGTCCTTTCGTCGTAAAATCTAAAAATACCAAAAACAGCCTCAAAACATTTGAAAAACCCAAAATGATGCATCCATTTCATCTCGCTTTCACCTGCGATAATCATCATTCATAATACAATCAATCGTCGCCTTCACCCTTTGGTGAGTCAATCAGAAGCAATTCTAGTAGGTTCTAAAGTGAACACTCTAATCGTTAAAGCCTTGAAAGTCTAAGTCAGTAAGCAAGCAAGTTGGTCAACTCGGAGTATCAATAACTTATCACCCAATCAGTCCCACCAAAACCCTAATCACAACATGTCCTAGGATGAAGCTTTCCTGTGATGGACATAAGCATCAGGTAACCCACAGTAGTTTAGCCTTGGCTAGCGGTATGAAGAACATTAGCTTGTTTGTTTACTTTATCTTGGTCTTTATGACTTATCTTATTTTTCACTCATTCCAAAGACCTCTCGATGATGCCTAAACAAAACAGGTTTAGAGAGAAAGGAATGGGGCAACGATCATTATCTTTTTATCTGTTGTGCTTGTTGGATATTCTTGTAAAATAACTTGGTGAATACTTGCTTTGTTAGGTCTATCCTAGCAAGGTTTCTGTATGTCAAGTGTGAACAAGAATACTCCTATCTGATTGACGAGTCAAAGTCCATCACAATAGGTACAATTCCATCCTGGTCCTTTATACCTTGATGCATCATCCTATGTGTGTTATCAAACATAAAGTAATTGGCCCTTTGAAAATCCCAACTCCTAGTAAGCAATACATCATCATCATTGGTAATAATGTGAACTTTGGTGCATCCTCTTGCCATCCATCTTATTCTTCTTATTCTTCTATCTTTATTAACATTTCTATCTAAAATCGGTGTGTTGTATCAAAATATACACGAGGCTACCCATGGCCGATGACTGTCTATACATCATTATAATTATCTACATCAAAGAATTATCTTTCGTCCTTTGATCAATAAAACCACTCCTCTCGCATTTTATCGCGATCTCGATCGTAAAATCATACATTTCCACTCAACCTCTCGAGGGGGCAATATACCAGCAATATCCTTTTGTTGGGGTAGCAGTGGGGCATCTGAAAAATCGAGAAATTTTGAACTTTGATTACAATAGTTTATTCTTTGAATCAATTCAACAAGTACATTGCTTCAAAGAGGGGCAAAATGTAGACATGGAAAATGTACAATTCGATCTGACACACTGGATCCTGATTTATGAACACCATTTCTTCCTGAATCATCTTCTTTTCTAGTCATTTAATCAAATAATCTATATTTGATTAAATTCAACACTCTTCATTTCTTAATTAAATAAATCAACTTTATCTAATTAAGTCATCATCTCTTGTTAATTAAATAAATCAATTTTATTTAATTAATTTTGTAAAACTCCTTTTAATTAAATAACTCATTTTATTTGATTAAATCCCTAAAGTCTTCTTATTAAATTGAATAAATTAAACCTTATTTAATTTAATCTAATATATTCCTCCTTAGTTAAATAAATCAAATCATTTATTTAATAATCTTTTCCTCTCAATTTTTGACTTAAATCAATTCATAAATTTAAGTCTAAATTGTCACATCATCTAATTCTTCATTCAATTAATCAAAACCATGATTAAGTTAATCCCTCTCATTAAAATCCTCTATAGAATGCAAGTTGCACAATAAATCAATTACTTTGATTTATTTAATTCTCTATTTTCCCTCACATGACATCAAAGGGGAATATTCCCTTATTTGAATTCAAAAAAGGCCAAGTGGATTTGGTCCTTCCAACAAGGCATTTAAGACCTCTTACATGTCCTTGGCCTTGAGCCAAGTGACATTAACTTCATTTATCTTCCCTCTTCAACAAGTCATTTCACAAATTCAAATTCAAATTAAATGCATTTATTGGCACTTTGGAAAAAATATGCACAACCACTAACCATTCACATCATGACATGTGGCATTCAACCATTGGATTGAAAGTTAGTCCCACATTGCTCAAATCTTACTTTCTCTTCCAAATTGAAAGTTATAAATTGGAGACTTCTCTCCTCATTTCTCATCCACAATCTTCATGCAAAGTTACTCTCTTCACATTGAGAGCTAATTTTTCCCATTTCACTCAACCATTCATCATCTTCAAAATATTATAACAAGGTTATGCTAAAATCTCTTTGGGAGATTTGACCATTGCTCAATCAATCAACATTACAACTTAGGAATTGGGAAAGGGCCAATTACAACACTTCATTGGCACCAATTCCCCCATGGGATTACTAATCTATTGGTTTAATTAGGATCTAACTTCATTTCTTGTATTGTGTTCTTCATTTCCTAAAATTAATTTGAATAGATGGATTTCATGGGGAATCCCTCATGTTTGTATGCATTTGATCTAACAACCTAACATGTTTGTTGTTCTTGTGCATTTGCAGGTTTAGGGGTTGACAATATATATATATTATGTTTCTATGTAGGTTAATAGAATGTTTTATTTGATGGAATGAATTAAGTTTAATTGAAGAAATGAAGTATAGTAATGTTGGTTAATTTTAAAATATTATATTTGGTGGAGAATCAAATATTTGGTGGAGAAATATATTTGATTCTAAATAATATGTTTTTATGTTAAGGCAAGTTAATTATTTTTATATGGTTATATTGAAATGAGGAAACAATAATTACTTTATATCATTGTATTTTTATTAGTAGAATCAATTGGTTATTTTATTATTATTTAAATGCAGGTAGGGAATTAAGTATTAAGTTTTTAATTTCTCCCATGTCTAGAAAAGATGTATTTTGAATTAGTTTATTTAATGTAATAAATTACTGAATGTTAATGAGGAAATGGATTTAGTAAATCCAAAGTAGATTTAACTCTTATCTTCTTGCTCATCTTGATTGTGAACTGTTTATGTTATCGCCTTGGGGAAATTTCTTCAGTTAGGGTTAACAAGTCTTCCAGATGGGGATCTTATATTATGTGGGTTGTCATGTCATGTTTTTCCACCTATTGAGAGTTCCTTGGGTAGTGCATGGTGTCTAGTCAATGTTTACCTAGTTTCCATGAACGGGGATGTTTTGTGTCTCCTGTGAAAGGAGTGGATTATGGGATCCGCATCTCCTTGTAAGGAGTGACCTTGTTATGTGATTTGTTGTCTCCAGTGTTGGAGTGAGTTTCATTTTATATCACCTCATGAGAAAGGAGTGGTCATGTTATCTTGTTTGTTGCACTTTGTGCCCTTGGAATATGGTCGAAAATGTGTGTTGTCAAGTAGAAGAGTGGCTTCCGTTAGGGGCCAAAGCTCGGAAGAGTTAAGACTGGGTAACCTTCAGAAGTAGTTTAATCAAGTGAAACTAAATCAATACTTAGAAGATTAGGACTAACTTCTCACTAATCAAGATAAGTTGGCCTCACTCATAGACACAAGGGCTCGTTTAGACTTGGGATGAGTGGGAAGGCCTAGAATGGCAAGGTTATCTATCCTGTCTGTACATAAGGTATTTGATCCCACATCAATAAGTATGAGGGCCAGGGGATCGGTAGAGGCCACCAGGTTATCCGGAGCCTATGAAGATCCTCTTGGGTAACTTATGACGAACTGTGTGATGACACTGTGTCTAGGACAACAGTTGGTACTTGTTTATTGTGGGTATGGTTTTCGTAACATACCTGATGTGACCATGGTTGGTGTTTGATTCTATGTGTATGGTTCTCGTAACATACTTGAGCACATAAATAATGGTATTTAATGTTTTTTTTAGGGAAATAATTTGAACAAGTTGTCTCCTTTTATGTAGTCCCAACAACTCTGAGATTCCTAGAATTGGAAGTAATACACCATTTTTTCCCATTAAAAGGGTACCAACTAGGTTGGAAACATCCACAAGGGGAATAGATGAATTTGGAAGAGGGTTTACTGAAGAATCCTCCTCCATATTATTTTACCATTATCCATAGGTTGGGTTTTGTTATGGGAATAGGGTATGGTTGTCAATCAGAATAGAAAATTCCTCCTATTGAGGAATCTTTGGTAGAACCTTATAAACATTAGATTGAGTATGGGGAGGCTTATCCACCACAACATATTTAGGGTCTAGGGAAGGGGAGACATCTCAACAACACACCTAGGGTTAGAAAGGTTGGGGGAAGTAGTAATGGGAGTATCCTCTTTCAATTTAGGTGAATCTCAGTTGAGTTGAAAGCCATAGTAAAAAGAATTAGGATGTGGGTTTTACCCAATTTGAATCTTTAGATGTAGTAGACTAAGACTTGATGTATGAAAAACTTTGATTTCTCAAGAAGTAATTTTTTTACAAAATATTTGAGATAAATTAATAAGAAAAAAGAAAATCACTTTCTTCATATGCTGAAGATGGTTAAGAATTGGAAAGTGATATGAGTATGTCCTTTTATACCTATCCTCAAGTGTGGAATACCTTATGAAGATCTCATCCACTTTTACCCAAGTCTTGGGAAGGTATTATTTTTTAGATATTTTCTAGAAATTGGAGACCTTTTCACTTCTCTTTAGAAAAATTGTCATATTCTAGTGTTCCTTGGACTTGACCATTTTGTGTAGCTTGAGTCCATGCATTTGTAAATATATAGCTAGGAAAATAAGATCTTATAATATATTAAATGAAATTCCCCTAACATAAAAAATTATAGTTTTCAAGATCTTGTAAACTCACTTGAGAGAATAAGGTTATACTCATTGATTGCTTCAATAAAAGGGGTGAGACACTCTTTTGAATTTTTATTCTTATTTCTTAAAAATGATAGTTATTTATTATTTTTACATAATTTAGTGTTATGTATTAATCAAGAATATCTATAGTATACATACAAATATTTTTTCTACTACATAGTACATCTAAATAATGCCATAATAAAGAAGATGTATCTCTTTTAGGATTTTTTTAATCACAATGTAATGTGAAAGTTTGAACTTGAATATCCTTTGTGAGAGACAATTTTTAATCATTACACCACACCCACAATAATAAATATAAATTAAGTGTAACATTAATTTTTATTCCAATCTTATAATATTTAATTTTATTTTATTTAAATAGTTTCTATACAATCAAAATAAAAACATTACTCTTCATTTGACATTCAAATAATTGTCATGTTCATTTCCCTTTTTTATTGTTCCATTCAAGATATGTATTTTTGTACTTTAAATAAAATGCTCACACCAATAAATTGTGAGATTTAATTTATTAGTAATTTTGTATACATATTTATAAAAATATATCTATAAAATTAAAGTACTTATCTTGATATAAAATACAAGGATTATTTATCTTTATAAATTTGATAAGATTTAATATTTTTTATATAAATAAGGGAAATGTGTAACCTTTACGATACTTTTATTAATATACAAAAATATTATGAACATTTTCTCCACTTATTAATCATAACAAAGATATTAGTATAGTAACAAGCATTACCACCAATTCCACCATCTCTTCCACCACTAGTTTGAGTCAACACATCTTCTAAGCATGAGGGAGAAAATTTGGTGGGTTTCTCATAGATGGAGGAGTAAGGTTTTTGTTATCAGTTAAAGTTGGTCATGAATCATATATACTTCTATTTGTTGGTCTGTGTTGTTGAGATAGTGATCAAAATGGCAAGGGTTTGTAGATTTTGAAGATGTAATAGTGGCTACATGATTGTATGTTGTATCATTTGATGAACACATAGATATTTACAGCCATCAATCTGGTGTTGGGAAACCAAATATTTTATAACTTCTATAAAATTTTATGCTTTATAATATAATATATAGGCTTACACCTTTTATAAAAAAAACAAGTATTAACTCTAATAAATTAGAGTAACTATATTAAATATGTAGTTAATTTAAATTAAAAAAATAAGGAAAGGTGTTTCAAAAATAAAAGAATAGTAAGACAACTTACTATTTCTCAGTAAAAATGTGAATGTTTAAGTCTAATAAAAAAATATTTATATATTTGTTTATAAATTCAAAATAAAAATATACACGTTTAAATATTTGACAATATAAATCATTTGGATATTTGAGTATCATTTCTCCTTAATAGTAGAATAACTTAGTTTGAATTCTTTTCATCCTTTCTAATTCTTCACCATGAGCAATTCCTTGATCAATATAACAAATCTGTAATCCCATAAATAACGTTAGTAGTTACAAAATGAGATTACTTTATTATTAGTTAAGATTTCGAATGATTTCTATTTTTCACTAATATTAATCAATTCAATACAAATCCTTCTCAAATAAGATTTAGTACCAAGAGAGAAAGTGCTAAACATCAATAACTTAGAAAATGTATCCAAACTCTATGAAAAATTAGTATTAGAATTTACCTAATAGTCCATCATATTTGGAGAATGTATATCAAATTTGATGTACTCTTTCCACCCTATTCCTTCTCTCAAAGATTTTTCAAGTGTCTTTGTTTCCTTAAAAAAATAAAATTGCATAATTATAAAAAATAACAGGTTAAATTAATTATCCTTCATGTATATTATCATTTAAAATTAAACTTAATACAAACTTATTAACTTTAATTTAATAGATTATTATTTATAAAATTATTATAAACAAAAACTCCACAATTAATATGAATAAATAAAATGATCATATAACAATCTAAAATATATAATGTATATAATTAGTTTTCTTGCTAAATATATATTAAGATTACACTTTTTAAGATAAAGGTGTAACACCCCTCTATTTTTCTCTTATGTTAGATTATGATGCTTTATTATTTTATCTTTTCTTATAGAGCGACATGGACTATGTGTGTGATGAGATGTATTTTTCTTGATGTTATACATGGCATGCTTTGATTAAGAATAATGTTGGTTTATTATAACATGATTATTGGTCATGAGTTTTATTAATGTTGGAAGTTTCAGTTTGGTGATACTGTATTCGTGAAGGGGATGATATTGCATCACTCACTTGTGAGTGCCCTGCGATTCTGCAATTTCCTCTTTATGGTGTGTTTTATGATGATTTTATATACATGTGCTATTGATTCCTTGGATACAGGTTTGCAAGTATAGGACATCGACTCCACCTGGCTTCATAGGTTTGAGCGTGTTGACCCAATGGTATGTTGATTGAGAGATAGTAGCTAGGTTACTTGTGTCAGGTCTACTCCCTTGCCACAGTGTGTCGTCAGTCCATGTTCGGTATGTTTGATTGTCATGTTCATGTTTGCCTTATTAATTGTTATTTATTTATGCAAGGTTTATTTTATGGAAATTAATGTTTTAAATGATTTTAAAATTTATTTAACTAATTTTAAATGATATTGTTGGAAGCTTTTTATTTTATTTAATTAATTAAATTTATTTTATTTAGTAAAGTAATTTAATCCTTGGGATTAAATTTATTTTATTAAGTAAATAAATTATTTGATTAAATTTATTTATTAAGCAAATAGATTAATTGATTAAATTTATTTAGAAATTAAATTGTGGTTTTAAATTATTAAAATGAAAAATTGATTTAGAGAAAATATCTGTGGGTTGTTGAGAAGATATTTTGAATTAGACATGTGTGTGAGAAGAATTTATTAATCACTCTATTGGGAAATTATTCTCAAAGAGAATATTTGCCATAACTGAGTGAGGTAAGAGGTTGCTTCACGGGAATGGAAAGAGGGATATTTTAGAGGTGGTTTTGGGTTGAAAATTGGAAAGAGGTTCTCATGAAATATTGTGGGTTATGTAATTTTGCATCTTTTTGGAAGTGGTGATTTTGGAAAAGGCTTTGAAAATTGAACTCTAAAGGCTCTGCTCTGCTCCAATCTTCATTTCTTCAAGCTTCAAGAAAACAGGTTCTTTTATTGTTTAATTTATTTAGTTGATTTAGAAAGTTTGTCTATAAAAAATTCAATTATGTAGAAGCTTTGTTTAAATTGATTAAAAATAAATTGAAAGATTGTCTGTGTAAGAAGATTTTTTATTTTTAGTAGAAGCTTTTAGTTGTTTAAAAAAATAAAATTGTAAGGCTTCTGTATTTGTAGAATTGCTTGGGAAAAATCCAGAGGAAAACATTATAAGGTTTAGAAAATTTATTGAAAGTTTATATGTGGAAAATTTATTGAAAGCTTTCGTGTAAAAAAGAAAATTGTACGCTTTCGCGTTATGTTGCAAATTCCTCTAGGGTTGTGTGGCGGGGCATTACAAAAGGTATCTAATAATACACATTTTTAAATAGGTTAAAGTTAATATGTCACATTGAATGAAATCAAAATAATAAGATTTATATAGGATTATAATGGATAATATCTTATACAACAATATAAAATAAAAACGAAGTAAAAAGATGACTAGGATGAGGGATAAATACAAGGAAGTAAGACAAATCATGGTTAGCTTGGGATTTAAATGGAGAAAAATATGGAAATAAAATAAATATTTTAAATAATGTTGTAACATAAATAGAAATGAGAAATAAAAATTCTTAATACATATATTTACTCAAAGTTAAATAATGTGTATTAACCTTCTTCTTTGATTATGAAAGTGAAGATGGATGATTGTTAGGAGATTTGATGAGCATAAGATAAACCTCAATAGTATATACACATTAGAGAATAATAATATATCATATCACAATCCTATACCCTTAAATATTCAAAGGTTATATCTAAGTAATTGTCTTCTTTTATTGAAGTACTCCATTCTCCAATCCTCTAAAAGAAACTATAAGTGAAAGTAATAATTTCAATGATTTCTTGTTTCATAAATGAAAAAGAAACTAATAAAGAGGGTTCCCAACACTTAAATACAAATAACTATGAATTCAATAGATCATTCCATGATGTCATCTATTTGGGAAGATGCAAAATATCATCACTATGGATTATTGTATATGCTAAATAATAAATACATAGATCATCATAAGTTGGGTTGATAATGTTGGATAGGCATGGGGAAATAAAAAGGGATAAACAAAGAGCATAAAATAGGGTATGGAGTACAATAGGAATTACATATGATGGTAATAGATTGATGAGGATGAATGGTAATGGAATTACAAGTACTTAATCTAGTCCATACCCATATTGATTAAGGAGATTAAAATATTTATGAGCCTCAACAAGAAAAATGTAATTAATTTAATCTATGTTTGCATACATATTTCCCAGTGAATGTTATCATTTATCATGTGAAATGATGGTGAGTAATGAAAACATATGTTACAAAAAATATTAATGTTCAAGAGGAGAGTATGGTTAGTGTAGTACAACATAAAACATAATGACTAAGGAGAGTATGGTTAGTGTAGTATAACATAAAATATAATGATTAAGGGTGATTAACATAAGTTTTGCATGGTGAAATATGGAATATTTTGGTTTTTAGTATAAAACTAATTTTAGGATGGAAGTTGTTTTTGATTAAGTAAGAAGGAAATAATGGGTTTTGCCCCTATATAGAAATCCCCTAGGGGGGATAAAAATAGGCCCAATAGTGGCTAGAAACAACACATTAACAACACTTAAAATTCCAATAAACAACCAAAACAATGAGTAACTTAATAAAAAAATAACAGACAAAGCGCACAAATCAAAGAAAAAAATCTAATGGAATGTAATACCCCTATGTTTTGCTTTCTGGATTGGATAGTGTGTCCCTATTTTGCTTTGAGTTGTTTTTTGGATTTTCTGATACTATATCTTGTGTGTATGTTATTTGATCACTATTTATAGAGCGACGAACTATTTTGTGTGATGTGGTTTATCCGATGTTTTATTTTACATGCTTTAATTGGTGTAATGATGTTATTTGATATTACATGTTATTGCATATGAGATTATTGAGTATGATGGAAATGTCAGTTATGATGAGTGTATTGGTGAAGGGGATAGGATCACATCACTCGCTTACGAGCATCCTGCGATTATGTGATTTCATCTTCATGGTGTGTATTTTATGCTACTTATATATATGATGTTGTTTACTTGGTTTTCAAGTTTGCAGGTACATGGCATTGACTCCACCTGGTTTCACAGGTTTGAGCGTGTCGATCCAAAGGTTAAGTTGAATAGGAGATAGTAGCTAGGTAACTTGTGTCAAGTCTACACCCTAGCTATAGTGTGTCGTCAGTCGTGTGTGTTGAGTCTTGGGTTGCCTTATTTTAATATTATTTGTTTTTGAAGGGTTATTGATTATAGAATAAATGTTTAAAAATTATTTCTTTAAATAATGTGGTTTTTTATTTAATTAATTTTAGACATTTTGGTAGAAGCTATTTATTTAAATTAATTAATTAAATTTAATTTATTTAGTAAATTAAATTTAATCCATTGGGTTAAATTTATTTAGTAAGTAATTAAAATTGATTAATTAAATATGTTTGTTTATTTAGAAAGTGGATTTAATTTAATTTGAGAATTAAATTCAAATTAGAGGTAATTAAATTCAATTTGGAATTAAATTTGAGTTAGAAGTAATTAAATTTAAATTTGAAAACTATTAAATTATATTTGAGAAATAAATTTGGTTGTTAAAAGATATTTGTTAATTGCCACATGTGTGAGAGGAATTAATTAAGAGTTTGTTGGAAATTCATTCACGAGGAGAATTTTGGAGAGAGGAAAGCTTCTTCACGGGTGTGAGGATATTTTTGGAAAATACAAAGAAGTTTTGTTTTTTGGGAATTCTTGGTTGTAGAATTGGATGGGAGTTGTTCTTGTATTTTTGTTGTGGTTGTTGGATACTTTTTAAATATTTTTCTTAATTTGTTAATATTATTGAAATATATATATATATATATTGTATACATATATACATATGTATATATATACTGATATATATAAATATATAAATATATAATATATATATATATATATATATATATATATTCATGTTTATTTTATTTCTTTCTTTAAAAAAATGGGATTGAATCGCTGTCCGTATGACATCCATTGATAAAATTTTGTTTATTTCAATTTTTTTTATTTATTTAAATCGTCATACAGAGAATTCGCACTGTTGGGAACAACGAAGGTTTCTTAAGGCTCGACCCTTGTGTATATGGGTGAGGGGCAAGCGCTACCTCTCCACTGCCACTCCCTTAGGGGAGAGGCGGTGTGGAGGGAGAGCCTCCACATCCTCCCTTTGCTCAACGCATGGGAGAGGGGTGGCTATGTATACCCACAACACCCCTTCCTATTACCAGGGTGTATCACATTTTTTTATAAAAACAGCGAACCTTGATTTCGTCCGCCATTATTATGTGCGGATTTTAATAAGTTTCGTCTGCCCTTTTTCTTTTGTTTCGTTGATTTATATAAAATATATATAGTATATTTATTTAGTATATATACATATATAATGTATATATATATTATATATTTGGTTTAATTCAATTATATATTTTATGAATATATATTTTTATATTTAAAGTAGTTTTATTTTAAAATGGAGGCATAGTTATGTATAATTGGAAGAAATCAATGTAATTATTTTTCAGAAAGATTTATGTTGCTTTTAAAAGTAATCAAAAGTTTTGTTTTGATAAAATTGGAATTTTCCCTTCTTTGTAATAGTAAAGGCAATTAATCTATTTTATTTAATTATTTGGTTAAGGCAATTGGTTGT
This sequence comes from Sequoiadendron giganteum, assembly GCA_007115665.2. Lineage (NCBI taxonomy): Eukaryota > Viridiplantae > Streptophyta > Pinopsida > Cupressales > Cupressaceae > Sequoiadendron > Sequoiadendron giganteum. The sequence continues at coordinate 339,294,663 of CM021103.1, read as the reverse complement.
TTATTGTGAAATGTATTAGAAAGGGAAATGGATTTAATATATCCAAAAGTAGATTATTTCTTTGCAATTTCCTTGATTGTAATTACTTCCTCTATGTTCATGTTGGGAAATGGGTTAAGCGTTAGTCCAAAATTTGTAAGTCTTTCGGAGGATCTTAGAGGATGAGGGTTGTCAATTTGTTGTGTCAGCCTATTTGTATTTCCCTTGCATAGTGCAGGGTGTCTTTTTAGTAATTTACCCAGTTTCCACAAACGGGGATGTTTTGTGCCTCCTTTGGAAGGAGTGGGTTATGTGTTTTGTTGCCTCCAAGTGTTTGGAGTGAGTTTCATTTTATGTTGCCTCCTTGAGTTGGAGTGGTTGTACTTTCTAGTTTGTATGCACTTGGGATTCCCTTGGTGATTGGTTTGTATGTGTGTTGTCAAGTAGAAGAGTGGCTTCTGTAGGCGCCAAAGCCCAAAGAGGTAAACTGGGTAACCTTCAGAGGTGATTTAATCAAGTGATAACTATATTAATGTACTTAGATGATTAGGATGCATTTCACACTAATCAAGATAATTCAGCCTCACTCATAGACACAAGGGCTCGTTTAGACTTGGGTGAGTGGGAAGGCCTGAAATGATATAGTCATCTATCTTATCCTTATGAGAGGTATTTGATTCTGCATGAGTGAGCATGGGGGTCAAGATTTGGTTGAGGTCACCAGGATTACCGAAGCCTATGAAGAATTCCTAGAGGAGATCTCATGATGAGCTGTGCGATGACACTTTGTCTAGGACAATAGTTGGTATTTGTTTTATGTGTATGGTTCTCTGAATATACTTGATCTATTTTATGTCTGGAAGCAATGTGACCTATGTCAATGATGTGAGATTTGTACTTGTGTTGTTCATGTGTTTAGTTGAGTCAGTATGTGTCTGTATGAGTCTGGCTATGGTTAGAGGTTGTAGTTTTTGTCCATGTTACGTTGTTACTATCTCCTAGCATGGGGGTGGGCCTTCGGGTACCACTTGGTTGGGTGGAACATGCACCATACACCGTTGGGTCCCCATTTATCTTCAATACTTGGTGGCGAGACATCTAGCTGGACAGCTCACAGATTCTTGTTTTAATTCAAGCATTGTATATTTTCTTTTTGTAATAAGTTATTTTACCCCTCTTGTATTTGCGAGGTGGAATTATGTAATTGTATTACATTTGTACTATTGCCTCATTTTGGGAATGAGAGATGTAACCTTTTGTTTAAAGTTAATGAATTTATATCTTAGATGATTATCTTATTATGATATGTTGTATCTTTATGTTGTTTTATTACTTATTTAATAAAGTAATTTAATGTTATGGTTTATGTGGATGTATGTATGGGTTTAAGTAATCTCAGTTACGTAGCCTTAGGGGATGTTGTCAATTGTAAATGAAAATGTATGTTTAATTCACTTTAATAAAAAAAAAAATTGTACGCTTTTATTGTGAATTGAAACTTCCTCTAGGGTTGCGTGGCAGGGCATTACATGGAACATATTTCCAAAATCCTTATTGAGTAATTTATACATATAAAAATAATCACCCCTATTTGGAAATAGTAATCCCATGCTTCTTTGACTCCAAATCTTATAGGATAGAAAGAGTGGTATTAGACCTATGTATGATTTTAGTGCTAAATTTTATCACGCTCTTCATATTTTTCTCCATCTCCTTGATTTTCACCTTCATAATATCCACATCCTTCACAATCTAGAAAAATATTTGATATTTTTTATTGTTCTATAACACAGGCCTTGGGATAATTCCTTGATTTAATGGGGGTCCCCATAATCCAAATTGGTGTCTAGAGAATTCATTTCACTAAAAAATTTATTACCTCCATACAATAGGGGAGAAGGATTTGGAGAGGTATCCCTATTCTTTCCCTCATATTCAATTTTACCCTCCTCCTACTAAGAATCCCTTGAGATTTAAATATATTCAAGAATGGAATGTTGCATCTTATCCAACCTAGTAGATATTCTTAACACTTAATCCTTTCTTATCCTACTTTTGAGTAGTCTCTGAATCCTCTTGATTATATAATTTGGGATGCTTTTCCTCAAGAGTAAACATACTCATACACACAAATTAGCATGTTCCCTCTTCCAACATTTCACCACCATGAACATGATTTCTTTTATCTTTTTTACCTTTTCTTTTGGTTAAATTTTCTTCTAGGTTTCTCTTCACAGGCCCTTTCTAGGGACCCAAAATTTTAGGGGAACTCTATTTTAGAGAGCATAGCCTAGCCATTGCTTCATCATGGGTCTTGTAATTATTCTTAGGAATATTGGTTTGATAAGTAACCTACTTCAAGGAAGGCATATCCTACCCAACTAACTTGTCCTTAGACTGACTAGCACCACCTATATTCATTTTGAACTTGGTTTTTTTTTTTTTTTTGGGGGGGGGGGTTCTCAACATTATCCTATTGGCTATTAGTCCCAATCGCTTGACTTGAAGAGAGTGAAAAAGAGGGGCCAACCAAAGTGAGGGGATTCTTACCCTTATACATTGGGTTACAAAGAGAAGTATCAACAATGGATACATTAATAGGTGTGGTTTGACACAAAGCAAGGTGGAAGTGATAGAGGTGCAAGATAAGGCCTTGGTGATGAGGAATGATAATATTACTAGGGATTTTGAGTGAAGAGCCCTAGATTCCTTAATGGAATTCTCCAAAAAAGTAAAAATTAAAGGGAAGCTCATCAAAAATTTGTGACAAAGGTGGTTCAACAAATCAAAGTGATAATGATAATAACATTTGAAATGGACTTCAAGGGTGAAGTAATTTATGAGGACCCAACATGCTTGATCCTATGGCTCCAAAATCTTTTGGAAATTAAACCAATTTTGGACCTTGATCATTTCTTCCACTTCTTTGAATAATTTTTCCATACTCTCTATGTCCAAAATGTTTCTTTGACACTGCACTTTTTCCCTGGTAACTCATACATATGGTATTGTTGATAGCATCTTCATTGACTTTGAACCTAACTCCTCCCAACTAGACATAACTCTGATTCCAAGATTTCATAAATTGGATAGAGATATTTTGGCAATGTACGTTTAGACATTCTAAATACAATACAATACCTCCTTCACTACAAATATACAAGACATTCCTATCCTTTTTCACTTCCTCACAAGACCTTGGCCCTATATAGACTCTGCCACTCCATGTTAAATATGAATTAGAGAGAACCGGAATGGACTAGGAAATACCAATACTGTAGAATAATATTCTGACTATTGAAAAATTCCCACTAACACCTTAGAGCCAAGAATTTCCTGTAATGAATCCAAATATATAATTTTGTCCTTGAATTATGGATATTCATGATGTAATTAAAATCCCACACTTTAAGTGTGTGATTTTGGTAAACATGCCTCAACCTCATCCAAGGATAGCTTTAAGAAACCCCCCCCTCAGCAAAGGTGTAAAATCCTAGTGAATCTTTCCTTTTATTTGAAAAATATATTAATTTTTCTTGGCGAATCTTATGCACATTATTCAAAAAATTATAAAATCCTAGTGAATCTTAATGGATAATTGGTAAGAAAAAGTAATCACATTGGCGAATCCTAGTGAATAATCACTAAAACGGTTCATTAAAATGGTGAATCTCTCCTTTAAAAATTTGCATACTTGGTTGGCGTAGTTCCCCCATTTTTTTTTTGATTTTTTTAAATATTGAAGTAGGGGCCCGGGGGCGATAGCCATCGGTGGGTCAAGGGGGCAAAGACCCCTTGTGGGGGTCGAGTGGGCAACTCCCCCTTGCGGGGTCTGGGGACAGTGGCCCCAGTGCGCTCATGTCGTGATACAGGCGGGGTCGAGGGGTAGATCCCCTCGCCACCAAGCATAAATTCACTATTGAAAATGCATTGGAGCACACACGGATCAAGTGCTTTTAAAAAATCTCACTTGAAAATCGGATGACTGCAAGTTCATTCCGTGAGCGAATATCGGCATGAGTGAACATCATCGGTGGGACACTTAGGGATGTCCCACCGATACAACGATACAGAGCTTTGATCAGATGGATTATGGAAGCCTTATCGGCGTGAGTGAACATCATCGGTGGGACAGTTAGGGATGTCTCGCCGATACAATGATTTAATATGCACTTATTGAATTTCATGACCTAGTGAATTTTGTGACTTTATATGCACGTGCCTTTTAAAAAGGTTGTTGAGTCCTCGAAATTTGTTTTGGGCCACATGATCAAATCTAATCATGTGGCCCAAAACAAATTTCGGGTCTCAACAACCTTTTTAAAAGGCACGTGCTCACAGAATTCACTTGCAGCCATTCGATTAAAACACTAATCGATGACAATAAATAATAAAACTATTAAAGGCTAAAATATCCCTAAAATGAAATGGTAAATTATTATTAGTGGCAAATATACCATAAAAATTCATTGTAAGAATAAAAAATTACTGGCGAATATAAGTAATATTTGTAATTACAGTATAAACTACTAGCGAATCAGATCCGACGATGTGTCGTTTAAAAAATAATACATTGGCGAATTAATCGAGACAATTTTTTTTTTTTGGTAAAAACCTGGCAATTTGACATCCTTTCTAGCTTGTATTATTCACCATTTTTGGAGGTCCTGATTTCAAATATTCGCCAATTGGTGAAGATTCGCCACTAAAGTTATCCCTGACCTCATCATATGCTAATGAATATTGGTACTTACATGGTAATTATTAACACATTGTATCATTGGAGGGTTGAACTTTAAAGTCCACCTCACTAGGCCATCTTCTCAATCTCAATATCTCGTCAACATAAGAGTAATCCCATCAAATCCCACATCAACATTCTAGCCTATTTGTAGAAAATGATGAGGAAATTAGATTATATCTATTTTTTAAAAATCCTAAACCCTAGTTGAGTGATAATTATAATCATTCCCTGACCACCTCCTACACAAGTAAGTGTTGATACTTAAATTGTAATTATCACCACCCCGTGTTGTCAGAGAGTTGTACTTCAAAGTCCACCTCACTAGACCATCCTTCCAATCATGATGTATCATCAACATATCAACAATCCCATCGACTCCCATGTCAACATCCAACCCATTGGTATAATATTATGTAGAAATGGGTTTATACCCCTTCTACAACAAATAGTACATGGACACATTGAGATTATTTCTCTTAATTCTTGAACACATTACAAACATAGAAAGTTTACCTTAAATTATGGATCCATTATGTAATCAAAATCCCACCCCTTAAGTGTGTGATTTTGATAAAAATGCCTCACCCTCCTCATATATTAATGAATATTGGTACTTACATGGTAATTATTATCACATCACACCACCAAAGGATTGATCTTTGAAGTCCACCTTACCATGCAATCTTCTTGATCTTGATATCTTGTCAGCGTAAAAAAATTCCCATCAAATCCCACATCAAAATTCTAGCCCATTGGTAGAAAATGGTGAGGAAATGGTATTATATTGATAATTTAAAAATACTAAACCTCAATTGAGTGATAATTATAATCATTCCTCAACTGGACCTCCTACACAAGAAAGTATTGATATTTACATGTAATTATTACCACTCGTGTTGTCAAAGAACTGTACTTCACAGTCCACCTCACTAGGCCATCCTTATAATCATGATGTCTCATCATATTATCAACAATCCCATTGAATCCCATGTCAACATCCAACCCATTGGTATAATATGATGTAGAAATGGGTTTATACCCCTTCTGCAACAAATAGTTCATATGCACATTGAGATTAGCCCTCCTAATTCATAAACAGATTAGGAACATTTATTCATATGCAATAATTCCTTTTGAAGGAGAGGTGGGATGAGATTAGGAAGGTTCCCCAAAATTCTCTGTAATGTCCCAAATCAAATGATTTTTTTCAAAATATTATAATTTATCTCATTTTTTATATTTTTGATGAGCTAAGGTATGTTCAAAGGAAATATCTTATTTAATATTTATTTTGGTTTTGTTTTGATTCAAATTTTGAGATTTTGAGCCAAATAAATATTAAATATTAATAAAATATCCCAAAGGGGACCAGTGGGATTCTCATGGGGGCCATTTTACATCTTGGAGCTATTTTAAATTGGAATTTGTGGTAGTTATGACATGCCATTTTAAGATGTGCAGTGAACATGCAACACTTGGATTTGGAATAAGGTGGGAGTTTATATGAAAATTTAAATTATATTTCCATCCCAAATGAATTAGTGGGTCTTCTTGGATTCCCAATATGGTGAAATTTCTATATATTTAGAGTTGGAGCCTTTGTTTGGACCATTTTTTCAATTCATTTATCTTATAGGTTGTTTGAGCACTTGTGTTCAATGCTTTATCTTCTTTGGAAAAAACCTAGAGGAGATTATCACATCATTGAAGAAACCCCATGTGTTGTGAGGATCATGGGATGAAACCCCTATGATTCTAGAGGCATTTTTATTTAGAAATTGTACAAGAGCTTCAAAAATTGCAATTTCAACTTCTTTTGGTGTGATTTTGGTTTGGAGGCATAAGATTTATCTTTATGTGTGTTTTTCTTTAGGTTTCTTTGTTCTTGAATATGGTTTCAGATCTTTAATCATCTCAAATTGGTTGTATCTTTCTTTAAAATAGTTAGGAGTAGGTTTAAAATTTTTCAATGACTATGATAAAATTATTTTATGTTTCCAATATTAGTAAAAATCAATATAAATATAGTTGGCACTTATTGTTTGATCAATTTGTGCCTTTTGGTGAAATCAGGTATCTCAAAATTGATTGTCTGATATAAAAATCATTGTTGTTAAAAATTATAATAATTTTATAATATAGTTCATAAAAGGGGTGTTCCATTAATTTCCTTTCATGTTTTTCTTACATAATTTTTAGTTAGAGGCTTTTTTTGTTCCATTTGTGGAGAAATTATCAATTTCAAGTCATGTTGGTAGAAAGGATAAATCTAGTCTATGAAAGTTAAACATAAATTTTATTTTTAGAATTCTATTATTTCTAAAAAATATTTAATTGGGGATATTACATTCTCCAATAATTCCATGAACTCATATTTATAACAAGATTGGAATATCACCAACCAATTGGTTTCCCTCTCTATAAATATGAAGAACTTCAAATTTCCCTAGACCATTGATGAGGCCTTAAAATTCAAACACAATATCTACAATAATCCATCTAGGGATTTCTTTATCTAAGTTGGATTCAATTATAAGCTTGGATAAGCACCCTCAACCTACAACTTTCAAATACCCAACACTAGAGCCAATTTAATTCCCCATAACATAGCTAAATTCTCGGCCCCATTGTTAGATTTCACTCCCAAACCTCTCATGTAGGAAACAATGAAATCACCCTTGTGGGATCTTATGACTCCTCCACTGTTAGAATGTCAAGGATGTTGAAATAATGAAGAAGGTTGTTATTAATGTGTTGTCATTGATGTCAACACTATATGATGGATGCCAAACTAGTATGAAGGATGACTGCAAAATAGTTATTTTACAAGTGGGTTTGATCCACACACCATAATAGTTAAGTACTTTTGCTAAGTGTCTACATCAATAGTTAATGCACATAGTGCCCTCCGATAATTTGGTTCCAATTTGATCACCCATACAAATTTACTTTTTCGATTCTAATATGTTGTTCATAAACATTTGTAGCATCTTACTTCTAAATTTTGCTTGATTTGGATAAGTGGTTCAAAATTTGTAAGTAACAGAAGATCGACATATAAGGTTTACATAGTTTTCTATGTATTGGCTATAACCTAACTGGTTCATGTTAGAGTAATAAGCTATATGCTTAGTTAATTATATCATACTGGTTAATTAATTAAGTCACTTATTCCTCTAGTTTCTTAAGCTAAACTTAGGCACATTAATAATTGATTAATTATTAAGTGTGCACACTAGGGTTTCATTTAGGGTTTCCCTTTTAGGGTTTCTTGATCTCCTTCATAAGGATTGATCTCTTTGTAATATTTGAGATTCTGATAATGCATTTTACACTTTGAGGTTTATAGAACATCTTGTTGGTTTTGCATGTCTTTTGCATGTGACAGGTGATTGCATGCAGGTGATCTTGGATTCTAACATGGTATCAGAGCTCTAGACCTGCCGCTGCCTGTTCGTGATCTGAAGATATGGCTTCTTAGTGAGTTTCAAATGCAAGGGTTTCCACAGGCATCTTTTCTGCAAGATCTGGGGGTAGCCAATTTTTCGGCACACTATGGGCTCAAACAGATGTCGCCATCGCATTCGCAGTGCCTCAAAACCCTAGGAATGCCTATCGTTTGGTTGATTTTGGTGAAGTTGGTCTGGGAGGCAAAAAAAATTTACCAAGGAGGTCGTACGGCCTCACCAGCATGCATTTCGAGGCAGTTTTCTGCACAAAAATTTAAAAAAATGGAAAAAACGCTGTGTTTTTGGATTTCGCGTGGTGCTCCCAGCATAGATGAGATCCGCCACCGGGCGGCCACCAGGCAGCCACCAGCCCGCCGCCGTCGCCGGTGGCTCCCCCTCCAGCTCCGTCGCCTCCCCGCCAGCCCCCGTGGGCTCATTCTGGACCCGCCTCGGTCACATGGATGATCGAGGGCCCTCTGCTTGCCCCTGAGGGCTCCAGCACCAGCTACAGAGGTCATATGGGGGACCGGGAGCTCCGCGCCTAGCCCCTGGCCCACTCCAGCCCCCCTCGGCTTAGCCTACGGTCATATGGTGACCAGGGGCCTAAAAATTTTCTACAGGGGGGATTTTTTTGCGGCGACGGCCTCCAGGCCATCAAATTTATACTCATGAACCATTGACATCAGCATGATGTTAGCAGTCGTACGGTAGTTTGTCCCCCTAACCCTTATTTGCCTTAAAAGAGCAGTTTTTTTGTTTTTGGCATAACTTGGGCATACGGTATCAAAATTGGGCAAACGAGATATCGCCAGAAAGTTGGTTCCAAGTACTTTTATTTGGTGCAGTTTATTTTACAGTATTTTCCTATTTTACACCATTAATTGCTGGTTGAAGTCAGATCTTTATTTTATGCTTCTAAGCTCATAACTCTTTGCCACGATCTCCGACTTTTGTTATCTTTGTGGCATTGGAAAGGTATTGAGGAGCTTTATGTTGCTGTCCATGCACTTTTTTCTGTATCTATCCCAAGTTTTTCATTATTCCTGATTTGACCTGATGGGTGTTTTGGAGATTACTTGGATATTTTGACAGTTGGGAGAGTGCATCTTGCATCTTTGCACTTCGTTTTCAGTGATACATCATTCAATAATCGATTGCTGCTTCATAGATTCTAGGGTTGTTCCCGTTTGGAGTTTTCGAGTGTTCCGTGGCATCGGGTCTGCTGTCACATTATGATGAATCTGATATGGTTTCTTGTAGACAGAAGTATCTTTTCTTGCTTGCCAGATTGCGGTTCTAGTGTTACTCTACAGTGTTCTTCTAGTGCTTCTTTGCAGCATGTCATATCATTATAGGGGGGTTTTGTCCCACTGGGCTTTCCTCCTCTACCTCTTTCTTGCATTTGTAAATGGGTACCTGATTAGGCCTAGTTGTCGGGACCCATCTTTGCTTGCATGCATCTTATTCTAATGTTTTAGCTTCTTCCTAAGTTCATCTTAAGGGGGGGTGTTAGAGTAATAAGTTATATGCTTAATTAATTATATCATACTGGTTAATTAATTAAGTCACTTATTCCTCTAGTTGCTTAAGCTAAACTTAGGCACATTAATAATTGATTAATTATTAAGTGTGCACACTAGGGTTTCATTTAGGGTTTCCCTTTTAGGGTTTCTTGATCTCCTTCATAATGATTGATCTCTTTGTAATATTTGAGATTTTGATAATGCATTTTACACTTTGAGGTTTATAGAACATCTTGTTGGTTTTGCATGTCTTTTGCATGTGACAGGTGATTGCATGCAGGTGATCTTGGATTCTAACAGTTCACACTCCTCCGCAAATTTGAGTTAGACCTTGTAGTTTTGGGAGAATGTTAAAATGTGTCAAATAGTTGTATTTTTAAGTTGGCATGATTTTTTAAGGTCCACACATCCTATGGTGATGATAAGTTGGAGTATTTTTGCTTTTAAGGTCCTATACCTAGCCAATCTAATTTATGTAAAAATTTGAGGGGATTAAACATGTGATTCGAATGAAAGAGGCAGATTTTTTAGGTCCATGCTGACATATATTTCATGTGTTTGTGTGTGAAGGAGTTTTTTATTTGAATTGGGTACCGACAAGGCACATTTTTCTATGATTTGGGGTTACATCTAATTAAGCCAACCTAATTTATGTTTTCAATAAATCTTGATAAATATACAATGTTGTTTTGAGTTTGTAATGATTGAACATGAATGAGTGCATAATCTAAGTGCAAGTAGTGATGCAAAATTTTATAGAATTAAGCGAATAAATTGTGAGTGTTTAGAAAAGGTTTGTGAATATAGAACAAATGAGATATTTGCAATCTAAGTTGAATACAAAGTATTAAGTTAGAGTTTGAGCTTCAAAGGAACTAAATCCAACATATGTTAGATGCACTCTGAATCAGTTCAAATCTTGGAATTGAAGCCACTTCTTTCTATCTTTCTTTTCTCTGTGAACAATGATTTCACTTGGATAGTGATTCCACCTAGAAATGAGCCTTTGTGTAATATATTATAACTAGTTATAACATATTGTGAGTTAATCCTCATCATGGTTTTTTCCATTTTGGTTTTTCCACATAAAAATATTGGTGTTCTTGTGTTGTGTGTGTGTTGTGGGTTTTTCATGCTTTCATTCCTTATAACTGTTAAGTATGCTTTGGTAATTGGATGGTTTAAGAGAATACTTATTCACCCCCCCTCTTAGTATTTTGAGTGTTCAACAATTGGTATCAGAGCTTGGTTCCTTGGAAAAATCTTGATCGCTTTGGGAAGATCTTGGAGATTGAACACATGGTTGATAGAAAGTTTCCTATTTCTCTGGAAGTGATTCCTGATATTGGATACATAGAAGAAGATTTCATAATTAATAAATATGGAGAACTAAAATTTTCTCTTGAAGAGCTTGACAAAATTGAAGATTAAAACAAAGATCTGAAGGAAAATATTAAAGAAGCAAATGAATGCATCAAAATTTGAGAGAAAAAATAAGAAGTTCAAAGAAAGACATAAGGAGGTCAATGAAAAATTTAAAGAAGAAAATGAGAACATTAATAGTCTAAAAGTGCAAGTGCAAGTGCAAGAAAATAATTGAGGAATGTCTAAATGCAATGGTAAAAAGAAAAAATGATGAATGCAAAGGGCTTGAACAAGAAGTGGTAAATTTGAGATCAGATCTAGAGAAAGAATGAACTCATGAGGAAAAATTCAAGACAAGTTCTACAATCCTTGATGAGTTAATTGTAGGTCAGAAATCATCTAAAGAAAAAAGTGGTTTGGGACTTGAAAAAGGAGAAATATCAAAAGCAAATTAGATACCTAATGCAAAGAAGACCAGTGAACCAGAGAAGACTGAAGACAAGAAGAACAATGGAAAGTTCTGGAATCAAGGAAACAATACTAGAAAACTCCCTCTGAGACAACCAAATTCTCAAAGACACCCATATTTTAATGGTATTTGTTATTCTTGAAATAAATTTAGACATAGAGTAAATGGATACATAAGTCAAATGATGAATGCATATAACAATGGTAGAATGAGTCAATCTTTCAATGGTTACTACTATACATGATATGGATTTGGACACAAGGTTGATCAATGTAGATTCAAAATGAATGAAAGAAATAATGCTTAGAGAAATGTCATATGCAACAACTACAATATACCTAGACATATTTCTAGATTTTGTAGAAGCATAAATACAAGGAAGGATAACCCGGTAAAGAGAAATGAACCAGTTAAAAAGATTGATCTAGTTGAAGAAAAAAATAAAATGGAAAAGATTTGGAGAAAGAAAGAGGAGCTTGAAAATAAGGAAGAATTAGAGAGTACAAATGAATCTATAACACCCTCTGGTGTAGATAATTCCTTTGAGAATTGAACCTACACTTTGGCTTAGGGGGAGAAATAACAAAAAATCAAATAAACCCATGCTGATATGAGGTTTCATGGCTTGGAACAAAGATATGAGATGGAGATGGGAAATTTGGATCTTTGGGAGAAAACTCCAGAAGAAAATATACAACTATGGAGATTTGTGGAGCAATTTAGGGTTTATTGTTGAACTAGAGAAAAAGAAGAAGAATGGGTACAAGGAAAAAAGCAATAGATATATTTGATACCTCAGATGAAGAAGAGATTGAGAAGGAAAATCAAGCTTTTTGGATACATATGCATAAGCAAATGAAGGAAAGGAAGAAAACTAAATCAAACATAGATGATCCAAAGAAGAAAAAGAAGACAACTCTAGAGAGACCACATGGTCCAATGAAGTTGGAATCATTATTGAAAGATATTTTGCATCATGATATGTTGGGAGAAATAGCAGCCCTATACATAAATTCAAATGAGGTGGACATAGCCACCATAATAGAGGCAATCATCAAATACATTATGTTTATTGAAGAAGACATGGAGAACATTAGGAAGAAGGTTTCAGATGATGTGTAGAACATCTTAAAGGAGAGAAGAAAAGAGGCCAAAGAAAAGGAAGAGAATATTAAGTCAAATGTTGTTGAGAAAATTGGATTCTCCCTATCTAATGTCGACAAGGCCACATTCGCCCAAGTCCTTGGAAAAGAATTCAAAACAAAACAAAGGGTCACACTTCAAATGGGAAGAGAATAGGATCAATTTGAGAAAATGTAGAAGAAAATAGTGGAAAATATTACAGATACAACACAAAATTTTGTCATGATTCCCATTGCCTCTACCAGCGAGGAATAAGATATGATAAATGAAAACATTGGAGTTATTGATATAGAAGAAAATCTAAACAATACTCCTCTGGATATAGATGAACCAATGCAAGGAAATGCTAAAGATTGGAGTGTTGCTATGACCAGAGAGGAAACCACAAAGGATGACACTCATATTCCTCTAGTGACATAGGTGATTGTAGATCAAGGAAACTCAGAGACATTTGTTCCTCCAATAGATATAGAATAGAACACAGGTGAAGGTGAAAAGCATGATATAGTTGATGAGAAAAGGAATGAGAATCAAGAGAATCAAGAAATAAATAATGATTATGAGAAAGAAGGTGAAGGAGATAAGAGTGAAGAGGGTAAGCAAGGAGAGAAGGATAAGGATAAAGGATATGAAGAGAAAGATGAAGACAAAGATAAAGACAAGACCTCTTATGAAGAATAAAAAAAGGTAGAGGAAGAAGATCATGATACCCGAAAGAATGAAGAAGCAGAGAAGTCTGAGGATTTACCAAGACCTTTGATAAATCCCCCTTCGGTAATCCTTTAAAAGGTCTGTTGTCTAAACAATTAAGTTTCCAACCGATTGTTTCTTCTCAATTGTTGCAGTTGCCCATGTAGTAGGGCAATGTTGATTTAGATAAGATATATCTTATACATAATTTGTATCTAGGTGATGTCTTTAATGCATCGAAAATAAAATAAATCATTGAAATATATCAAAAGAGTGGTGAATTAATGGATGAAGCTATAAAGGAATTACATGAGATCACACTAGGAAATAATGTTGATACATCTTTATCTAGTGTATAAAATTTCAAATTACTAATTGATTCCTTTAATGAATATACCTCTAGATTGAAAGGACAAGTGGAAAAAGAGGTTGAGATAAGGCTTATAGAGAATAAGTTGATGGATATCATAGAGAAATGTGCATCTCCACATACCAAAGTTGAAGAATGTTTGAAGGAAGTACAAGCCTATGAGGAAGGAGCAAAAAAATATTTTTGTAAATTGCATGAAGTGGCCAAATTCCACACAAGGAATAAAAGATGAAATGGACTCAATTGAGTCCTAGATAGCTAATGTATCAAGTTCCTATGATTTGGCACTAGACAAAGATGATCAGACATGGAATGCTATAGTAGACCTGTATGACAAATTCTTCAATTTGTAGAGCCAAAAGGAAGAGATTATCAAGCAGCTTGGGAAGCTAAGGGACTTGGTAAAAACAAAGCACATACCTATCTCAAGTGCCCTTTCTAGTACTGAAAAAATATCAAAGTTAAATCTTATCCTCGGTACCATGGAAGGAGAGGAAACTTTGATGGGGCTTGAGTCTCTACATAGAATGCCTCCAAAAGTGAAGAAGAGCTAGGAAGAAGGAAAATATTCTTGGCAAGTTGTTCTTTAGAAGCTTCAAGGGTCAACATCTTTGGGTTGACCATTTCTATCTCTATATAGTTTTTTAATTTCTTATTTTTTTAGATCCTTTTGTACAATGCAGATGTATTAGGATTTTTTGGTTAACTCCCTAAGGGGGAGATAGTTTAGTTTGTATATATTTTTAAAGGGAACACCCTTTTCCCTTGATGTCAAAGGGGGAGAGATATGTGTGGAGAGATGTTTGGAGAAATAGTTGGGGGAGAGATGGTTGAGGAAAGAAGTTTTGGCACATGCTACTATCAATGACAAAGGGGGATATTGTTGAAAGAATGAAGAAGGTTTTCATTAATGTGTTTTCATTGATGCCAAAACTATATGATGGATGCCAAAATAGTATGAAGGATTATTGCAAAAGAGTTATTTTGCAAGTGGGTTTGATCCACACACTATAACAATTAAGTACTTTTGCTAAGTGTCTATACTAGCAGATTCTGCACATAGTGCCCTTCAATAATTTTTTCCGCATTTAATCGCCCATATAGATCTACTTTTGTGATTCTAATATTTTTTTCATGGAAATATATAGAATCTTAATTCTAAATTTTTCTTGATTTGGATAAGTGGTTCGAAAGTTGCAAGTAACAAAAGATTGACATATAAGGTTTACACAGTTTTTTGTGTATTCGCTTTAACCTAATTGGTTTGCACTCCTTCGTGAATTTGAGTTGGACCTTGAAATTTTAGGAGAATGTTAATGGGTGCCAAAGAATTGTATTTTATATTTGGAGTATTTTTTGAGGTCCATGTATCCTATGGTGATGATCAGTTTGAGTATTTTTTCTTGTAAGTCCTATGCCTATCCAACCTAATGTTTATAAAAAGTTGTGGAGATTAAACATGTGATGCAGATGAAAGAGGTAGCTTTTTTAGGTCCATGTCGACCTATATTACATGTGTTTGGGCATGAAGGCATTTTTTATTTGAATTGGGTGCCAACAAGGCACATTTTTTTATGATTTGAGGCTACATCTAATTTGGATGATGTAGTTGATGTTTGCAATGAAGTTTGGTATATATACAAGGTTTTTTTGATTTTGTAATGATTAAACATGAATGAGTACATAATCCAAATACAAGAAGTGGTTATTTTTTTTTTAAAATTGAGTGAATAAATTGTAAGTGTTGAGAAAAGGTGTACAAACATAAAGCAGAGCAGAGATTTGCAATGTGAGTTGAATACAAAGTATTAAGTCATAGTTTTGAGCTTCAAAGGAACTAAATCCAACATATGCTAGATGCACTTTGAATTAGTTTAAATATTGGTTGTGAAGCCACTTCTTTCTATATTTATTTTCTCTGTGAATAGTGAGTTCACTTGGATAGTGAATACACCTGGTAGTGAGCCTTTTTGTGGTATCTTATAACCAATTATAACATATTGTGATTTTATCCTCACTATGGTTTTTCCCATTTTGGGTTTTCCATGTAAAAATCTTAGTGTTCATGTGTTTTGTGTGTTATGGGTTGTTCATGCTTTCATTCCTTATAACCATTAAGTATTCTTTGTTAATTGGATGGTTTAAAAGAATATTGATTCACCCCCTTCTCTCAGTATTTTGAGTGTTCAACATAGGATTCACTTTAGTGGCCCCATCAAATTTTAGTTTATTCCATCTATCGGGAGGGGGTTCCAAAATTTATTTTGATGAGCTTATGGTTCCAAATCTGCACACCAATTCTTAGCTATGGTGATCTCCATGGAGTTCGGAATAAATTTTGAAACTTTCGCATTACAATTGGAGATAGTTTCCAAGATGATTTTAGAAAAAGTAAAACATACCTCAATATTATTAGTAAAATTCTTGAAAATCTAAATTATCTCTTTCCAAAGAATCCACATAAGATGAGGAGGGGTATGATTCTAAATCTCTTTACTAATAGGATGAGCGAAAGGGGGTACTATAATTCAATGAAGGAGGTGATGGTATCATTCAAAACCAAACACATTTCAAAATTCTCCATGGAACTTTCCCAAATGGATCTTGCGAACTCACAATCAAAAATTAGATGGGGCACTAATTCTTCCCCATTTTCACAATGAATACATCTATTAGAGAGCCACAATCCACAATAAAAAATTATTGTGAGCATAAAAAAAATTGTGGGTCACAATCCACCATAAAAAAATATATTTTAGGGATTATAAGCTTATGGTTCCAAATTTATTTCTAGAATCTGAAACTAGTTGGGGGTCTAACAATAGATAGTAAGAGTACATGACAAAGAAGGTGCCTATATTATCTTAGACCCAAATAATTTCATCCTCCTTAAGAAAAATGGTAATTATAAACTCCTAAGATTCTATTAGATGTTCCTAGTGATAATAACCAAATCATTTTGATTGGAGCATCACTCAAACAATTTTTTCCATTGGTTAATTAATTCATTCTTCAAAATGTAGTCACACACCACAAAACCAAAGAAATTAGAAGCAAGGGAAGCCAATTTATTGAAAGAATTGTTCCTATCAAGATTTTGATTTTCTATCCATTTATCTTCCTAGAATCTTTTATTTCTTCCATTTCCTAACTTTCACTTGATTTATTTTTGCAAAAGACTCCTTATTTTGAGCACATTATTTCGTATCACTAAGCCTTTTGAGATACCAACTTCAAAGAGGAATTTATTATCCAAAATATTTCTTGAGTACTTGGTTTTCATTAACAAACACCAATATGTGTTGTCTGTAATTAAAACCCTTCATACTTTAGAGCCAATAAGACATTATTGGTTAATTAAAATTTTCTAATTCCAAGTCCCATGTACAATTTCAAGAGGAAAACTTTGTCCCATAAAATGAGAGAAGTTGTTTTATTTTTCTCAACTCTGGTTCAAAGAAATTTTTTGTAATTTTCTCAAATTTCTCCACCATATACTCAAGAATCTTGAATAAGGATATAAAATAGATAGGAATTTCTTGCAATGAAGCTTTGAGCAGTTATAATTTACTTGCCTAGCTTAAAAGTTTTCGTTTTAGCTAGTAGGTTTCCTTTGAATTATTTCTAGCATTGAGTTCTAGAATGCTAGGATAACCTCTTTAAGCATCAAAAAGAGTCCAAGATAAGTGGTTGGGAGTTGATTATAGGTACATCCCAATATGGTTTTATTTTTTAGCTATAATTTCTCAACCATATACTCAATAATCTTGAATAAGGAGATAAAGTAGATAGGAATTCCTTGCAATGAATCTTTGAGCAATTGGAATTTACTTACCTAGCTTTTTTTTTTTTCCTTTTTAGCTAGTAGGTTTCTTTTGAATTTTTTCTAGCACTGAGTTCTAGAAGGTTGGGGTAACCTCTTTAACCATCAAAGGGATTTCAAGATAAGTGGCTAGGATTTGAGTGTAGGTACATCCTAATATGGTTTTGATTTTTAGCTATAATTTTTTGGAGGTACTGAGAAGTAAATTAGGATTTTCTCATAATGGATACTTTGACCAATGATAACAACATAGTCCTTTGAGAACCATTTCCAATTTATAGCCTCCAAAATTGAGGCATTTTCAAAGATAATAGTGTCATCCATGAATTTTTATATAGTAGATGACTGAAATGAGGTAGCAACTTTGATACCCTTCAGCACCCCAGACCTAGTCATATTCATTATGTTCCTCCAACCAACCTCTTTGATCAAAATGAATAAAGAGATAAGGGATCACCCTACCTAAGTCCCCTTTCAAATTTAAAAAAGCCTCAAGGTATCCCATTGACCAACATTGAGAATTTGATAGTAGAAACCCACTCTCTTATCAATTTGATAACTTTTTCCTAAGAACCAAACTTCTTAAGAACCTTGAATAAGAATTCCCAAGAGACCCTAACATAATATTTTGCAATAACTAACTTGAGGACCATACCTTATATGTGGCTCCTATTCATAGAATGGATAATTTCATGGGTATTTATGATAGCATCCCAAATCTATCTTCCTTGAATAAATTTTTTTTTGAGAGGACCTTATAGATGTAAATTTGCAATGTCCCCTTTTCTAAAATTAGCACCTGTTATTTATAGCAAGTGTGGCTTCCCAGAAACAGTAATTCAAGACCATTGGATTGACCGGGAGATTAATATTTTTATTTGGTGATTTTATTAAATGAGAAATATTTAATCATTAAATACTTATTATATTTATTATATCACCCATACTTGGTGTGGGTTTTGATGGAGCATTTTATGGTTAGAAAAGAAGAAAATTATTGCTTATGGAAATAATTGTTAAAAAGCAATAATTATGGGAAATGACTAATTTTTGGCAACCATTTGAAAAAAAAAAAGAGTTAAAAAATTATTTCCCTCATCTCGTCATGAAATATTGGCGCCCAAATTTGGATTTTTCATGTGGAATACTTAAAGGGAAAAAAATGTTTTTTTATTCATTCATTCATTGTTGCTAATGCATTTTCTATTCTTTAGAGGCTATCAAAATTGTGTAGAGGGAGGCTTAAGAATGGGATGTTTGAGGGTTTCCAAGTGAACTAAGTATGGGATATAAAGGTTAATCATAGTGTAATCTCACTTAGAGATTACCATAGTGCTGATCTGAATTCTTATATTTCATTTTTAGAAGTTGGGTTTTGTAGGATAGTTGTAGTTTGAATAGTTTAGTTTTGTATTTTTTATTCTAAGTCATGAAAACCATTTAAAAAAAAATCAGGTCATGGTTTTTCTATTTATATACT
Source organism: Sequoiadendron giganteum (assembly GCA_007115665.2). Lineage (NCBI taxonomy): Eukaryota > Viridiplantae > Streptophyta > Pinopsida > Cupressales > Cupressaceae > Sequoiadendron > Sequoiadendron giganteum. The sequence continues at coordinate 339,275,628 of CM021103.1, read as the reverse complement.
GTATTTTCATGCCTTTTTTCTATATAATTCTTTGGTGTGGAGTTTAGAGAGTATGTGCAAAGCTGGCTTTAGTTATAGTGAATGTTTTTAGTTTTTCAATTAGAGATATGTGTGTAACTTTCTGAAGCTATTCATGATAGTTATATGCTATATGTGACAGAAAATATAATGTAATTCCATGTGAATATCCATAATAAGTCATTCTATTTCAATTGCATGTTACCCGATTTCTAGTCTGATGTATTTTGGGACATATTTAAGATTCCAGATTGTGTCTTCTTTACGCATATTTGTAGCAGATGTAAAATTGTTGTTAGCTGGTGTATTAACAGAAAAAATGATGTAAATTCATGTTCAAATTATTAATAAATCCCTCTTCATCATTTTCTTATTATTTAATCACGGTTTGGAGTTGTTTGGTGCATTTTTCCATATACTCGATTTGCTTTGTTTAATATTTTGGATAGAAATAATAAAGTTTCAGATTTGGGTTTGATTTTTAATAAGGGATATTACAATGGTATCAGAGCCATGATATTTCCATTTTGAGGGTTTGATCATATTTAATTACAAAATGAAAAAGGAGTTGGAAGATGTTTGGTCACATGGAAGATTTGTCTAGAGATCTAGCAACCATGAGAGAAATATATATTAAACAAGATGAAGGATTTAAAAGAGATTTCCCATATAGTGACTATATCATTTAGATGCAGGACACGATGGATATCAAGGGTTATAGAAAAAATTCAAATTTAGGTGGAAAATATCGCAGGAGAAAAGTTATTAAATCTTTAGCTCCCACTTTTGATGGATTAGACAAGATCTCAGTAAGAGATTGGTTATTTGAGATGCAAGACTGTCACTATTCCAATTCCATGGAGGAGCAAGTTGCCATTTAGTATGCAATATTACACCTTAAAGGAGTTTCTCATGATTGGTGGTACCAAGGTATGAACACTCAAGATCACATTCAAGTAAATTTATTTGATGAATTTTGTCAAAGGTTGATTGATAGATTTGAAGCAAAAAGATTGAAAGATGTTAAAGAACCTGAGACAATGATAGCAACACTTGAGACACAAAATCAAGATATGGAGGATATGGTGATGATGCAACATAAAGAAAAATTATATTTTAAAAAAGAAGAGGGAGTTCAACCAAAGGCACTCCAAGACATAGTGGTTGAAGGTAATGATTCTTTAATTAAAGAAAATATTTTAGTGATTTCTAGTGAGCTTCCATTTTAGGAAAATTTAAGTAGGAAAAAGGAGCTAGTTCCAAGTGAGAATGGTTAATATAATAGATCTATTATTGGAAATAATTTCATGATGGATTCTATAGCTCAACCTTATCCTACTAATGATTTCCATTATGAGAGTGGCCGTTTTACTATGAATTTCTCAGAAATTCCTAAATTAGTAGAGGAAGATTCTAGTTCTAGGAAGTTAGAACATGAATCTCTCAAAAATCAATAACACATAAGAAGAATAATGAATACTTTCACCTTGATTGCGGAAATCAAGCCACTTTTACTTGGGACCTAGATGTGCCAGCACCTAAGCATGTTGAGGGACTATTTTGGAATGAATATCCCTTTCATTCTGATGTTGTTTCAATTTCATCTCAGAAGTTATGTGAGGAAGATAACATTGGGGAAGCTAAGTCTAAAAGATATGGTGATGATGTTGAATACAAACTACATTTTTTATTGTTTAGTTTTGATTTTGACTCAAGAATATAGCAGCCTTGATATTGCTCAAAGACATATAAGCCTTGGTTGTGACCATAAACACACTAGCCTAGTTTTTCATAAAATGGGTAAAGGAGAAGTTCATGAGGATTGGGACAACCATGGTTTTGTTGGTGACTGAGTAGTGCAACAAAATCATTATGGAGGGTGCAATTTTAATTTTATGCAACCATTAAGGAGATTACAAATCTCAATACTAAAGCATTGGGTATGTAATGCATTCTACTCTCTCAGTATTCAAATAGTTATGTGTGTGCTATGGTTTCATTACATGTGTGAATTTATACATAATTATCATTTTAGAATAATAAAGAGCACATGTGAAGGGAAAAATATGGTGTTGGAAGGAGTTTTTAAGGAAAAAATGAGAGTAGACACATATCTGAAGACTTATTGCAAGATACATGTTTCATGGATAAAAAGATTTTTGGTGATGGAGGATATGCATGCTATCACATTTTTATTGGAAAAACAAGGATAGACAACTGAGAGGGGGGGTGAATCAGTTGTTACCAAACTCAAACTTATACAACATTAATCAACCTTATATCACAGATCTGACAATTAACAGTGTAAGCATTAAATCAACAACACATCAGAGACACATGAACACCAAAATTTTATATGTGGAAACCCTATTAGGAGAAAAACCACGGTGGATGTTAGTCCACAATATTATACCATGTTAGAAGTATAATGAAGAATAAAAAGGGAATGCACTTGCATTCAGACACACTGCCTAGAGACACTTCTCAAAGGGAAGTCTCACTGCCTTACATACAATAATCAGATTAAATCCATCTAATAAAGTTGAACTAAGAAATTAGCTTCTACAAAATCCTAATTACAGTTCCAGTTAGGCGCACAAAAAATTCTTCAAAGTCTTCCACCCTTTGCTCAAACTCTTCCATAGTCTACTCTGAATGATTTGACCTTTATGCACACTTGTACACTTGAGTACTTATTTTTAAATGAGGAAAAAAATCTCATATATATATATATATCCGCTATACGAATTTACAATCACTTTTCAGTCGGCCACAAATAAAGAATAAATTACAATGCGTACCAACATAATTCGGTCACAACATAGTGAGAACCTGAACAAACACCTCCAAACATGTCAAACAATAAAATATTAATCCTCATGGATCCAAAACATGCTAACATCATCATGTCGGCCAATACCATGAAAACTTGGGCAAACGTCGGAAGAATCTCCGATCATGAACACTTCAATCAATGTGGACATATAGTAAGGATAGAGCACAATCTAGACTCATCCATGAACATCACAGGCACATGCACAACACATGAAATTACCATAATTTCATCTACTTCAACCAAAAACACCATCTAGAGAAACTAAGTAACTATAGGCACACAAATCTTCATAACTTCCACAAATCTTTATGCGAACCTTTGAAACTTTCAAACAACATACTAGAAATCTTCAGCAGCAAACCCTTTGAAGTGCACCTTCAGATCTTCAACACACAGAGCTTTACAACATTTTGACCTTCTCAGCTCCACTCAATGCGTGTACTATATTTTTTATAATTTTCTCAATATCCTCGACATATACAACCTTAAGCAGATTCAATGCTAATAGTGTTGACATCAATGACAACCACATATCAGCAACATAACCACATCATCCAACAATTTTATGGTAAGGATTATAATCTTTATTTTGATTTTCAAGTGTTACCAAATCAACATAGTAAATTTTTTAGTAACATGTTCTCAAGAATACACTTGGATAGAGAAATCTAATATGTCATAGAGTTGGAAACTATGTGGAAGAATGATGCCACATATCTTGACCAAGACATTGGCATTGTAATGCCCCGCCAAGTAACCTTAAAGGAAGTTGCAATTAACGTCATAAGCGAACCAATTTTTTTTTATAAAGTGCATTTAACATACACATTCACTTAATAATTAACAACAACCTCTAAGACTACAAGATTAGGATTACTTAAACCTACACATACATATTACATACAACCATATAACCATCATACATCATAAGAATACCACATAACCTAATAAGATAATCAACCAAGATACAATCTCATAAACATTATCTTAATCCAATAGTTACATCACTCATTCCCAGAATGAGGCAATAGTACATAAGGTTACAATTACAAACTTCCACCTCATAAACGTAAGAGGGATAAAATAACTTATACAAGTTAAAATATTACAATGCAAGTAATTACAACAAGAACCGCGAGCTGTCCATCTGGATGTCTCGCCACCAAGTACTGAAGATAGATGGGGACCCAACAGTTTTGGTGCATGTTCCACCCAACCAATGTGGTACTCGAAGGCCCACCCCCCATACTAGGAGATAGTAACAAAGTAACATGGACAAAGATTCTACTATCTCTAGCCAAAGGCAGACTCAAACTGACTCATACTGTTATAACCAACCAAATGAACTAACAAGTACAACTCATTCACCATACAAGTACGAATCAAGTACAACTCAAGTACAATACAAGTACAACTCCAACATCACTGACATTGGTCACATTGCTTCCAGACATAAAGTAGATCAAGTATGTTCACAGAACCATAGATATAAAATAATTAACAACGGTTGTCCTACATAGAGTGTCATCGCAAGGTTTGTCATGAGATCTCCTCTGCGCATCCTTCATAGGCTCCGACACAAGTAATCCTGGTGGCCTCAACCGAATCCCGACACTCATACTCACTCATGTGGAATCAACTACCTCTCGTAAGGACAAGATAGTTGATCTTGCCATTCCAGGCCTTCTCACTCACCCCAAGTCTAAACAAGCCCTTGCATCTGTGAGTGAGGTTAATTTGTCTTGATTAATGTGAATGCATCATAATCATATAAGTACATTAATTTAGTTATCACTTGATTAACTCACTTCTGAAGGTTACCCGGTTTACCACTTTGGGCTCCAGCCCCTAACAAAAGCCACTCTTCTATTCGACAACACACACCCAAACAATCCACCAAGGGAAACACAAGTGCATACAAACTAGGCATCAAAACCACTCCAACACAAGGAGGATACAAATAATAGAACTCAATCCAAACATCTTGGAGGCAACAAACACATAGTCCACTCCATTCACAGGAGGCAACAAGATGAAACCACATCACAAGGTCACTCCATACAAGGAGACATGGATCCCATAATCCGCTCCTAAACCAAGGAGGTGCAAACATCCCCGTTCGTGAAAACTGAGTAAAATTGAAAAGACGCCATGCACTACCCAAGGGAAAACAACTGGATGGCATAAAGATTCAACAACCCTTATCCTCTAAGTTCTTCTGGAAGACTTATAATTTAGGACTGACACTAAATCCCAAAACCAACAATGCAACTTGACGACATAGCAACAAAAGCATTCAAGTCATCAATCAAATCTAATATTTGGATTTCCTAAATCCATACTCATTCAATAGGTAGTGTTGACAAAGTCAAAGACACGATAACTAGATCATCTAAAATAATCATAACTCCTATTTTTCTTTTCATTATTGGAAATCTAAAACAATTAAACTTACTTCCCTTTACTGAATACAAAGAATTAAATCTTTTAAGATAATCATGAGGAAGATACTACTTTTGGATATACTAAATCCATATCTCTTTCATAATCCAATCACAATGATTCAATTAATCTAAATAGAAATTAATAAATAACATAATTGATTGTCTCATCAATAAAACAACTTCTTAATTTACTTTTAAATCGACACAAATCCATGCAAGTAAACTTTTTCCATTTCCTAACCAAATCTTATATCTCATTCAATTTTCTATTTAAAACATTCAATCACTTTAATATAATAACATATTGTTTTTCTATCCATTTTTCATATACACAAATCAATCCATTTTTAAATCTCTATTCAATAATATATTGCATGCATCTCATTAAAATAAAATACGATAATAAATTTTACACTTAATATATATATATATATATATGCTCCATATTATATAGACACCAAATATATATATTAATAAATTTAATTACATATATCCTTTAATATTCCATTCACAATGACTAGATTACTCTATGGAACTAAATAAAACATAATAACTATTTGCCTTTTACAATATAGTTAGTTCCTAAATTTACTTCTAATGCAACCTAACACTATTGTAAACAATCTTTTCAATTTTCTATCCGGAGTCTGTCTCTTCAACTATCCATTTAAAACATGCAATTTCATTAATGTATAAAAATATCTTTTGGCTTATCTATTTGACCACACATTCATATTGTTTCTAATTAAATCTCATTAATTAAAACAAACATTTAAATATAAATATTTCTATAATTCTTCAATATATTCAAATACCTTTTTCCTTATCAATTTTGACCATATATTCAAAACTTATCTTTTAAATTCTTCATGCAAAGTTAAATTACACGCACTTAAATAAAACAAGGTAAATACTGATTGAAAATACTCATGGATATATATATACATCTCAATATATTTTCTTCAATCATATTAACAAAATAAATGTTTCCTTTTAAATCAAGTAATTACTTCTATTAAAAAATATCTTTCTCTATACATTTTCCATACATAGTAATCATTTCTTTAAGAACACTAATAATACCCAATTTGCAAACAACAGAATAAAATAAGATAAAATATTATTTATTCTCTCAAATGGATATATACCTTCAATAAATATATATTAAATATAAATTAATATATTTAAGTATATTTAATCATTAACATATCTTCTATTCTTTACAAAATATCAAATTGATTAATTCAAAATAAAATATCCTTTATTATCAATTTTCCAAAATATATATATATTTTTCCAATTAAATCAAATTAATAATTGGACCTTTTACACATGAATTTAAATTCCACAATTAAAGTTTAAATTATGCATTCTTTAAATCAAATATTTAACTCCTTCAATTAAACTTTAACATGCCATTTTAAAATAAACAATAATTTCCCCATATGTTTATAATTTTAATTCCACTAATCTAATATACAAATTTTATTTAAAATAATATAAATAAATATAATACTTTAATATTATAAATTATAATATCAAATATTATTAAATAATATTTTAATATTATAATAACAATACATAAAATATTAATATTTATAAATATCAATTTATTACTATTTTATTTTCAGAGCAGCCATGGGAAAATAACTTAACAACAGTCTCATATTTCAAGCATAACTCAAAAACTACGATCTAGGTATTTGCGATTTTTTGACAGGGATAAGAAAATTCCAAGATGCAGAAACGCTTTAAATTTCCTGACAACCCAGTTTGTGTAAGTGAAGTTATAGGTGACGCATCCAGACCATTTTACCATGAAAAATATAACTATACTGCAGATTTTAAAATCCGTTTTTTAATAATAAACAGAAGGTTTCATTTTCTAAAAACATTCTAAATGCATTGTTCAATCTCTATGTTTGATTTCAATAACAACAAAATCGATTTCCCCAAATAATTTAAATTCAACTAAGGTTTTCACAATTTTCACTCAAGAATTTTCACAAGCAAAGGCTGTAAATTTATTTAATTATTTTCTTCTAATATCAAATTTATTTTCTAAAACAGATTTAACAAGGAAATCTTTAATCACTAATATTTAAAAAAAAACAATCAAGAACAAGAAAACACAAAGAGGAAAACCTGGTACAAGAAGCTACAGGAAGAGATGAATTTCTGATGCAAGTCTCCTCCAAAGATTTCTTGAATTTTCTTCAATCCTCCAATGAATCCAATCCAAAACCCAACAAATTCAAACAATCTTTCCTTCACTCAATTCTACAATCAAAACTTTCTTCAAAACCTTCTTGTGCAATTATCCAAAATTTCATCTCTGCTGTAAAAATGTATTTTTTTCTAAATCTCTTTATGCTACCTTAAAATTAAAACATGTATTCTTTATAAATCAAAAATACCTAATACAACCCTAATTCACATAACATGCAAATTAGATATTTCAATTTCAATATTTACAACCCTAATTCACATTACATGCAAATTAGATATTTCAATTTCACTTTTCGAAAACCCACTTTCAATTTAAAATGCAATTTCAATTAATAAATTAATTTCCAAAGTTGCAACTAATTTCCCAAATAAACATTTAATTACAATTTCTAATTTAATTCCCACACGTTGAAATTAAATTCCAAAATTAATTTTAATTCTTTTATTTCCTTTCATTCTCTTGCATCACGTTTAATTAATTAATTAAATTATTTAATAACTAAATTCAACCCCCTTGGATTAAATTTATTTAATTAAATAATTTGAATATAATTAATTAATTTAAATATAAACTTTTATCCACATTGCATTATTTAAATTAAATAACCATCAACATGATTTAAATGCAATTATTCTAAATATCTATTTTCAAATCAAGAATTCTTCAGAATTAAATAACATCAAAGCAAGACAGACAATGACTCGACACACACAACTAACGACACACTAAGGCTAGGGCGTAGACTTGACACATGTTACCTAGCTACTATCTCTCATTCAACTTAGCCGTTGGATCGACACGCTCAAACCTGTGAAACCAGGTGGAGTCAATGTCATGTACCTATAATCCTACAACCAAGTAAATAACATCATATAATATATCCAACATATAATACACACCGTGAAGAAGGAATTACAGATTCGCAGGGCACTTGCATGTGAGTGATGCGAACCCGTCCTCTTCACCAATACACCCATCAAAACTGATACTTCCATCATAATTCCAATAGTTTCATAATTACATCTCATGTTAACTCTACAACATCATTAATCCATAATGCCAGTGAAACAATAATCAAATAACCACATCCCACAATAATAGTTCTCACTCAATAGTAGCGATCAAAACATCATAACAAAATGTATCCAATATCAAAGTAACTGCAACCAAACATAACATAAAGCATACCAAACAAGAAGCAAAATGGAGGGGTATTACAGGCATTCAGGGTTCTCAGGAGGATGCAACAAAAGAATATTTGGAAGGGATTGAAAAGGTAAACAAATCATGTGATGTAATTTTTATTTTAGATCCAATGGTGGAAGGATATGATGGTTCAAGGGATGATATTTGAGCTTCCTTAACATAAATGTTGCGCTCTATTCAATTTGAGAGCATGAGGTTGACATATGCTACATTGTGTGTTTATGAGGAGTTACAAGATGTCTCCATTAAGGGGTATTCACATGAGAAGGTACAACAATGAAAGTAACTCAAGGGAAGTGGCAATGATTTCAATAGCATGCATCTCAGTGGTCCATTTGTAATACAATCAATCCGAACAAAGAAAGTAGCTACAAAATTGATGGGAAGAACACAAGAAGCTTGGGTTAAGTTTGTGAAGGTAACCATATCATGCTATGTACTTTTCATTTTAGATTTCTTACCATATTTTTCTATGATATGTGATTTTTAAGGAAATGGAGTTGTTATGGTTGTATTGCAAGGGAGGAGCTCCATGAAGTTTTGAAGCATGGAGAGCAAAGTTTCAAGAAATGGTTTCAAATTCTTCTCCAAACCATTTAGTTTGTTGAAGAAAATAATTTATGGGTTGTTGATTTTGAAGAATTTCAAAGGTGTGAAGATGAACTGGTGAAGAAATTTTCAAACCTCACATGGCTTCCCACTAGTTCAACATTAGATATACTGATGACTATTACTTAGGTTTATCATTTTGGAAGTTGTTATATCAATTGCATGTTGCTGATTTCATTAAATTCAGTTATGAACAACTATATATTGGTGTGTTTGAGGGAATAATCCTTTCTTGATGATGTTAGAATAAGGTCTACAATATTAGAGAGCAATGATCCACCCATGATAGAACTTTTTTGGAGAAGATACATGGAAGTTGTTCCTGTAGTGCAATATCTGTGTGTTGTCTGCAGATATCCAATGAAGTTGTCTAAAAATTTATGGGTTTTGTGTTTTGGGGAGTGTGCTACTATTGTAGATCAATTTTATTCTCTTGTAGATCATTTATCATTATTATTTTCCTAATTCATATTAGCTTCAGAAGTTGTGTCTTTACTTTTTAGTTTAAAGAAAAAAAATATTAGCAATATTATGTGATTTAGAGATTCTATGAGTATTTGATGAGATTTATATGTATTGGGGATTATAAAATGTTGGTTCTTTGGGTGTACCTGAAAATATATGGTATTCCTTGGAAAAATACTTAGAGTGATAAGTCACATAAATGGGGTGATAAGTTTGTGTTTGCAGATAGTCTCAAGAAGAACAACAACTTTAGTACAAATGGGTTGTTTCTTACAAATTCAGACAGGAGAATTGTGATATGAATGTTTCTATTGTGTGATGTCATTTACCACTCATATAATTAACTATTTCTACCATAGATCAGTCCATGAAGCTGAAAAAAATATTTCACAAGATGAGGTAAGTATGGTCCTTTTGTCACACATTCTTTCACTAAATATTTTAGCCCTATGAAGGTAAGAGAAGTAACTATTTCCAAAATTAATATTTTTTGTAATGGGGAGTGCATTATATCCTATAACACTCCTCAAGGAAACAAAAATCAGATTGGGATCATTGGGAATGGTGTCAAAAGTTACAGGTTCATCTCATCTCACATTAGTGCATTTGACAAGTTGATTAAACCTTTGTGGGAAGATGTGTTTTAGTTGGAGTATAAGGATGTATGCATAAATTACTTACACATACAAGAGCTTAGAATGCATACGTTTTTTTGTTGGATTCATAGCATTGGAACAAAGGCATCTGATTCCTCATTTCCGCACAATGCTCTTTTGCCTAAGAATGCAACTCTTCATAGGTACAGGATCAGGGCTTAATATGCATTTTGGCATGATATATGATTTTGGCATAATGTTTTTGGAGCATAATGTTTGTAATTGCTTGAGGAATTTTTTTTTGGAGGGAAGACTTGTAATGTCCCCTTTTTGAAAATTAGCACCTGCTATTTATAGTAAATCTGGTTGCCCAAAAATAGTAATTTAGGACCATTGGATTGACGGAGAGATTACTATTTTTATTTGGTGATTTGATTAAATGAGCAATATTTAATCATCAAATAAATATTATATTTATTTTATCACCCATACTTGGGTGTGGGTTTTGATGGAGCATTTTATGGCTAGAAAAGAAGGAAATTATTGCTTATGGCAATCATTGTCAACAAGCAATAAATATGGGAAATGACTAATTTTTGGAAACCATTTGAGAAGAAAGGAGTTACAAAATTATTTCCCTCATCTTGGCATGAAATATTGGCACACATATTTGAATTTTACATGTAGAATACATAAAGGGAAAAATCTACTTTTTCATTCATCCATTCATTCATTGTTGCTAATGCATTTGATATTCTTTAGAGGTTGTCAAACTTGTGGAGAGGGAGGCTCAAGAATGGGATGTTTGAGGGTTTCTATGTGAACTAAGGATGGGAGTTAGAGGTTCATCATAGAATAATCTCACTCAAAGATTACCATAGTGTTGATCTAAATTATTATATTTTATTTCCAGAAGTTGGGTTTTGTTGGATAGTCGTAGTTTAAATAGTTTGGTTTTGTATTTTTTGTTCTAAGTCATGAAAACCATTTTAAAACTTGGAGGTTTTGGTTTTTCTATTGTTGGAATGTATTTTCATGGTTTTTTTCTGTAGAAGACTTTGGTGTGGAGTTTAGAGAGTTTGTGCAAAGTTGGCTTCAATTATAGTGAATGTTTTGGGTTTTTCAATTAGAGATATGTGTGTAAATTTATGAAGCTATTCATGATAGTTATCTACTATATATGAAAAAATATAATGTGATTCCATGTGAGTATCCACAATAAATCATTATATTTCAATTGCATGTTACCCAATTTATATTTTGATGTATTTTGGGGCATATTTAATATTCCAGTTTGTGTCTTCTTTATGCATGTTTGCAGAAGATGCAAATTTTTTGTTAGTTGGTGTATTAATAGAAAAAATGATGTAAATTCATGTTAATATAAGTAATAAATCCTTCTTCATTAGTTTCTCATTATTTAATCAGAGTTTGGAGTTGTTTGGTGCATTTTCCCTTATACCCAATTTGCTTTGTTTAATATTTTGGATAGAAATAATAAAGTTTCAGATTTGGGTTTGATTTTTCATAAGGGATATTAAAAAATTCCCCCATAGATATTAGATAATCCTTCTTTTAGATAATAGAAATGAAGGTTTTGTTAAGTTGTTTCAATATTTTCCTTGTTCTAACAAAATATCTAGCAACATCTATGACATATTTCCCAACTATTTCCCAAAAAACCTTAAAGAATGTAAGAGGGAAACCATCCAAACCTGGGCCCTTATAGGTTCCCATAATTTTTTTTACTTTGAATTCATCAACAAAGATAATTTTAGTGAGGATGAGATTATCCTCTTCTGAAATTAAGGAGGGGGTACTCTCTGACATTTTTTTAGTTAAAATAAGAGAGAACTTATGAGACTATCCAAGTAGAAAATATTCAAAATAATTGAAATAAAGTTGACCCACCTACTCATTAGAATTAACTTCAAAGCCTCTCTAATAAATAATACTAGAGATGGAATTCCTCTTCATGTGTCATAGGGGAAATTCATGAAAGAAATTAGTATTCATATCTCATTCCTTTAACCACTGAATTCTAGATTTTTATTTCTAGAATATCTCTTCCCTCGTTAATTTTTCCTAATATTTAATCAAGGAATTCACTAAGATGGAATTCCTCTCAAAATTTTCCCCTTTAACCATTTTATTTTGGACCTCCACTAGCTTAATAGATATAATATTTTTGTTAAAAAATATTTCCAAGATATAATTTCTTCCAATGTTTTGCCTTGTTCTTAATGACAAACAATTTATAGGAAAATTTGAACATATATAAACCTTGAATATGAGTGTTCCATAAAGTATAAATGCATTCTCCAAATTCAGGGTGAGTAGCCCACATGATCTCATATTTAAATGGGTAGGGGCCCTTGTGAAAATTCTCCACCCAATTGAGCAAAAGAGGGTTGTGGTATGATCCAACTCTAGGAAGAGCAGAGAGCTTGATATTGTTTATAATACCCAGTTGGAAGAAATAAGGAATATGTCTAGCTTTACCTGAATAAAATTTTCCCTTATTCTCTTGTTGGTCTAGGTGAACAATTGACCATTAATTCATAAAGTCAAACACATTATTTGACTAGTATGTATTTCCCTCCAATTTTTTAGAAGGGTAAAAAGGAGTATTAAAATCTCCCACCACCATCTAATGAGATTCCTTATTAGGATTAATATGGGAAGAGATGGTCTCCTAGACTTCTCTTCTAGTAGTTCTAAAATTTGGGGCATAAATATTAGAAACAATCCACTCCTTTTTAGAAGTGAGGAACCTCACTTCCAAACTATTCCTATAATAGTTGATGTAAGAACCACTACAATTATTTTGATTCACATAGTAATAACCCCACAAGACAATCCCTGAGCTTCACTATTATACAACTCCACATTGGGGTAGATAATCTTAGCTATGCCTTTGAATTTAGCTTAAGTTATTTTGATTTCTTGTAGAAGAATAATATCAATCTTTGTCTCATAGATGAAACTTTTAACTATAAACTACTTGTGAGGACTATTGAGTCCTCTTATATTCCTAGACAAGATCCTTATTTATGATTTCCCTGGAATAATCCTTTAGGATTCTTTGTCTCCCATTGGCTATCGCCCAAGTAATATCCCTTTGTCTAGTTTCCCATCATGACAACCTTCCAAACTTAATATCCACTATGACATCAAAAATATTCTTGGAAGGACATTTCCATTTAGGGGTGGACTAGCCTTGTTGATCATTGTTCGTAGTACTCATTAAATTATTGTGTGTTACCCCAACCTCATTTGTTGTTGATTCTATATATAAGTTATAAAGAGGATTGGATAACATATAGGGTCCTTCCCTCTCTCCCTCCTTCAAATTATTAGGGGGTTTTTCAAATCAACTTGTTGAATAATTGTCTCTTCATGACACTTATAAGTGATTATGTTCACAATGTAAACTTCTTCTTGATCCATCTAGGAAGGAATCTCCCCTTCCTCCTCCCCCAAATTTAGCTTCCTTATAGCGAAACCAACTTCCTTCCCTTATGTTATCTCATTCTTATGGTCCAGAGGCTCATTTGTTTGGTTGTATATTTTCTATTCATTTCACAAGTATTTATCCTTACCTTGGACTTCTAATACAATATACATACCACCACCAATGTCTAAAGTTGTCTCCCAAGACTCAAGTGGGTTATCCAAGGAACCATGGGGTGAACTAATAATATTAATAATATATTCTTTGAAGGAGTATCCTTACACGATATCAATTGATTTTTTGATTTTATCCATCGGTTCATTGGAACTCTGGGAAGCTATTGTATGGGTCAAGCATTAGGAAATGACATGACCAAGTTTTTGACAATTTTGGTAGAAAATTCTTAAGTTCTCATAAAAATAAGTCAATTCCATTTCCCAAGCTTAGATTATAGAGTTGTAGAGGTTGTGAGAGTTTCAAACACACTAAAAAGACAAAATATGAGAAACTTTTTAACTTTATCCATAGTGATGAAGTGCTCAAAATAATTAGCTATCCAAGAAAATATTACCTCATCCCAAAAATCCAATGGGGGGCCAAGTAGCCTAACACAAACAAGAGCATATTTGTTCAAATTTACCTTTGGGTTAAATTTTTTTTTTCATATATAAGGGGAGAGATAATTCTTTCCATAAATTAGTCCACCAAACAAAAACAAGAGCAAATTTGTTCAAATTTACCTTTGGTTAAATTTTTTTTTTTCATATATAAGGGGACAGATAATTCTTTCCATAAATTAGTCCACCAACAAGCACTTAGAGAAGGTATTCTTGAGAAGTAAATATGAAAAGGAGTATTCCTCCTACCATTGCACTCATAAACACACTACCATTTGACCATGGCCCATATTCTAACTAGAGAAATTGTAATACCCCTCCATTTTGTCCTTTTGGTTGAACAGTGTTATGCTATTTTATGTTGTACTTTCTGTTAGTACCTTGACTATGGTACTCGACTGTTATTTGATCACTATCTATAAAGTGACGTTAATGTTATCTTTTGATTTGATGGTATTTTAATATGATGTTATCTTTTTGGACACGTTTGGATTAACATGGATGGACATTCGAATTAATGATGTTTAGGCTTTGGATTATATTAGTATGTTAGATTTGTCAGTACTATTATATTGGTGAAGAGGACGGTATCGCATCACTCGCTTGTGAGCTCCCTGCGATTCCGTGATTTTCTCTTCACGATGTGCCATATTTATGACATATTATTGCATGTGGATATACTCTTTGTTCGCAGGTTGACAGGTACAGGACATCGACTCCACCTGGTTTCACAGGTTTGAGCATGTCCAATGCCCAATGGTATTCAATTGGGAGATAGTAGCTAGGTTTTCCGTGCCAAGTCATCACCCTAGTCATAGTGTGTCATCTGGTGTGAGTCAAGTTAAGTTGTTTTAATATTGATCAATTTGTCTTAATTTTGTCATCTGACTTTGATTTCAGTTTTAAGTTGCAAATTAGAAAAATGTTAAAATATATGCGTTTAAAGTTAAATTGTCGATTACCTTATTTGGTTTATGTTGAAATGTAATTTATTTTATTATTAATTTAATTGGATTAATAAATAATTTAATCATTGATTAAATCTATTTTATTAATTAATTAAATTTATGTTGTTAAAGTAAGTTAAATTATTCATTTTGGAAATTTATGCATATTGGTTGAAATTGAAAATAAAAGAAAATGTTTAAAAAGTCAATTTAGAAAAAAATGAATTCAAAAATTGGAAAAATGAGATATTTTCTATTTCTGTTTTCTGAAATTGATGAGGGTGGTTGCATTGATATTTTGGAGATTTTTTGGAATTTTGTCTATTATTGAATTTTTGTCTTCACAATTGGGGATTATGAAAATTTTGGAAAAGATTGAAATAGAAAGAGGAGGAATTGTTGGATTTTGTGGGTTTTGGGATTTAAGCTATAAAAATTTGAGGAACTGGATTTGGAAGCAAGGTTGGAAGCTAAGCATCATCTGGACCTCCTCAAATTCAAAATACCAGGTTCATTTCTTTAGTTTTAATTGGTTGTAAATACATTTATAAATATTTTGTGTTTGGAATGCATGATGGAAAATTCAAAACTAGATCTATGTTGAAAACTTCATGTTAAATTTGGTATTAATTTTTAAACCCAGGTTGAATATGAATTTTGTTTGCAAAAACCCTATTTTGAAATGAACTTCTCAATATGTTGAAAATGATTCTACTCAGAATTTTATTTTCCCTATTAATTTTCTAATTTGATTTTATTTGTAAAAAGAAAAACATGTATATTATATGTATATATGGGTATATATATATATATATACATTAAAGTATATATATATACATGTATATATATATGCATATACACATTCTGTTAAAATATTGTTATGGAAGAAACCAAAACAAAAATGGTGGATTTCTTTTAAAAAATCCACAGTCAAAATTCATGTTTTCTTTGGGGTTTTAAAATAAAATTAAGAAAATGAGCAGTGGGGAGGTCGATGGGGGCTCAACCCCCACTGCGCCCATGGGAGGCGGGTGGAGGGAGCCACGCCCAATGCACTCCCCACATTGCTGCCACCACCGCTCCCCTCTCCCTCCTGCGGTCGCTAGTGCAGCCACCACCATTGTGGTGGACGACTGTGCTTAACACAACCACACATCACCAGTGGTGGTCGGTTGTGCACAGCCGGCCGCCCCACCAAACCACCACCTATTTAAAATGTCGTCGCCCTGTGTAGAATCCGCGGGGGCATGGGGAAAAATGTGGCCAACCCTAAAATGCGGCGTGCGGCCCAAAAAATG
This sequence comes from Sequoiadendron giganteum, assembly GCA_007115665.2. Lineage (NCBI taxonomy): Eukaryota > Viridiplantae > Streptophyta > Pinopsida > Cupressales > Cupressaceae > Sequoiadendron > Sequoiadendron giganteum. Next base: position 339,258,908 of record CM021103.1, on the reverse strand, counting down.
CATGGGGTCTTTTTAAAAGTCAACAATATATATATTTTATAATAATATTTTATTATTATATTTGATAATATTAAAATATTATTATATATTATGGTTTAATAATATATATTAATATTTAATATTATATTATATAATATTATAATATTATTTATAAATATATATATGTAGACATGGAAAATGTACAATTCAATCTGACACACTGGATCCTAATTTACTAACACCATTTCATCTTGAATCATCTCCTTTGCTAGTCATTTAATGGAATAATTTGTATTTGATTAATTTCAACACTCTTCATTTCTTAATTAAATAAATCAACTTTATCTAATTAAGTCAACATCTCCTGTTAATTAAATAAATCAATTTTATTTAATTAATTTTGTAAAACTCCTTTTAATTAAATAACTCATTTTATTTGATTAAATCCCTAAAGTCTTCTTATTAAATTGAATAAATTAAACCTTATTTAATTTAATCTAATATATTCCTCCTTAGTTAAATAAATCAAATCATTTATTTAATAATCTTTTCCTCTCAATTTTTGACTTAAATCAATTCATAAATTTAAGTCTAAATTGTCACATCATCTAATTCTTCATTAAATTAATCAAAACCATGATTAAGTTAATCCCTCTCATTAAAATCCTCTAGAAAATGCAAGTTGCACAATAAATCAATTACTTTGATTTATTTAATTCTCTATTTTCCCTCACATGGCATCAAAAGGGAATATTCCCTTATTTGAATTCAAAAAAGGCCAAGTGGACTTGATCCTTCCAACAAGTCATTTAAGACCTCTTACATGTCCTTGGCCTTGGGCCAAGTGACATTAACTTCATTTATCTTCCCTCTTCAACAAGTCATTTCACAAATTCAAATTCAAACTAAATGCATTTATTGGCACTTTAGAAAAAATGTGCACAACCACTAACCATTCACATCATGACATGTGGCATTCAACCATTGGATTGAAAGTTAGTCCCACATTGCTCAAATCTTACTTTATCTTCCAAATTGAAAGTTATAAATTGGAGGCTTCTCTCCTCATTTCTCATCCACAATCTTTATGCAAAGTTACTCTCTTCACATTGAGAGCTAATTTTTCCCATTTCACTCAACCATTCATCATCTTCAAAATATTGTAACAAGGTTATGCTAAAATGTCTTTGGGAGATTTGACCATTGCTCAATCAATCAACATTGCAACTTAGGAATTGGGAAAGGGCCAATTGCAACACTTCATTGGCACCAATTCCCCCATGGGATTACTAATCTATTGGCTTAATTAGGATCTAACTTCATTTCTTGTATTGTGTTCTTCATTTCCTAAAATTAGTTTGAATATATGGATTTCATGGGGAATCCCTCATGTTTTTATGCATTTGATCTAACAACCTAACATGTTTGTTGCTCTTGTGCATTTGCAGGTCTAGGGGTTCACTTTTTTGGTGCTAGAAGGAGGGCAGAATCAAGAAATTAATCACGTTTTTTAAAATTTCTGTATTTTCTTCTAACATTTTTCTATAGGTCACATGAAGATAGCCACGCGGTGCCATATTGAGCCGCGTTTGTAGGCGTGGCACAATACCTCACCGCTTTCAGGGAAGCAGTGCCATACTAAACCATGCAAAGTTTTTAAACCTCACCGCTTTTCTCTCCCGCCTGTCATTTTTTCAAATTTCCTAACTCTACCACGTTCTTTCCCACGACGCTATACTGCATCGCCTTCAACACTGCGGTGCCATATCACACTGTGTTTCATCCAAACTTCGCCGCTCCTATTTTCTCGCTTGAAAAATTTGAAATTTTAAGCAGGGCCACTTCCAAACTATGTCGCTTACCCATATCATGCTACTTTTTCACTCTCTGTTTCTGTAGAGCACCGCCCAAAGTCAACCGCGCGGCACTATATAGTGCCACTTTTACCCAAACTGTGCCGCTTTCACAAACTGCGCCATGGAAAAATATTGAGGTCTAAAATTGACATGTGCTTTTTAAGTTTTGAATTTTTTAATTCCTAACCTTGTTTCTTGTCTTTTTCTCTCTGGTTTTCTGTCATTTTGCAGGTTGGAAGCTCATCATGACCTCATATTCATCATGCAAAAAAAAAAGTGTTTTTAAACACTTAAGTGTTCTTCAACACTTTTGAAGGATTCTAAAATTCTGCTTGTTAAGAGAAATTTGTTAATATCTTTGGCCTTAGAAACACTAGATTTACTTTGGGTTTAAAAAGAACAAACAAATTCCCTTTTTCAAGAAAAGTAGGATATTCATTATGACACCATGCTCATTTTGTACAAAGTGTTCTTCAACACTCTTTAAGGATTTTTAGATTCTTTTTTAAAAGGAATTTGTTAATTTCATTTTCCTTAGGAACACTAAACTTCTTTTGGGTTCTAAAATAAACAATCAAATTTCTTTTCAAAGTTGCCAAGGGGCTAAAAAGAACCTTAGACAAACATACTAGATTTTGTTTGAAGGATAACAATTGAACAAAGAAATCTCACATTTCCTTTGGTGCTTAAAAATAATTCACTATTGCTTTGAGGAATTTAAAATGAACATGTGTTCTTTGTGTTTTGTAATCTTTTTTGCAAAGTAGTGTCATTTGAAAAGGCGTATGCACTTCTCTTGTGTCTCAGGATGATCTTGAGAATCAAAAGTCTTTTTGGTGACACTAAGTTGCATAAAAGATTGCCTCCACATTTCAATTTGGGTATTTAACAATTGAACAAAATATGCGTGTGAGTAAACTTATTGCGAGTGTTCTCCCTTTGTTTCTAAACGAAGGTTGATCAAACTATGAATATGTTTACTCACTTTTGTTTATCTTAGCGGGTCTGCCTTGTGGGAAAAAGTAATCACCCAAGGGAACGACCCAACCGGGAACACGCTAAAGCCAAGCGACTTCCAACCGGTATATAAGTGTGAATTCTTGAGGAAAGTTCAAGAATCACGAGGATTATTCTGACGAGATGGACAAAAATGGACTCTCACCAATGTTGGATAATCCCCCATGAATGAAATGCCCAAATTAAAACCCTTTATTTAGAAAAAGGCCAAAAAATTATCTATTTTGTTGGTGCAAAAGGTCATGTCCTTTGAAGCCACCCCACGTTATACATGCAGTTTTGTTGTAGAAATGGAAAGTATGCCATGGGAGATTCATGGATACTAATGCTTGGCTGAGCCAAGAAGTGTGTACCATGGATGGGAGCCAGTGTGGTCAAGCATTTAGCCATTCGCACAAAATATGCGCAACTGGATTCATCCAAGTGGTAACCCAATAGAATATTGTCTCATCATCCTAGGGTTATAAAAAGTGCTTAGAAGTGGAAAACACATTGTTTAGTTCTCAAAAACATTTGCAAAATGAACATTCACAAAGAACTTTGAATTTCAAATCCCTTGTAGGAAACAAATACCTTTGACGAATTTAGGCACTCTTGCTTTCCCTAGGGATCATATCCTTAGAGGTTTCTAAGTGCTTAGATTCTATCATCATTTTTTTTCAATAAGGTTAAACATAGGTAACTTTTTCCCTATTTTCCTTGATTTCCACACAATGGACCTTGTGGGATGAAAAAGAAAGTAGGACATTATACATCTAGTTTGAAACATAAGCAAGCAAGTGTCTTTGGTAAAAAGAATTCATTAAGCCAAGATAAAAAGATAAATTGAACCTCATATGTGTTCTTCCAAATGATTTTTCAAAGGATTAAGATTCCAAAACCAAGGTTCAAGAGGATAAGTCTAAAAGCCCATGAACAATGCCTTGAAATGCTTCTTGAAGTCAGAGAAAGACGAGTATACAACTTCTACAAAAAGGCTTCAAGGAATAATCCAACTTTGTACGCGTTCTACTATCAACAAAATCTTGAACTTTTTGAAAGGTTTGCTTTCCTCTCATAGGAAGTCTAGCATGTTCTTCAATGCCGAGGTCTTGTAAAGAGATTTGTGTCTAGGTTCAAGTCTAAGATCAAATTTTTCATCCTCATCCATCTCTCCATCAAATCAAATCTCATCTCATCATCAAACTTCTTGAAAACTCTAGAAAAATCACTCATGCTAAACTTAAAGGGCTAAACCAACATCACCCTATCTTGGCTTAACACACCTAGCCAAAATAGTCAAAACTCTTGGATGAATTTACCTCTAGGATAATGTAACTTCCTAAGGTCTACTAGTTCACAATCACATTGGCTAAACACACTTAGCCAATTCACTCGCTTGTGCAAGTTCCCCTAGGACAACACAACTTCCTAGGGACTACAACTTCACTACAATCTGCTTTGACTTAATACACATAGTCAAACCATCACAATCAATCTAAGTCCTAACAAGTTTAGCATAACCCTTCAAAAGTTCTCCAAAAGGTTTCACTCATTTGCTTCATCCATTTATCCCATCACCATTACCACCATCTTTGATCTTTGGCTACCCTAGTTCTTCTCTTTTGAGCCTAAAAGGTTAGGATCAAACAATCCCTATTTTTTATGGTTCAAACAAGATCGCAATACAAGAAGAACATGAAAAATATTAGCGAAATATCAACTTCCGTTGACATGAGTCAAGTAACCTCTGAAATAAACCTTGCGGGATCAAGCAATCCCCCAAGTAACTCTTCTTTGTCATCACGAAATCCTCAAGAAGAGAGTTATGAAGAGGACATCGCAAATGAAGACATGGGGATGACACAATCTAAAATGATGGAAATGGTTCAAAATCCAAAGAACCACAAAATTATTAGTTCCATGTTCAAATACTTAAGCATGTTAGCGGAGGGAGGGTTCCAGTTCCCTTCCAACCTTGATGCAAGCACTAGTATGGATATGCCTCTTACAAACGTTTCCCCAATGCCAAATATCAATAAAGAAATACCTCACATCACATCAGCCATCACACCAACCTCACCAATTGTGAACAAGGGAAGTGCTATGTTTCGAGAGTTACAACAGCATCACCTTGTGACCAACAAAGAGGTGGCTATCACTACTGCACCAGATAATTATGTCTTGGTAAATCCATTACACCCATACGTCCCACTCACATTCCACAATCTCGCTAGTTCATCTTCATTCCATGCCTCACCAGCCTGTCAACCAAACATGCAAACTTCTCTACCACAAGGAGAAGGTGGTTTGTTTGGAACAACCAATGTTGCTAATCCTTTTTCTTTCCAAGGCAGCATACCATCTCTTCCCCCATTTCCATTCACAACCGCCTCACCTCTCAGATTGGGTTTTCCTCCCCTAAACATCGATAGTTTCTCAGAACAGGACAATGTGAACATCACATCAAATTCCCTCTTTTTTCCCACAACATCACAACAACAAGTGGCGACCATTCAAGCCACTATGACAAATGCATCAATCAGTCCTCAAATATCCCAAAGCATACCCTCTCAAGGACTGATCATCTCCACCACCCCTCCAACAAACCAAATCCCAACCACCACCATAACCCTTTCACCTGCCACAACGGTTGCCATCATTCCCGTTCCACCACCAATCCCACCAAAAGCCAACATGGTAAATCCATTCACCACTCTAATCCAAACCCTTCAAAAGGCCAACCAACAAAGAATACTCAAGCAAAAACAACAAGCCCAAGCTCAAGCACAAGCGCAAGCTCAAGCCCAAGCTCAAGAAAAAGCACAAGCCCAAGCTCAAGCACAAGCACAATACCAAGCACAACTACAAGCAATCCATCTGCAAGCATACCAACAAGCCCTGCAAGACTTTCAGGCATAGCAACAAGCTAAACAACAAGCTTTGTTGGCACAACAATAGCTCGACCAACAACAAGCTTTGTTGGTGCAACAACAACTAGACCAACAACAAGCTTTGCTAGCACAACAACAACTTGACCAATAGAAGGCTTCATAGGAATAATAACAGATGGACCAGCAACAAGCATTGTTGGAACAACAACAGTAAGATCAACAACAAGCATTGTTGACACAAATGCAAGCATACCAACAGAGTTTGAATGCATAGCGGAGCTTGCAAAAAATGCCCACTAGTACTCCTCCCACCCCTCAAACACCTCACAACTCATTCATTCCACCTCCCGACCCAAGAAAAGATGTCACAACACAAATCAAACTGCTCTCGCAACAAGTGTTGGACTTACAAGCAGGAAAAACAATAAGAACACCGGGAAACTTGTGCCCTTATCCTTTTGATAGAAGTCTCACCATGATACCATTCCCAAAGGGATTCGAGATCCCCAAATTTGACAAGTATAATGGAACGGGAAACCCTAAAAACCACGTCAGGAAATTTTAGGTGCATTGCATGGAGGTTGCATACGATGACATGTATCTAATGTAACTATTCCCCCGAAGTCTGACTGGTCCATCTATGGAATTGTTTTCTCGCCTACCCACGGGCATTAAAACATTTGAGGAAATCATGGAAGCTTTTCTTAATAATTATTCTTTCAACATGGGTTCGAATGTTAGTTTGGAAGAACTATCAACACTCAAACAGAGAAAAGGAGAGCTATTCACATCCTTCTTGCAAAGATGGTGATCCAAGGCCAATCACAGCAAGTGGACCATGCCGGAAGAACAAGTTTGCACCATCATATCCAATCTAGATGAAAACATGGCATTCTACTTGAAAATGCAATGCATCACATCCTATGATCAACTAATCCCAAAGGTGCTCACTATCGAAAGAGCCCTTACTGCGCAAGGAGGCACATCAACATTCACTCCACTACAAGATAACCACCCATCCAACAACGATAATGATAAACCTTGAACATGGTCGAGGAACAAAAATATCAAAAATGATGGTGTGGTCGATGCTAAAGTGGTCATCAGTGCCCCTAAGTAGAACACCCAAACCCATCATCAACTGCAAAATCATAATCACAACAATGTGTAGACTAATGCGGTAGTAGCACAACAACAACCAACACCCACTAATCAAATCAATAACTTGGGTAATCAAGGAGGACCACCTCTTTGAGGAAAATATCCCCCCAAGAGGAAGTTCACGGCTCTTGGTGAATCTATCGAATCCATCATGAAGAAATTGGTCAAGGAAAATCCAATCAAAATCTCTAACTCTGAGCAATACACGGAACCCATGACCAAATCGCCATGGTATAATGAAAATCTCCTTTGTGACTTTCACAAGATCAAAGGACATACCACCACCAATTGTATGAGGCTAAAAAACATCATCCAAGACCTCATCGAGGATAATATCATCAATATCAAATAGCCAGTCGGAAACCAGGACTTGAAAATATACAAATATCTGATGCCGAACCACAATCAAGGGAACAATAAGGGCAAGGAAAAATATTCTAGTGCTAATCTAGTGTATGAAGAGATAGTTAGATGTGTTGATGAAATGGTCACAGTCATAAATGTCAAAGGAGCCAACAACGACTATGGAGTCACCACATGTGGCAGAAAGGTTACCATCACCGAGGCACCAGCTAAGACCCCCATTTCTAATACAAAAGCCATCCCCTATGACTACAATGTCATTGACCAGCTAAAGAGAACCCCCGCCCAAATCTCCATCATGGAACTATTGAAAATTTCTGCCTCCCATAGGAAGATCCTTGATGAAGCATTAGTTACGTCCACCATCTCCACCACCCTTGACACAGAGCAATTCCAGGCTATGGTGGGTAGCATCACTACCCTAAATCTCATTACATCCTCTGACCAAGATTTCCCCCTGCAACCATCTCATAACCACACACTCCACCTTCAAGTTCTCATCCATAAAAAGAAAGTCAAATGAGTCCTGGCGGATGGAGGTGTAGGACTTAACATCTATTCTCTAAAGCTCATAAAGAAATTGGGATTCACCGAGGATTCCATTAATAAAAACAAATGCATCACGGTAAGGGCATATGATGACCAAGAAGGAGTGTCTCAGGACACTACCAAAATCCCCATCTAAGTGGGACCGAAAACTATGGAGACCACCTGTCAGGTCCTTGACCTCAACCTACCATATAATATCCTCCTTGGATGCCCCTGGATCCATGGAATGAAGGCAGTGGCCTCGACGTATCACCAATGTATCAAGTTCTCATATTAGAATGAGGAGGTCACTATATATGGGGATCCCGAACCTTTCACCTACTACAAAAACTTGGAATCCAAGTTTTATAAAATCCCCCAAGTACCAAAAAATGATGAAGGCCCATCCACTTCATACATCGACCCAACCAACCTCACTTCCACTTCTGTGACAAAGACACTTGCCATCCCTGACATATCTGAAATCAAAAACATGATCCAGGACAATGGATGCAGTGACTATAGAATGAAAAGGAATGCATTTGTTGTAGGAGAGCTACCACAATCTCCTAGGTCACATGGACAACCTCAGCCAGCTGAAACACCTGTCCACACTATTAGGGAAAACCTTCTGGATTCCATTGTTGGGGGGATCTCAGTCAGGAAAATGTGGATGAAGAAGAAATCTCAAATACATTATACCAAGATGAAAGGCCCACCCCCACCCTATCCATGGATGAAACTAACAGAGGGTTGCAAATGATGTTTGGTATGGGCTATAACAAGAATGAAAGCCTCAGAAGAAATAGTGATGGACGGTTGGAACCCATCATTGTAGAAAGAAGAATGTGAAACCTTGGCCTTGGGTATACTCCTTTGAGGATAACCATATGGGGTAGAGGTACCCCTAGTAGGGCAATTAGGTCCTCTCCTCAGGTAACAACAACTACTCCTGGACCACCTGTATGCCTAGGTATCCCACTTGATAACTTCACCTTTGACGTCACCGATGTTTGTGCTAGTAGTGATGATGATGATACCATAGTATGTCTCCCTAGGCTCTTTGAATATTCCACCCTATTAATGATTAGTGCCTCCACAACTGAGTCAAACCAACTAGCCCACTGAATCACCTTAGCATACCCACAACTCATCGATCATGACCAACGTGGACCACCAATTCTAAACTCATTCAAAAATGATGAGGCACTCTCAAAATTCATGGGACTAAGGGATACAATTCCATGTGGAGATCATAAGGCAGACTTCAACATCACATTAGACACCCAGGCATACTATGGGGAGATGATTCAGTCCTTCAGTCGCAAAAGGAAAATATCGAGAATAAGCTCGGGGTTATTGTGTAAAAACCACATAGTGGCACTCTCTAACCACAAAATAGTAAAAATAAAGGATGCATCCAATGGTGAAAACCTCTCTGAGGTGCCGGAGGATGAAGGATTCAATCTCCCCCCTACTTCTCTACATCAAGAAAAGTCAGCAATCATGGCAGAGCAGTGCAACCTTGTCAACTTGGGAATGGAAACAGAATAACAAATCACTTTCTATGTCGAGTCTCTCTTGACAGAGGAACAAGAATTGTAAGCAACATTCCTGAAAGAAAGAAAGGTAAAATTTGCATGGACCTATACTGACATGCCAGGTCTAGATCTTGAGGTGGTGGTTGATCATTTGGCTATTTACCCTAGAGTGAAACCAGTGAGACAAAAGTTGAGGAAAATGCACTCGCAAATAGCCTTGCTCATTAAGATTGAGTTACAAAAGCTCTTGGAGGTTGGCTTCATATGCCCGATTGACTATCCAGAGTGGGACTCTAACCTTGTGCCAGTCTCAAAACCAAATGGGGGCATCCGCATCTGCACAGACTTTAGAGATCTAAACAAAGCATGTCCTAAGGATGATTTTCCACTACCCAACATTGACATGATAGTGGACATGATGGTTGGACATGAGATGTTGTCCCTAATAGATGGATTCTCAGGATACAATTAGATAATGATAGCAAAAGAGGACCAGCATAAGACAACCTTTACATGTCCATGGGGCACCTACTGCTGGAATGTGATGCCATTTGGGTTAAAGAATGCAAGGGCTACATACCAAAGAACCATGACACTGATTTTCCACGACATGATCCACAAAACTGTCGAAGACTATGTGGATGACATATTGGCCAAATGAAAGAGGAGACAGGATCACATAGAGATTCTAAGTGCAATCTTTGATAGGCTAGAACAATACAAGGTCAGATTCAACCCAAAGAAGTGTGTCTTTGGGGTACAATCAGGAAAGCTATTGGGGTACATAGTTTCAATGAGAGGGGTAGAAGTGGATCCTACAAAGGTAAAAGAAATCCTTGATATGAAAGCACCAAGAACACTAAATCAACTCAGAGGATTACAAGGTAGACTCTAGTCCATCAGAAGATTCATAGCACAACTGGAAAATAAATAGATTGCCTATTCACACCTACTCCACAAAGCAGTAGCATTCAGGTGGGATGAAAAATGCCAACAAGCATTCAAAAGGATCAAGTAATACCTACTTACACCACCTATATTAATGTCACTGATCGTAGGGAAACCATTGATTCTATACATCTCAACAACGACAGCCACCCTTGGTTCCCTTTTAGCCCAACATGATGAAAAGGGAACTAAGCGGGCCATTTACTATATCAGCAGAACAATGGTGGGGCATGAGCTCAATTACACATCATTAGAAAAAGCTTGCCTAGCAATTGTGTTTGCAGCCTAGAAATTCAAACACTACATGCTAGCTCATCAAATTAAGCTAATTGCCAAGATAGACCCCCTCAAATATCTATTGTCAAAAGTAATGCTTATAGGCAGAATGGCTAAATGGGTGATGATACTATCTAAACATGATATTGAGTATGTCGAGCGAAAGGCGATCAAAGGACAAGTTATTGTGGACCAGCTAGTAGAAGCTCCCCTCTACATAGATAACCCGCTCGTATCAGAGTTTCCAGGTGAGTCCCTTTTCAATCCCAATGCAACCGACCACTGGAAACTGTACTTTGATGGCTCCCACACACAACATGGATTAAGAGCTGGTGTTTTCTTCATCACCCCACAAGGGAACTGTATACTAAGATCTTACAAGTTGGTATTCCCCTATACAAACAACAATGCAGAGTATGAGGCTTTAACCATAGGTCTCAATATTGTGGCATAGTGGCAAATCATGGCATTAAAGGTCTATGGAGACTCACAACTTATCATTAACAAAGTCAATAGTGAATACCAAACTAAAGATGATAAGCTCACACCATATAAAAATGTAGTAGAAAGCCTCAAGGAATCATTCATCGACATCACCTTTGAGCAAATATCAAGGGCAAACAATAGAGCAGCAGATGCAATGGCAACAATCGGATCCTTACTAGATATCCCTCACAATGTCTCGAAACACGAATTCCTCATAGAGCAGCTTCTTGTACCAACTTTCGAGGTACCAAAATTAGAATATGCGTGCGAAATCATTGGTCCCAGTGATCTTTGGTACCATGACATTTACACCTACCTCAGATTACGAATCCTCCCAACTGACATTACCCTGAACCTAAAGTGAACCTTTGTCAAAAGGTCCTTACGATTTGTCATCATAGGAGAAAGCCTCTTTCGTAGAAGTATCGATGGAACCCTACTACGTTGCTTAAAGCCTGAGGAGGCCTTAATTGCTTTAACTGAGGTACACAATGGCACTTGCGGTTCGCATTCGAGTGGTATGACCTTGGCTAAGAAGTTTTTGAGAACTGGGTACTATTGACCGACAATGGAGAGAGAGGCACATGACTTTGTCAGAAGGTGTCTATAGTGCCAACAACATGGAGACCTCATTCATGCACCAACTCAAGAATTACATCCTATTGTTACACCTTGGCCCTTTTCAAAATGGGGGCTTGATCTCATAGGTAAAATCTCACCCACCTCATCTAATGGCCATAAGTTCATTATCACCGCCACCGAATATTTCACAAAGTGGGTCGAGGCAATCCCCATGACTTACATCACTGGAAAACAAGTATCCAAGTTCATCCTGAACTACCTCATCTGTCGATACGGTGTTCCCCAATCCATTATCTTTGATAACAGGACACCCTTCAACAATCAAGATGTCTGTGACTTGTGTAAAAAATTCAAAATCCATCAGCGCTTTTCCACCCCATATTATCCACAAGGCAATGGCCAAGCAGAAGCTACTAATAAAACCATTCTGAAGATCCTTAAGAAAACAATCAATGGCTTTGGTTGTGACTGGCATCTATAGTTAAAACCCGCCTTATGGGCCTCCCACACCAACATCTGCACGCCAACAGGTACCACCCCTTTCTCCCTGGTCTACAGATCAAAATCCATACTTCCAATTGAGATCGAGCTCCCGTCCTTAAGAATATCTTTGCAAAACCTCATCATAGATGAGGAATATAGGGTCACAAGATTGAATGAGCTAGAGCTACTCGATGAACAATGCATGGATGCTCTAAATCATCTGTAGTTCTACCAGAATCGCTTGAAACGGAGCTACAACAAGAAGATCAGGCAACACACCTTCCAAGTCGGTGACCTTGTGCTAAAAGAGAACCAAAAGAATGCACCCAACCTAGATAGAAAAAGAAAGTTTGAGCCTAACTGGCTGGGACCTTTCATCATCACCGCAAGCTACAAATCAGGGGCATATCGTTTGTCGACACTAGAGGGCGAGCCTCTGCAAGAGCCCATGAATAGTTCTCACCTCAAAAAGTTTTATGCCTAAGAAATTGCAAGGTATAGAACAAAAAATACAAAAACAGTCAGAAAAAGTCCTGAAAAAATGGTTACCTTGATGAAAACCTGGCAAACAGGCATCTTGGTGACAACAAAAAAAATCAAAAAATAATAATGCAAAAACCCAAAAAAATAAAAAAAAGGGATTGAAAATAGTAAAGAAAAAAATCGTCCTCTAGTGAAAACCACTTCGGTGGCACTTTGGACAAGTACCTTGGTGAAAACCTGGAAAACAGGTGCCAAGTGTAAATAAAGCACTCCCCATCCACCAGGATTTGCATGACTCACTCATCCATTCCATCACATTAATCATCCATCCACCCATCCGCTCACATCCATACCATAGCCTGAGTTGGTATCCATATCATATTCCACCATAGCACTACTTAGCGTATTCCTAAGGTCAGTTTGTCCTGCCTTTATCGAAGTAGTCTATCACACAACACTGGGGGAATGTTCCTACTTGCATTGGATCAGATTCATGTATATTCTCATGATCTTCCTAAATCATTCAAAAATCCAAAAACATTCAAAAATCATCAAAAAATCCAAAAACATGTCGAAATATCAGAAAATTTCCAAAAAAAATTCATCATTGAGTCTTGTCAATTTTTTCACCTTGTCGAACTACATCGTCTCTAAGATTGAATGTAGGCAAGGCTGATCTTTGATCATCCCTCGAGATAGTAAGGTCACTCCTTTAGGCATTCGTCGCATTGGCAATCCATTTTCCCATCTAGTCTGCATCTTAGGTCAGTCCTTTAAGTAATAAAAGGGCAATCCATTTGTCCATCATATCATCAAGTCAATTTGTCGCCAGTCAAACTACGTGGTCTCTGCATGTATAATGTAGGCAAGGCTAATATATGGATTAGCTCCCGAGACCCCTAGGATAGGTCTTTAAGTTAGTCCTTTCATCGTAAAATCTGAAAATACCAAAAACAACCTCAAAACATTTGAAAAACCCAAAATGGTGCATCTATTTCATCTCACTTTCACCTGCGATAATCATCATTCATAATACAATCAATCATCGCCTTCACCCTTTGGTGAGTCAGTCAGAAGCAAGTCTAGCAGGTTCTAAAGTGAACACTCTAATCGTTAAAGTCTTGAAAGTCTAAGTTAGTAAGCAAGCAAGTTGGTCAACTCAGAGTATCAATAACTTATCACCCAATCAGTCCCACCAAAACCCTGATCACAACATGTCCTAGGATGAAGCTTTCCTGCGATGGACATAAGCATTAGGTAACCCGCAGTGGTTTAGCCTTGGCTAGCGGTATGAAGAACATCAACTTGTTTGTTTACTTTATCTTGGTCTTTATGACTTATCTTATTTTGCACTCATTCCAAGGACCTCTCGATGATGCCTAAACAAAACAGGTTTAGAGAGAAAGGAATGGGGCAACGATCATTATCTTTTTATCTGTTGTGCTTGTTGGATATTCTTGTAAAATAACTTGGCGAATACTTGCTTTGTTAGGTCTGTCCTAGCAAGGTTTTTGTATGTCAAGTGTGAACAAGAATACTCCTATCTGATTGATGAGTCAAAGTCCATCACAATAGGTACAACGCCATCCTGGTCCTTTATACCTTGATCCATCATACCTATGTGTGTTATCAAACATAAAGTAATTGGCCCTTTGAAAATCCCAACTCCTAGTAAGCAATACATCATCATCATCGGTAATAATGTGAACTTTTGTGGATCCTCCTGCCATCCATCTTATTCTTCTTATTCTTCTATCTTTATTAACATTTCTATCTAAAATCGGTGTGTTGTATCAAAATATACATGAAGCTACCCATGGCCGATGACTGTCTATACATCATTAGAATTATCTACATCAAAGAATGATCTTTCATTTTCTGATCAATAGAACCACTCCTCTTGCATTTTATCGCGATCTCGGTCGTAAAATCGTACATTTCCACTCGACCTCTCAAGGGGGCAGTATACCAACAATATCCTTTTGTTGGGGCAGTAGTGGGGCATCTGAAAAATCGAGAAATTTTGAACTTTGATTACAGTAGTTTGTTCTTTGAATCAATGCAACAAGTACATTGCTTCAAAGAGGGGCAAAATGTAGACATGGAAAATGTACAATTCGATCTGACACACTAAATCTTGATTTACTAACACCATTTCTTCCTGAATCATCTTCTTTTCTAGTCATTTAATCAAATAATCTCTATTTGATTAAATTCAACACTCTTCATTTCTTAATTAAATAAATCAACTTTATCTAACTAAGTCATCATCTCCTGTTAATTAAATAAATCAATTTTATTTAATTAATTTTGTAAAACTCCTTTTAATTAAATAACTCATTTTATTTGATTAAATCCCTAAAGTCTTCTTATTAAATTGAATAAATTAAACCTTATTTAATTTAATCTAATATATTCCTCCTTAGTTAAATAAATCAAATCATTTATTTAATAATCTTTTCCTCTCCATTTTCGACTTAAATCAATTCATAAATTTAAATCTAAATTGTCACATCATCTAATTCTTCATTAAATTAATCAAAACCATGATTAAGTTAATCCCTCTCATTAAAATCCTCTAGAGAATGCAAGCTGCACAATAAATCAATTACTTTGATTTATTTAATTCTCTATTTTCCCTCACATGGCATCAAAAGGGAATATTCCCTTATTTGAATTCAAAAAAGGCCAAGTGGACTTGGTCCTTCCAACAAGGTATTTAAGAACTTTTACATGTCTTTGGCCTTGAGCCAAGTGACATTAACTTCATTTCTCTTCCCTTTTCAACAAGTCATTTCACAAATTCAAATTCAAACTAAATGCATTTATTGGCACTTTAGAAAAAATGTGCACAACCACTAACCATTCACATCATGACATGTGGCATTCAACCATTGGATTGAAAGTTAGTCCCACATTGCTCAAATCTTACTTTATCTTCCAAATAAAAAGTTATAAATTAGAGGCTTCTCTCCTCATTTCTCATCCACAATATTCATGCAAAGTTACTTTCTTCACATTGAGAGCTAATTTTTCCCATTTCACTCAACCATTCATCATCTTCAAAATATTGTAACAAGGTTATGCTAAAATGTCTTTGGGAGATTTGACCATTGCTCAATCAATCAACATTGCAACTTAGTAATTGGGAGAGGGACAATTGTAACACTTCATTGGCATCAATTCCCCCATGGGATTACTAATATATTGGCTTAATTAGGATCTAACTTCATTTCTTGTATTGTGTTCTTCATTTCCTAAAATTAGTTTGAATAGATGGATTTCATGGGGAATCCCTCATGTTTGTATGCATTTGATCTAACAACCTAGCATGTTTGTTGCTCTTGTGCATTTGCAGGTCTAGGGGTTATATATATATATATATATATATATATATATATATATATATATATATATATATATATATTATGTGTCTATGTAGGTTAATATAATGTTTTATTTGATGGAATGAATTAAGTTGAATTGAAGAAATGAAGAATAGTAATGTTGGTTAATTTTAAAATATTATATTTGGTGGAGAAATAGATTTGATTCTAAATAATATGTTTTTCTTTTAAGGCAAGTTAATTATTTTTATATGGTTATATTGAAATGAGGAAACAATAATTACTTTATATCATTGTATTTTGATTAGTAGAATCAATTGGTTATTTTATTATTATTTAAATGCAGGTAGGGAATTAAGTATTAAGTTTTTAATTTCTCCCATGTCTAGAAAAGACATATTTTGAATTAGTTTATTTAAAGCAATAAATTACTGAATGTTAATGAGGAAATGGATTTAGTAAATCCAAAGTAGATTTAACTCTTATCTTCTTGCTCATTTTGATTGTGAACTATTTATGTTATTGCCTTTTGGAAATTTGTTCAGTCAGGGTTAACAAGTCTTCCAGATGGGGATCTTATATTATGTGGGTTGTCATGTCATGTTTGTCCACCTATTGTGAGTTCATTGGGTAGTGCATGGTGTCTAGTCAATGTTTACCCGGTTTCCATGAACGGGGATGTTTTGTGTCTCCTGTGAAAGGAGTGACCTTGTTATGTGATTTGTTGCCTCCAGTGTTGGAGTGAGTTTCATTTTATATCACCTCATGAGAAAGGAGTGGTCGTGTTATCTTGTTTGTTGCACTTTGTACCCTTGGAGTATGGTCGAAAATGTGTGTTGTCAAGTAGAAGAGTGGCTTCCGTTAGGGGCCAGAGCTCGGAAGAGGTAAGATTGGGTAACCTTCAGAAGTAGTTTAATCAAGTGAAACTAAATCAATACTTAGAAGATTAGGACTAACTTCTCACTAATCAAGATAAGTCGGCCTCACTCATAGACACAAGGGCTTGTTTAGACTTGGGATGAGTGGGAAGGCCTAGAATGGAAAGGTCATCTATCCTGTCTGTACGTAAGGTATTTGATCCCACATCAGTAAGTATGAGGGCCAGGGGATCGGTAGAGGCCACCAGGTTATCCAGAGCCTATGAAGATCCGCTTGGGTAACTTATGACGAATTGTGTGATGACACTGTGTCTAGGACAATAGTTGGTACTTGTTTATTGTGGGTATGGTTTCCGTAACATACTTGATGTGACCATGGTTGTTGTTTGATTCTGTGTGTATGGTTCTCGTAACATACTTGATCTGTTGTTTATTTGGAAGCATCGTGACCTTGTTAGAGTTGTACTTGAGTTGTACGTGTGTTGTTAATGTGTTGTACTTGTGAGGTACATGTGGCTGGTTGTGTCAGTTTGGTTCAGTTATGATTTGGCCTGTGTCTAGAGGTGTTGGTTTTGGTTAGGATTCCTTGTTACTATCTCCTAGCACAGGGGGGTGGGCCTTTGGGTTCCACTTGGTTGGGTGGTGTGCACCTTAATCTTTTGGGATTTCTTCATGTTCATGTGGATGAGACTTCCAGTTGGAGAGCTTGTTGGATTTAGTATCAGTTCTTGCTTTATTTCATTTCAGTTGATCTTGTATTATTTTACCCCTCATTTGATATCGAGGTGGAAGTTTTATTTATAAACTTATTTATTGGACTTGCCTCATTTGGGGAATGAGTGTTGTAACCTTATTGTTTAATGAATGGATTAATGAATTTGAAATTTATCTCTTATGCTTGATGTGAATCATCTTAATTCAAATGTATGTGTTTATTTATTATTTAAATAATTGGCATGGTTTAAATTCATGTTTGTTTTGTTGAGGTTCTATATAACCTCTGTCTCGTAACCTTAGAGGTTGTTGGCATTAGTTAGTGAACTTGCTTATTAATTGTGCTTAAACAAAAAAATAATTAGTTCGTTTAAGTAGTTGTTTGCAACTTCCTCTAGGGTTGTGTGGCGGGGCGTTACAAAAATATTAGGGTGAAAGGAGAATAACTTCCCCACCTAAGTGTTCTCCATGGTAGAGATAATCCTATTGATAGTTTAACTATGAAAATTAATGGTTGTTCCTTCTTCTAACACCAATATCGTTGGGTTAGAATTACTAGGAAGTTCCTCCTTATGAACACTTCCCACAATTAATTCTTTCAACCTTTCGACCCACCTCCCAAATCACTAAAAAAATTCATCAAGGGTCTGCTTAAAATAGTACCATTAGTACCTTGGGAAGGGGGAAGGGGAGGCATAAAGGGCCTCCCTAGGCTATCAAAACCCATTCCCTATGAAAATTCAAAACATAATTTTTTGAACAAAGAGGCATAGAGTGCTAAAAAAAAGATCCATTAGAGTGTAATGGTCATTGTTATGATGGAAATTATTGTCCAAGGGCATGGTGTGATGGTTGAGTTGTAGAATTTTTATATTAGCCACCTAGGTTCAAATCTCTACTATGTTGCTACAATCTTAGTTTTGAATCCCTTGAGAGGCTATTGTGATTATAGAGTTGGAATATATTAATTCTTGGGGAGTGAGGTCCCCCATTTATTACCTCATTGGATAATTCCTAAAAGTTACAAATAAAAATATGTAGGATGGAAATTGGGTACCTAAGGAAAACATAGCTAGAATGATCCATCTAAAATAATTTCAAATGGTAGATTGGGTCAATATTCAAGGTCCATGTGAGTTTTGGGTAAATTTTTTTTAAGTATGTGTTTCATAATTATTGAAATAATTTAATAAAAAAATATAATGATAAATCACGAATACTTTTGTTGATGTTTTATTTTGATAAAAATGTAAAATATTTTGTGATTTATAGGAAGTTTCTAGTGGTCATAATGGTTTTCATCTGGTTAATGTTATCAAAAGGTATGCAGATGAATCATGATGTTTAGGGAGTGGATTTTTTTATGTTTTCTTTATTATTTTTTATTACTTTTTTTATAGATTGATGAGGTTTTATTATTTAAGTATTATAAGTAGATATAATAGATCAACTATGAACCTGTTGGTAGTTTAGGATATAAAGGTTAATAATGGTTTGTTGATGCAACATTAGTCTATATATGAGTGGCTAATATTTAGGGTGATTATGCCCATCATGTTAGGTTACTATGGATGATA